>OY747718.1:45812716-46365216 GCA_963556495.2 Valencia hispanica
GGAGGTTCAGGTCTGAGTCCATTACTACACCTAGATTTCAGGCCTGATCAGTAGTTTCTATCTGTATTAATTGGAGCTGTGTGCTGACTGTTGATCGTTCCTCTTTAGGTCCAAAAGTAATTACTTCTGTTTTGTTTCTATTGAACTGGAGAAAGTTATGACACAGTTATCCATTGATTTGCTCAATGCATTTACTTAGGCTTTGGATGGCTTCAGAGTCACCTGGTGACATCTTAATGTAGAGCTGAGTATCATCTGCATAGTTATGATAGCTAATCTTATTGGTTGTTATAATCTTGCCTAGTGGGAGCATGTAGATATTAAATAAGAGGGGCCCCAGGATGGAGCCCTGGGGCACCCCACATGTGATTTCTGTTTGTTCCGATGAAAAGTTTCCTATTGAAACAAAGAAGTCCCTGTTCTTTGGTAAGACTCAAACCAGCCAAATCCTGTATCAGAGAGTCCGACCCAGCTCTTCCAATAGTATATCATGATCAACACTGAGGTCCAACAGAACCAGCACTGTGGTTCTTCCACAGTCTGTATTTATGCGGATGTCATTGAATATTTTGTCGAGGGCAGTCTCGGTGCTGTGGTGTGCACGGAAACCAGACTGAAAAACATCAAAGCGGTTGGTCATTGTTATGAAGCTATTTAATTGCTGAAACAACTTTTTCAATAATTTTACTGATGAATGGAAGATTTGAGATCGGCCTGTAGTTCTGCATTAACGTGTTGTCCAATTTTTCTTTTATAGCAGTGGTTTAATAACGGCTGTTTTTAAAGCCTGGTGGAAGAGACCAGACAGGAGGGATGAGTTCACTATTTGAATCAGATCAGACACAATCTGATCTGCTAAAGTTGATGAAAACAGTGACTGTCTATTTCCTGGCAGCTTTGTTCCCTCTTTACGGGAAGAACTCCTCCCTCACCCACCTTTAGCCGGGTCATCAACCGGGTTGACGGGAAGATCTCCCCCCATTTTCAAGGTAAATAAACTACAGCTAAATATCTGCTGGGGGGCAGCAGTGTTCCTCTGAACTCATTGACCTGCAGGTTTCTGTAAACCGCCTGGTCTCTGATCCGGCACGCTGCAGGTGATCCGGGGTGGACTCTGGTGGCCTCAGGGCCTCTCATCCAGGATGGATGTTCCTTTAAAATAAACAGTAAAATAAAGAGTTTCATAGGTTCCGGCCTCTGATCCAGCAGCAGGTAGGACTTCCTTCAGCACCAAGAACGCTCAGCCTCTCACGATGTTCTACACAGATCTCGGTCCAATCTTCTGTCCAGCGTTGCTTCTCTTCTTTGAGGGTTGCAGATATTAAGCGCTCAGCTGGCGGACACAATTCCTTGCCAGCCCGGTGAAGCTGCGGAGGGAGAATCCATCGCTGGACTCGGACTGCCAAACGCCGGAGGTGCAACAACAAATGCAGAGGAGGACCGCTGGTTCCATCTGGAGGCTAAGCCAAAAGCCCCATCAGCTCAACACCGGTGCTTCAGGGTGCCTGGTCCGGGGTCGGGCCTGGCTGCGGTGGGGGGGCCCGGAGCAGCCGCCACCGCTCTCCTGGTTAGACACGAGCCGTGCAGCTCGGCAAGGTCCACCCAAATATGGCTGACTAACCAATGAGAGAGCTGGTTACATTCGAGGAGCAGCTGTGATTGGTTGAACTTGGTTTTCAGTGTGCTCAGGGACCAGGAGGGTCACTCAAATGCTAAACGGAGAGGGTAAACCATTTAGGAAATGCAATTGCAAAAAGGATTTGAAAATGAAAGCCGGAAAGAGAAAACGGATGTAGAAAAGGGAATAACTTTTTTAAATGTATGGAAAGGAAAGATATTTAAAATCTCATTTATAAATTGTGTTATTTAATTTTCCATTTTGAAATAGGATTTGAAAAACATTTTCAAATCACAGTATTTAATAATCAAATAATAAATACATTTTGCAATTCCTCTTTAGTATTTCAATTTAAAATGTGTAATTACAAAATGCTTTTCAAATTTGTCTTTTTTTGTATAAATTAATTGTTAAATTTGAAATTATATCTAGCAATCTATATTTTTAATTCACAATTAAGCACTCATCGTCAAAATGCTGTATTGCTTTTCCAATGACCCCAGTAGTCCTCCATATTGAGAAGGGTGACCTCGTCTCTAGAGTAGAGACTGGCGTAGTTGAACCATTCTACATCTGTTGCCAGGCTGAAGATCGGAATGGAAAGAGAGTCCAGCTTCTGGTTCACCTCAACAAAGCCTTTCTTTACCTCATTCAGCACCGGGTCATCCTGAGGGTTAAGTATCAACACCATGTTGATGAATGAAGCTGCCACAGCACCAACGCCTGGTGCTAAGCCAGCAAAGACAGACAGGCTCTTTACTACATTCCTTATGTTGTTTTCCTTGAACGTTTGTACTCCATCTTTAATAAGGGACAGAACTTATTTTCCCAGAGTCAAGATCATATCTGTTTTTTCCCTGAATTCAAAGGCCAGGTCTTTCTTGATCCTCTTTACCTCTGACTGATCCGTGGAGAAATGGGACCAAGCAGAGGTCCACTGAAGGATGAGTGAAGCCAGCAGAACTGAAGCGGACCTCCGCTGACAAAACTTCTGGAGATTTTTATTTTCAAAATGAAATCTGAAATGAGGCACCAAACCTTATTAAACTTAGCAATCCTTTACCACCTTTTAAAGAGAGCGACTGAGATATCTGAGGGTAACTGCGCTCATTTGGGAACCAGGTGTGGTTTTATTATTGCCTTGAGGAACTTGTTGAAGGCTCCTGTACTTTCTTTGTATTCTAATATTATTTATTAATGGAAACTGGTTGTAATTTATTCTTTGTTTTACAGGTGCAGACCATGAATTGATGAAAATCAAGAATGAGGAAGTGGTGAGTAGCTAAGCTCCACTGTCCTGCAGTAAGTCAATAAAGAGAGTGTTAGAGAAATTGTTTTATCATTGATAATTGTAATACTGTTTATGTTACTGTATTTTGGCTGTGTAAAGATTAAATAAGACAATTTGTATGCTTTACTGACAACACAGAGCCGAGGATAACAAAAAGGTTTGTGCCAATTCCTCATATGGGTGATAAATACTCTCTAAGAGTTGATTGAGAGAGTTGTCTGGAAGGCCTAATTTACATGTACTTTGTTATCTGGTTTTAACACGCACAGGCCTAATGTGGGTGTGGTTTGTGACCTGTTGTGAATCCCTGTTTGTGAATAAAAGCTTTTTGGGAGACTGAGCTCAGAGGGAGTAAGCACTGAGCTTTCTTGGAGACAAGATACTGAGTAAGCTAATGCTTGTCTTCCCCTTGTGAAGGTGTTCGCAAGTAAGAAACGTCAAGTCTGTATGTAAAACAGATGAACATAAATGATCACTCTATTGAGGGAAACAGCTGTTGGAACACTATTTGAATTAGGCAGACCAAGTTTATGGTTCAATAGAGCCGTTACCCCATTTGAGTAAAGAGCTGGAACTTGTTTTTATCTTGAAACTGCCGTCTGCAGACCGGAAACCTTATCAGGGTCATTAACAATATGCTGCACAATGAGCTTCTTTGTTCTTTACTATGTCCCACAACGCTATGACCTGGGGTTTAGTGCTCCGTTTATTACCGGGCCCTGCCTGAACCAACAAGCGCTGGACTCAGAATCTGTTACGAGAAACAACTCATCATGCGGTCAGCTAGACGTACGGTAGAGAAGCAGTGGATCGGTTCAGTCCAAACCTTTCAAAATCATAAAGTTTGATTTATTTTTTTGCCAAGAATTTTTCTTTTCTTGATGACTGAACGTCCAAAACTTAAAGAGAATAAAGGGATTTATAGCTTAATAAAATACTACAACCTGCTGCTCAGTAGGAGAGCTGGACAAACTGTGCTATGAGAAAAGAAGAAATATTATGAGACATAACTGGACTGAACATGATCTGTCCTATAATAATATGCAGCCATGTACAGATTTGACATCATTTTTATTTGCAACCCCCTTCAAGATGATGGAGATGTTGCAGAAATATCCTTCTAGAACCTGTTCTGATGGAAAGTGAAGAATGATGTTAAAGCAGGGAGCAGGTAGGAGGGGGAAGGAGAAAGAATGAAGCATAAAGCACAGAAAATGATGCCTTTAAATGCTAAATATGAATCAAGTTTCTGCTGGTGATAGAATACTGAGGGTGGGGGCACATGTAATATTATGTTGCCCCAGGTCAAAGCTGTCAGCGAGCCTGGTAATGGTAACAAGGTTTTTAAAATGAAATCTGTTAAAAAACAAGAGGATCCATCTTTGGGTGGATTGGATTGGATTGGTCAGTAGACGGGCTGATTAACTGCTAACTACCTGGTTAAGACTGCTGCTTTATCTGGCTTCAAAGGCTGCAGTGTGACCTGATGGGTTTCTGATCTGGTAAATTAAGCTGTGGTTCGATCTGCACCTGAGCCACAGGTTCGAGGTGATTTCAGACCCGTTATTCTTTTAGTTCAGTTTTAGAACAAAGCAAAGCACTGGAGCTCCACTGATTACGACATAAAACGACCTCCGTATTGCTTTGGATGACGCTCAACCCGCTGGACCTCAGTGCTGTTTCATTATTCACCATATGAACATTATTCACATGCTAGAAGTTTTTACTGGGATTAAAAGTACAGTTTTATTTTGTTCTTATATTTTTATTGTGTCATTTGCTGCTTCACAGGTTATTTATGGCAGCCCACAAGGTTCTGGAGCCACTTCTGCTTCTCCTCAGCAAGCATAACACACATTCAGTGCAAAGCAGATGATAGCCAGCTCTACATGTCCATAAAACCTGCAGAAACTAATCTAATGCTGATGTAACGCCTCAGTTGACCAATAGCAAAACAGGAAAATCTCTTCACAGCGTCTAAACATGTTAGGATTTCCCTGACTGATCACTGGTAGATTATATTTGCTACCACATCTGCTGTCCAGTTCAAGGGTGGTGATAGTTCAAAGAAGGCAAACAGAAACTTTCAAGAACTGATTCCATTGTTTAACATTTGGGGGGGGAAATCCCCAAATGTGAAGAACGGGAAACCAAACCAACCCAAGAACAGAGGAGATCAGGAAACATGGAGGGAAGACATCAGAGCGGAGCAGAATGACCCGGCAGGGACCGAAGAACCAGGAGGAGAAAACATACTAAGGGGAAGAACAGGGAGGAGACAGAAAACTAATGAGCAGAGTGGGAGAAGCTGAGAACAGAAACAGGAATCTGTTTTACTCTCTGTTCTCACGGTTTTAAGAAAGATCAGAGGTTCATGTTGGAGCCTGAAGCTCTCCTCTATGACCTTCACCAGAGGAACGGATCACCTCTGCAGGAATATTAAACAGAAAGATTTCTGCATCAGACTAAAGGAAGCGAGCAGTTCAGTTCAGTTCCCACCTGAACGGAGACTCGTTGGGGAGGATCAAAGTCCGGAGAAGGTGTGTCTGCGGTTGTTCCGGCTGCAGGTCTGTGGAGTCTTCTGATGTTAGCGAGGCTGAATCAGGACCTCTTATATAACGATGGCTGGTCCATCACACCACCTGCATCATCATCATCATCATCATCACCTCCATGTGAGTGCAGGAGTACCTGAAGACTCCACAGGTGACCTTATATGGAGACATGATGGGCGAGAGGATGTAAAGATGCAAATGAAGTTCAGCCATGAAGTCCAGAGGGTTTTAGAACTGTCAGCATCTTCACGTCTTCATTTTTAGTTTATTCATGTATAACCGTGGCGACTGCGGCTCAGCGAGTTGAGTAGCTGACTTGTAATCAGAAGGTTGTAAGTTTGATTCCAGCTTCCGCCTGTCCCCTTGCTTACAGATGAGTGGCTGCAGACTCCCATCTCTACAGGACCTGTCCACCTCCAGGACCCTTGGGCGTACAGGTCGGATCACAGCCAACCCTTCTCACCCTGGACACAGACTTTTTGACCTGCTCCATTCGGACCGCAACCTCTTGCCTGTCGACATGAGAAAAGTTTCTTCCCCTCATGAACAATAACAGTTCCCACCACCCGCTCTGTCTCAGTCACATGACCCTGTGTTGTGTTTTTGCACTGATCATAACCTTCATTCACATGTACATATTTGTCATGACTTTAAGGAAGGACCCGGGCGCAGAGTGACGTTTTCATATTCAATAATTATTAGTCCGAACTCAGGGAGTACAGAGACAAGGACAGGGAACAGGACAACCAGCAGGGAGGGAAGACGTGGAAATGACGACGATCTGACAAAGGACAGGGAACACGGGTTTAAATACACAAGGGAGGTGTTCAGGGAGACAATCAGGGAAACTTGGGACAGCTGGGAACACTTGATTCTGATTCTGTCACCGATTCTGATCCTGATTCTGATCCTGATTGTGATTCTGATCCTGATTCTGATTCTGCTCCTGATCCTGATTCTGATTCTGATCCTGATTCTGATATCCTGATTCTGCTCCTGATCCTGATTCTGATCCTGATTCTGATTCTGATTCTGATTCTGATTCTGATTCTGATTCTGATTCTGATTCTGATTCTGATCCTGATCCTGATCCTGATCCTGATCATGATTATGATTATGATTATGATTATGATTATGATCCTGATTCTGATTCTGATCCTGATTCTGATTCTGATTCTGATCCTGATCCTGATTCTGATCCTGATTGTGATTCTGATCCTGATTCTGATATCCTGATTCTGCTCCTGATCCTGATTCTGATCCTGATTCTGATTCTGATTCTGATCCTGATTCTGATTCTGATCCTGATTCTGATTCTGATCCTGATCTACGTAGCAGTGTGTGAATGGCTGAATGTGGCTCCAGAATAAAGCACTCTGAGTGGTCAGTTTGTGTAGAAAAGAGCTAAATGGCCCATTTAACCAGGTCCAGTTCATGTCAGAAATATAGAAGTCCACCAGACAGGTTCTGGTCCGAACCCAATCAGATTACAGTTTGGTCTAACCCGGGTGGTTCTGACAGCTGGTGAAAAGGTTTGTTTCACAGGAAGTCCAGTCGATGCCAACAATCCGTCCTCCTCATTAAGCATGTGGTGACATTGGGAAGGAAAGACTCCATTTTAACAGGAAGAAAACTCCAGCAGAACCAGAACCAGGATCAGTTTGGTCACACCAGAAATGATCATTTAACTGATCAGCTTGTATTTTCTTTTAAATGCGCTATAAAGTTTATTCTGTCTTTTTTCTGATCATTATAGGATGGCTCCAATTAAAACGTATTAATTGAAAGCCTTTTAAACAGCATCAGACCATTTCAGTAATTTCCATTCAGAACTTCTGTTTGGACTGAACCTCCTGATGTTGGAGATGGCAGCAGAACCATGAACCCAGCCCTGACACATCGGTTCTGGTGGTCCTGAAGCAGAGCAGTTTAATCAGAGACAAACAGGCAGCGTGTCTCCACAGCAGAAGTTCCAGCAGAACACATACGACAAAGTCTCAGGAGTTATCGGGTTTACACATGAAAATCTCCTGATGCGCAGAGTGGGAACACTTTATGGCCACTCCACTTTCTCCATTTGTTCTATAATAAAGGTCCCTCGCTGCCTCAGCAGGCCAGGGTCCTCATTTATCAAACATTTGTAGAAACATTCATGATGAACAGACTTTTAAAAAATCATTTCAACACTCATAGTTTCTACCATCAGCGGTTTCTCTTCTTCGTTTCCCCAGCACGCAGCCTTTATATTTCTGCTGCAGAGCAGACATAAAAATGTGGCAAAGAATCATTTCATTCACTGTTATTACCTTCTTTTGAAACCCTTAACTTTTTTGAACAAATTAAATAAGTTCAATTCGTACTGAACATGTATATTTGGTTCTATCAGCTCGGGGAGAACCAATAATAACAATTCAAATAACTGTGCCTGAGAGGAAGTGACAGAGGCAGTAAATGCGGTCGGGACAGTGGAGAGGTTCCTGTTGGAAATAAAGGAACAAAATGGTTGGATATGAAACTGAATCCACTAGAACGTCCCTCAACAACACAGCTGGAGCAGATCTACTGAGGGTGAACCGATCATCATATTTGACACTTGTGTGGCCGTGCGTAATTGGAGACACAGCTTTGGCTGCCATCAGTAGGCTACGCATGGAGACAGAGACAACCTGCTTCACTGATAAGTGCGACCATTGTCACAGTACAGTTTGTAAAAATTTGAATTAAAAGTGTAACAACATCCCATTAAGCTGAAGCGTTTCATGTGACAAATAAACAAATAGGGGGGGCTCTGCGCACGGAGAGCGCAGGTGTAGAGTGACAGGATCTCCATGAATGATCACCCTAAACATGAATTTATGTATTACTTGACAAATTGCAAATATGTCCTTTAAGTTTAATGCAAATCCGCCCATAAGGTTTTGAGTCATTTTGCTAAAAGACAGACGGACGCCAACATGAGCTTCTTGGTGGAGACGATAAACTGCTGAGAGAAATATTATGTCAAAGTAAAACTGTTTCAGTGTTGCAGTTCCTCCGTTCACCCACTAGATGCTGTGCGTACGCGCAATTAGAAGTGTACTTATATTTAGGAACATTTCTACGCACAAGTAAAAAGTGATAAATACCACTCAATGCGTAGAATTGTTCCTAGGCACGAAATACGCACAAAACTGTGCGTAAGTACGGTTAATAAATGAGGGCCCTGGTTTTGGAGCTTTCTGCATGGAGTGTGTCAGTTCTCTCTGTGGATGGTTGGATTCTCTCTGGGTACTTCAGCTTCCTCCAGCAGACCAAACACTCCACTGTCAGGAGCTCATATGATGAGTTTCTCCAAACAAAATACTGGAGGTGGTTCTGGTACCGTTAGAAGTCACTCCAAACTGGAACCTTTGGACTAAATGTTCTGTAAAGGCGGTAAAGACTGGCTCATCTTTAAGGTTCCTCCTCACTTTGCTTGTTAAGGCTCATCTCAAACATCACCCGAGCAAAGGAAAATCTGTGAAACGTCTAACCACTGTGCATATCTTTGATCGTTAAGTTTTCCTGTGGTTCTTGTAGTGTGGTTTAATTGGCTCGGTTCTTTTGCTGGTTTATTGGATGATGTTTTAAGTTTTGTTAAATGTTCCATCAACCAGCCTGGGTCTACAGATGGAAACTGGCCAGGTGGCTAAAACTAAAACCGAAGGTCTCAGTTCACTAGAGGACATATTTTATACATCCTCTATAAAAAGGTTTCTTTATATTCTGTGTTTTTATCAGTAATTTCAATATTATTACCTTTCATCAATGTAAATCTCTGTTTCTGTACTTGGTACAATTTCATCTTTAATGTCCAGTTTAATAAAAATAAAGCAATCTGGATCTAAAGCTTTTATCTTTAATGACCTCAGAAAGCCTGGTTTTCATCTAACCATTGTTCCCACCTGCTGATATCATGTTTAAGAAGGAGACGTTCATGCAGGCAATAATCACAGACACCAAAGGAAAGTTTTTAATGGTTTAATGATGAATCTGGACAGTGGGATGATTCTTTTTGGCTTCCAGCAAGAATCCAGGATGGTTGGTGGTTACTATCTGAACCTGAAATGTGTTGAACGTGTTGTGAAAGGAGTGGAGGTGGTTTCTTACTGGTGATGAAGGAGGTGAGTGTATCCACAGCTTGGCAGGAGATCAGTGAACAGTGGAGTTACTCATTGTCTCCATTTGTCCTTCTTGTCCAGGTTGGAGTTGTAGATCGGTGAAACGTTGGAGGCTGATCATCTATTTATTGATCAATGAACTCTGTGTCCCTCAATCAATTCTACTTCTGACTGAGATGACTGAACAAGCATGAAAGGATGAAAAATAATTACATAAGGGAATTAATGAAATGATAAGTAGAACATGAACATATCTAATATCTAAAAAAATTGAAACAAACAAGGCATCAAAATAAGGCCTTACTGATTTGTGTGATAGATTAAAATAAATGTCAACGAAGTTGATATGTGATCAAACAAATTTTTAGTTCAACAAAAATGAAATGAACTCAAATATTTTAGGTTTTAGGATCTATTCTGACCAAAAACAGGGAAACATAATTTGAGTTTGATTCCTTTCTATGAGACACTGAGTGCACAAAGTTTCTGTGAGTTTAAGAGCAGCTTTCATCAGACAGAATGAGGCAACTCTGTTTATGATCAATATTTTAAAATATCACAAAATATTTAAATTGATGTATTTATTCTGTTTCTTATTGTCCTTTACTCAGGCTGCTAGCTATAAAAACAACCACATAAAGCATTTTTACACATTTCTTTTTATAATTGACATGAATTAAAAACCAAGTGGGCCAAAAACTACATGTTCAATAATATTATAAAATAATGTCATTTTTTCTTCCGTTGTATAGAAAAGCAAATATTTCTGGGCTGAGCCCCCAGTGTTTCAAGATCATTACAACGGCTCTGGTGTATCATTTAAAACTAATAAAACAGACAAAAAACCTTAATTTCTGTTATTTAATCTGAAAGTCCTGCAGTATCACAGTTCTACCACTTGATGGCACTGCAGGTTCGTTCGTAACGTGGTTGTAAAGTGGATCAACGTGGACATTTTTCTTTTTTTAATCGTAGGTGTTCTTTCCGTTTAAGCAAAACTATAATTGGAATAAAAAAATTAAATAAACTTTAGTTATTTAGTTTGGAGAAACCCATTTCTGGTAATCATGGAAATTATGTCTACATCAACCTAATAATTATAAAAATGTACTATCTCAGCATTAACTCATTAATACATTCCATAAACAACCACAGAGATATCAGATCAAGGTATAATTTGCATTTCATTTTCTTTCAGTAGCTGGTAAAAATCTGTCCTTTGATTAAATTGATAAATTATAATATATTTATATAATTTTTTTGCTCCTTTTCCATAAACTGACTCCACAAACTGAAATGCTTCTATATTTGCTTCCATCTTGATTCATCCATCCATTTCCTGTACCCGTTCATCCTAATGCAGGGTTGCGGGGGGGCTGGTGCCTATCTCCAGCAGTCATGGGGCGAGAGGCGGGGTTCACCCTGGACAGGTCGCCAGTCCAACGCAGGGCAACACAGAGACATACAGGATAAACAACCATTCACGCACACTTCCATCTTGATTATGATTCATATTTAATTTCCCTCTGAAATCATCATCTTTCTGTTGAAAGTCATTGAATATTATCAGGCAGCGTTTTGTATTCGTCCTAAACTCTTGAAACTTTCATTGTTCTCATTTTAGGGATCGGCTGATTTCACCAACGTGATTTATTATCCTTCTGTCTGGTTTTTGGAGTATAGACAGAGAAAAAAAAATGTTGCTTTTATTGTTAAAATTCCATTAATAAAAAAAATCTTTCCAGCCATTTTTTTTACATCAATATTTGTTTCCTTCTGTTTTCTTTTATTTTATAACATGACATTGGTATTATGCAAATGTAACTATATTTACCCTTCACCCAATAGAGTTTAACCCTTTTTCCAACAAACTCCAAAGATGCTGCAAATAGTCTCCAGAAGAAAATATCAATGACCCTTATGTAGCTGACATGTCCATATCATTGAGATCTTACGCCAGTCACTGATGTAAAATAAAAGTTAATTAGGATTTTTATACACAAACACATTTGTCACTTGGTTTAAAATCTTCAAACAGGATCATTACATAACCAGATTTACCTTTCAAGACTTCATGAAGTCATATTTAAGTCTCTCTTTAACAATGCTGTGTTTGGTCCTCCAGGGGACAATATCTTCATCTCATCAAGGATGTTCTACTTATATTACCTCAGTGTTCCTGGTACCAACTTGGATTTCAGAATAGATTACAAATTAGAAACAGAGACATGACATTATGGTCTGTAAAGTTTTATTGCAGGGAGACATGGCTGCTGAAGGACAGATTCAGAAGATTTTTGCATGATCCAGAGGCTAGGAGACGCTGCAGAGTTCTGGTCATGTTCAGGAGACGATCATCATCCTGATCAATGAGACCAACATCCCTCTGCAACATAAGCAGAAAAGCTCACCTTTGACCCCTGGATCAGAAACCGCTTTTAAGCTACTGGAATTAGGAGAAAAGCTCACGCTGCTGGAAGCTTTCATTGGATCAGCCGTTAAAAGATGGAAACGTGTCACCAAAAACAGCCTTGAACATGTTGAACAATGGGGGGTATCTGACGGTGATCGTTTCTATTGAAACCGTCATGCCGGTGTTGTCCACAGTGTAGGCGTACTGCTGCCTCAGATATACCTCCTGCATTATGACTCCTCGGGGTGATTTCTCCAGGCAGGCAGCCAGGTGGACGGTGGCTTCATGCCCCGAGAAAAACAGCACCAGAGATATGGCCAACGTGACAACATAAAAGGGCACTACGCCGATAAAGGGGGCGAGGTACGGGATGAGATATCTGTTGGCTGCTGGTTCACCAAACTGTGCTGCTAGAGCAACGAAATCTGCAAACGCCTTATCTCCTAGTGTGGCTACAGGGCTCACCATGATGGTAGGGACAAGGTTAAGTCCAGTGTTCCTCATGGAGTTCCAGCTACAGGGCAGATTGAACGTTGTATGGGTTTCAGAAGGAAAAGGGCAAAGGCCTGGGTTGGTGCACCCAAACAGCCGGTGCTGAGGCTGGATGGTTCCTGTAGCAATGCTGTAGGCCGCTGCAGCAGACAGGAGGCAGTTCCAGGGGGAATACAGCAGGACGTCTGTGATGGTCGTCAGAGGCAGCAGACATCTGGCAGGAATCATCTTGTTCTCAATCGATCCATGAGCCAAAAAGATCAGCTCAATCTTCTTCCTCTCCCGATCCTCCTTCTTCTTCTCAGACTCCTCATTCAGCTTTTGTTGGATGAAGCGTCCAAGATTCACCAGATTGAAGAAGACGTCAGAGTTTGCGTTTTCTCTCAACCAGTCTTTAACCACTTGGTCGGGAGAGTGCTTAATGGCGTGCTCAATCAACTCTCTCTTCTCATCGTGGCTCCTGTTGTCCTTTTGGATGATGGATTTAATTCTGACCAACTTCTGAAGTGCTTCTCTGCAAAAAGATGTGAAGAAATCAGTAATCTGTACAGTTACAGAATTTCCTATTAAACCCTTTTTTTTTTATTGTTCATCTTTGCTTGACACCAAAGTGTGCAGAGGGTGCAAGAATGAATAATAGTTTCATCTCTTTTTAGTCATTTAGTTCAGAAACTTCAATTTTGCACAAAGCTGCAAAACATTCAAACGTCTTAAAGATTTTACATTTTAAATCCCAGTTTTTTTCAATGATTTAGTCACCATAACGAAAACAATTATCTTCTAAACTGCAAGTTGATGAAGGTTTAGAGTCCTGAATAGCTGGATAATCAGCTATAACATCAGCATCGTATATGCTGAAACAGATACGCTGTCTTATCACCTTGGTGGCTAAAACATCCCCACTTACTTCAATCAAACCATTCATTCTTCTCACTGTCATCCAAGTATAAAAGCATGCATTATGTAGCGTTTTATTTTGAAAAGTAGTGACCTCTGATGTTTGCCTTTTACCCATTAAAGTAGCCTGGCTTTCGCCAGCCTGATCTGACGGCAGTTTGATTCTGCCCTGCAGATCAGTCTGGAAACCCCACACTTTAAACTGCTGCTACAGCCTATCCAGTTTTTCTGGAACCAATCGCTTATCCACCTTGCGCGCTATTGGTGGGTTCAAAACGATGACGTCAGAGAAGCGACGGAAAAGTCGGCAAGCATCTTGTTGTTTACATTGGTCATGGCAGCCACAGCTATCCGTTGACGCTGCTGTTTTTAAAGATTTAAAAGTTCTCTGCCATTGCTGCTTCTGCAGACCACAATCTTAAACTATCCACATTTGTTGACAAGTTTCCTGCCTGGAGTTTTGCGTCGCTCGGCAAAGTACATCACATGGATTGATGGTCTGATTGGTGAATGCTCTATCCAATTGCGTACAGAGTCATTTGAACTATGCCCGTTGATCACGCCTCTTTATTACATGGCAGACTCCCCAGAAAGCCAGACTACCATTAAAGGCTAATGCATTCGACTTTTGTAGATCTTAGAGCCACTGAAAGGTTGTTTTCCAGCAGTAGCAGTAGACATAATATTTATAGGGTGCAGTAAATTTGTTCACAATAGTTCAAACTGTCCACTTTGGTTTTGATACAGCTACTTAAGCTAAGGTTGATAAATGAAGACATATTTTGCTTCATTATCATGTTTTGTTGCTCACTGTGTTCCTTTCATACCTTATTTTCTGCAGTTCTTCTTCAGTTTCCTCGGCGCTGGTCTTTACGGCCCTGGCATTTTTCCTCAGGGTCTTACTGGCCTCCGTCTCGTTGTTGTCGAGGTTTTGGCAGTCACTAACCAGCTCAGGAACAGAGAACACCAGCCCAACCGCTCCCCCTGCAAACTGAACACAACACAACCCCCTTAATGTGTTTAATCACTTATTAACACATAGTTGTAGCACTGATACCTGAAAAACCCACTAACAACTCTAAAGTCAAACAATTTGTCTCAGTCTCCCAAAGATTCAAAAATGAGCCATTATTAAGCTCTAAAGACCTTTTCCAAAAATGTCTGTGGATATCTCCTTAGTCAATGCGCTAAACTCCTTCAGAAGCTTGTGACCATTTCACAATAATGGTAATGCAACCTTCAGGCGAAGGTTAAGGGAGGTTAAAATAAAGGGGGGGGGGGGGGTGCCTACCTCTAGCAGTCATGGGGCAAGAGGTCAGTCCATTGGAGGGCAACACAGAGACATGCAGGACGAACAACCATGCACGCACACACTCATACCCAAGGGCAATTTTGGAGAAACCAATTCACCTATTTAATTTATTACATTAGAGAAAATCTCACAACTGAATCAGCACGACTATATTTTAATGCTATGATCGTTTCACATGTTACGTGCTGCTTAACTAACTGGACGTCCTCATGTAACACCACCTTAACAATGATCAGGACTGTTTACAAACAAGCTTTAAAAAGGTCCTTGATAGAAAACCTAAATCACATCACTATTGCAACGTCCTTTTAAAATACCGCCTACTCAGCTGGGAAAACATCATTAAATACAGAGATTCTGTTCTTATGTTCAAAATTCCGCACGGTCTAGCTCCGACAGTATTACAGGAATTCATAAGAAAATGAGATAATCATAGCAGATGCACCAGGGCACGCTCTAGGGGTGACTCTGTAGTCCCTCTAAGGAGAAGTACCTTTGGTCAGGCATCTTTCTCAGTTCGTGCCTCTAGAACTTGGAATACAATCCCAACTGAAATTTGGGAATTGACAACTCTCAATTCATTCAGTAAGCAGTTAAAGTTATTGCTGCTAGACACACTAATCTTCCAGCATAACTAAACTATAAGTTTTATCTATTTCAAATGGTTAAAGAGATGTAGGAGTTTGGTGCTATAGGGGAGTTCATTGTGTGTAAACCAATAACATGAAGGGAAATGTGGACTTTGTAGGTGGCAGAGACTGTTAAACTGCACTAGTTGCACTTGTACTGTGAGCATTTTGGGATTTGCTATATATATTTTTTATGGTTTTTATTCTGTCTTATTTTTGGTTTAATGAACAAATGTAAATGTTTGATGAATATTGATGTTAATTATTTTATGGTATTTCCAGTGAATGGGACTAGAGATGGAAATTAGCCCTGGCTATAATCTCGTGTATTTACATTTGCTAAAGCATGTGTCCCTTAATACACATCGTCCCTACACAAATAAAGTTAGTGAAATTACTAACAGTCATGTTTTTGGACTGTGGGAGGAAGCCAGAGTACCCGGAGGGAACCCGCGCATGCACAGGGACATGCAAAGTCCATGCAGAAAGAAGCCAGGCCGAGATTCGAACCTGGGCCTTCTTGCTGCAAGGCAACAGTGCTACTAACTGAAAATATCCACAGACAGACCTACCCAGTCCTGTCTTCATACTCTGGATCTAGTGCTGACAGCCTTTTCTTTCAGTGGAACAACGGAGCTTCAGGAGGTGCAGGGGGCGCCAAACGGCCGCTGGCTATGTCCAGGTGTTGCACAGAGCATCCCTCATGACTGAGGGCCCTCGTCTCCTTGGTAACCACAGGGGTTTTTAACAGGACAATGGCACTTTTTTTAGGGAGATGTGGTCCTAAACTTTTGATCAGCTATAAAAACAGCCCGTTTCAGTTTAAGCGTGGTTTTCAATAAACTGCATGCTCCAAAAAATATGTTGTCTTCCTGTTGCACTTTGAAGCTCTACTTGGAACCTTGTTAAAATCCAACCATGCAAAATGTTTTTTTCAAGTGGTCTTAAACTTTCAATCGGGTCTGCATGTTCTCTGCAACAAAGAACATTTTACATCTCACAGAGAAGAGAAACACAGTTCATACTTACAAATTTTGTGTACTGAGAAAATGTTCTTGGATCCATGCACAGTTGTACTCAAGTGAATTTGTCTGTGTTAGTCTAAACTTGGGGGGTAAGGACGGTTTCACACGATGACCAGGTCAACAAATTTTGGTCAGTCTACATTAAATGGCAGTTTAAAACCAGGATTAACACCAGTCTCTGAGCAGGACACCAATCATTTGATCAGATCTCATTCCATCTCAAACTGCAAATGTACAGCATCATCTCAGTGTTCAGTTTTCATATTGTTCATTAAGGTTGAAAACTGCAGAAGCCACCACTAAAGAGTGTTATTGTTATTACTTACACATCCAGCTGCTGCTGAGGCTGCTTTTTTCCCCACAGAAGAAGCCACTTTCTTCCCTCCTTGTTTAGCTGCCAGGAGCAAACATTGTAAAAGGAAGGCAGCACTTGCTGCCAGCAGAATTTTATTGGCCCTGATCCTCCCGGACACGTTGATTTTTCGTAAACCACAGACCTTTCTGATCCCAATACTGTGGGGGAGGTTCATTCCATATTGTCTGGCCCCAAATCTCAGAAAAATCTCCATAATGTTGGCATCACCATCATCATCATCATCGTCGTCGTCGTCATCCAAACCGGGGGATTTTTCTCTCAGTGACTTCATGAGGTCCTTTATTTCTTGCTCCAGCTTCTGCAACTCATCCAGTACCTTTTGGGCTTCCTCCATGATGTCTTTGGACTTGCTGGCGCTGTAAGCCTCAGAACCGACACTGGTCAGCATACTGGTCCCCGAAGCCACAGCTCCAACGGCACCTACAGTGGCCAGAATGGGCAGCGCTGCTCCTCCAGTCAGAACTGTTAACACTCCTGCTGCAGTCATGGCAGCTGCTCCCCCTACTGACACCGAGCTGCCGACAACTTTGGTCACATTGGCAGCCTTCACAATTTCTTCCAGCTCATCCGCCAGTTCGTTCAACTTCCTCGCACATCTCTTCTGTAGAGCCACCCATTCGTTGACTTTGGTAACGAGAACATCAGCATCATCCATGATGCGATTGTGAAAGGGGACACGATCTGCAACAAGAACAGGAAAACTGTTACAGACCAAGTTGGAGGAAAGGAAACATCTGAAACACAAGATCGATCTCTACGTTTAACTTCCTGTGATCCAGTGTTTCCTAAAAATGTCCTGCATAGATTGTTCTTCAGGCTTTCAGAAGACAAGACATGGTCATTTCTACTAAACAGATTTTCTGTAGATCTGAGCAGCTCTGGTCCTGTCCCCATGGTGACACTCAGTAAACTGGTCTCCAACAACAATAGGGGTCTAGACGGTTCAGACTCCACATCCATCTTAGATACAGTTAAGCAAAATTCGGATCGGTTCTTTTTAGACCATCAATGTTTCTTTAAAATACACGTTTTAGAACATGGAGCCAGTTCTGACTGTGCAACATAATTCATTTCCCTGGTGTTGGTCAGAACGTTTCATGTTGCTTTACATGATTTAAACCATAACACAATAAAAAAGGAAACCACACAGTACAGTGGCAAAATAAAGAGAAGTAATAGGCGCGTTTCCACTATGGGAACTTCAGGGTAATTTAACCAGATCTTTCTCTGATGAGGTAATCTGTCGGCCCGCTCCTCTCAGCCACCGTGTCTCCATACACAATTGGTCCTTTAAGGAGTCAGCTATTCAATTCAATTCAGTTTATTTATATAGCGCCAATTCACAACAGATGTCATCTCAAGGCACTTAAAGCAACACTAAGTTAGTTTTGCTCTCTGGGTCCCCCTACAGTTGGGAAAAATGTATTGTTTTCTACTACTGTCGTAAAATCTGTTATGGTTACACCAGGGGATTCGCGTTTACAAGCGATACCCTCTAACCTTACAGATTTTCACGTCTTGGGCAGCCTTTGTGTCAAATGTCTTCATCCCAGGTACATTTTCTATATTTCAACATGTCATATGTACGGCGGCGTAGAGCTGTCAGCCATATAATGAAGAAATTAGACCGTTTCACGTTATAACGTTATTGTAAAAACGTGAAAACAACTTGAAACTAAAACGTTATAACATGATAGTTTCACGTTTTTACAATAACGTTATAATGTGATACGGTCTAATTTCTTTATTATATGGCTGACAGCTCTGTTCTGACGATCTGTGCTACCTCCTCAGAATGTCCTACCGTGGCGCGCATCTGTCAGTGCTCCCCCTTGAAAAGTATGTTTACATGCCGAAAACAACAACTGTTAGCTTTGATGTTAGACATAATCATCGGAAAATATTTTTCAAGTGACGGGATTGAAGTGGCAGTTTAGCAGTGATGCCTAACATAGCAAAAAATTATGAATAACGAAAACTTTTCTTTCAAACCACAGAACATGCTACCCGTTTAATATAAAGCTAAAACCAGTATATAAAGATGCACTAAAAACCATGATCAGAATATCGTACCTGTTAAATAGGCCTATAGATGAATATCACACTCTGGAAATCTGTTAGTTTGTAAAGCAGCTAATGAATATTTACCAAGCCAGTAAGACATAGAGCAGATAGCAGTATTATTACTCCAAAATATTAAAATGTAGTATGATTATAAGCACAAATAGCCCGCAAAATACACCACATTTACTCTACGACTCTAATTAAAAGGGACTTGTTTACATGCAGTGTATTGATGTCACAGAAGTGAAACTAACATACAAGGGCTGTCATGTAAACTTGAAACTAGTAGCTTAAGGAAAGACTTAAAATATTTTGAATAAAAATTATGAATTGTGACGTAACATCGAAATGTGCATGCGGGTAGCACAGATAGTGGAACACCGGTGTACAGATGAATACAATTTCGGCTCCGTCATGATGACAATTGTTCAAGCTGCCTGCTGCTAGGTATCTTCCATTTATATGTACCTGCCGAGTACGCTCCACCCAGAGAGCCTTGCAGGACGCTCCACCCAGAGAGCCTTGCAGGACGCTCCACCCAGAGAGCCTTGCAGGACGCTCCACCCAGAGAGCCTTGCAGGACGCTCCACCCAGAGAGCCTTGCAGGACGCTCCACCCAGAGAGCCTTGCAGGACGCTCCACCCAGAGAGCCTTGCAGGACGCTCCACCTACCGGCTTTTGTGAAGCCTGCCGTAAAGCAAGTCGCATTTGAACTACAAAACCGCTACCAGATGACCCAAAGTTACATAGTGCTGTTATGGCCGATAGAGGGCCGCAAAGCCAATGCAGAAGTGCCGTTTCACTCTGTTATGAGTTGATCAACCACTGACACGAGTTCTGAAACATTATTTTAAGGTAAAAGAAACTCTTTAGTTTTGCTTTAAGAAGAAGTCATTTCAATACATTTATACAAACATTCCAATCAGTTAAAGAGTTTCCTATTTAAGGAATCCCAGCAGATTGCGTCAGTCATTGGCGTGAGGTTGGGCCCCGTTGATGCAGACTTTCCAACCACAGCAATCCTTCAGCAATCCCTCATACTGAGCAAGCATGTAGCAACAGTGGAGAGGAAAAACTCCCCTTTAACAATAAGAAACCTCCAACAGAACCAGGCTCAGTAGGAGCGGCCATCTGCCACGACCGTCTGGGGGTTTGAGAAGACAGAGCAGAGACACAGAAGGAACAGAAGATCTGATATAAGAGAACTTTCTATGTTACAGAAAGTAAAAAGTTGATAACAGGACACAGTGGATGTTCAGTTACTGGGAGCATCATCCCAGTCGATGCCCCCCGTCCAACAGGGCATTGCAGCCAAGCAGGATACCAGACCAGGTATATCTTCTATGGAGAGAAAAACACTGAGAGAAAACAAAGTTAACAGTCGAAATAACAGAATGTACTGTAATACAACTGGAGAGTAGTAGGAGAAAAGGAAGTAGCAGAGTGAAGAAAAGTGGTAAGTCTGTCCTCCAGCAGTCTAAGCCTATAGCAGCATAACTACAGAGATAGCTCAGGATGACCTAAGCCACTCTAACTATAAGCTTTATCAAAAAGGAAAGTTTTAAGCCTGGCCTGAAAAGTAAACAGAGTGTCTGCCTCACGGACTAAAGACATCCGCACATCACGACTGTTTCAGCAGCGTTTATGTGTTTCTGTTTGCTGTGTTATAAACTGCTTCGCCAGTAACTCCTCTTGTTTTACGAAGACGATTGTTTGGCGATATCTGCTCATTTCCCTCTGAATTACAACCAATCAGCTCGACTTAACCACAGCTCCCGTCCAGCGCGTGGAGACAAGCGCACATGGGGAAGGTCCGGTCAAATTACCCAAAAGTTCCAACAGTGGAAATGTGCCTAATGAAAGGTTTTAATCTAGACTAGAGTTAATGATGTCCCAGAGATTACTGATCAGAGGCATCTCTAAACAGATGGCTTTTTAGCCTTGTTTCAAAAGAACTCAGAGTTTCAGCAGTTTTGCAGTTTTCTGGAGGTTTGTTCCAGATTAGGGGAGCATAAAGACTGAATGTTGCTTCTCCATGTTTGGTTCTGATTCTAGAGATCCAGAGTAGATTTGAACCAGACTATTTGGTTCAAGTCACAATCACAGGAGGACAGTGTGTGGAATCAGGTGATGTAGTTGATCTAAAGTCTGGGTCAGAACATCGAAGGGTTTACTTTGGAGTTAGAGAAAGCTCAGTTTAGGGATTTTCTCAACAGAACAGATGTTTATAACCCTGTTCATTTTTGATAAGAATTCACTTTTAGACATTTCTTTTGCCATCATCAAGACAAACTCCTACAGCAAAACAGTTGGATTAAAAAAAACCTGTGTGTCAAGGCAGCAGCTTCATTAGTTCCAATAATGTCGCCTTGTTTCTAAGCTTCTATTATAGGGAACGAGGTAAACAGCTGCTCAGTTTGACATCCAACAAAGTTGGTTGGACAACAGCAACAGACTGGCTTGGAACAGGATCTACCCTTGGAAACTGAGAAACAGACAACAACAAAGAATAAATCCAAACCAAGGGCTCCATCTCAGACTCTACACCCCTTGGTTACTAGGTTAAAGTTCACACTGAGGTCAGACATGGTTTATTTTCATCAGCCACGATAAAATACTCCAGAACCTGGTCATGAGAGTCATGTGAAACGCTCTGCTGTTTATCAGAACCAAACAGAGCTTCCGACCCCTCCCAGTGAGCTCAGGTCCTCCCCCCTCTCTCTCACTCACTCTCTCTCTGGAAGAATGCAGATCTGAGCCAAAGTCCGGTCATAGCCGGGTCAACAAGACATATGTCCCATCTGTACTTCCCTATCAGGGCGTCGGCCACCGGCTATGACACGGCAGTAATAAAAGTCATTAAAACAGGCCACCTCTTTGTCCTTTGCAATGAAAACAGGACATTTAAGCTTGTGATTAATTAGAAATACAAAAAATTATCTGATTTTCTGTAACCACCACTAGGGCCGCTATACTTACATCTATTCACACACACTGAAACCAGTTATGCTCAGAGGGTAAAATATAAACATATTTTAAAACATGAAGATTATTCAAAATAAAGGGCTGGGCGATAATTAGATAGCAATATATATCGATCGATAGACGTGTGGCGCGGTAGAAAAAAAAGGGTCGATAGAAAAGTTCGATAGAAAAAAAAAGTTTTCCCTCATTTTTTCATTATAGCCTATCAGGTAGCTTAATACAACAATTATTAATCCAAAGAAATCATTGCCGCTGATAGGCAGCTCTGTCAGCCACCGCTCTCTCCTTTCAAACCACAAAAAGGATGAAATGATTTGAGCTGAAAAATAATTGTTTGATAGTCCCTAAGCGAACTATCGCCGTAACTTCACGTCGGTCAGATGTCACAGCAAGGGAGCAGCGGAGGAAGTTGTTCCGGATAAATGTTTCAGTGACTCAGGTAAAGGTTGCATCCTGTTTTGAACCGATCCTCGACGCACTAAAAACACTAAACGTAGCAATAATAAACTAAATAAAATACTTCGATCAGTTGTCTTAAGCAGGACTCCCCTCTCCCGGCTCGCTGCAAATCTTTTACAGAGAGACACAGGAAACTTACTCAGGTCGCTGCTAACAACACCTGTGGCTTTTAAAATGTCCCCCTCGGTTCTGCCCCCTGTCCTCAGAAGCGAAACATGCTTTAAAAAAAAAAAACACAACAGGGTTGGATAGGCCAGCCGGCTGAAGCGAATTAGAATAAGGCCCCGTTTACACGAAGGAAAAACGCAGTTATTTCCCTGCGGTTTGGCCTCTCATTTACACGAAAACCCCGTTTTTAATCACAGAAAACGATTATTTCTAAAAACTCAGGCCAAAGCGGAGATTTGCGTTTTCTCCGTTTTAAGTGTTTGTCTGTGGACAGAAATAACTGATTTCAGCTCTGCAACGTCACTTTCCAGGACAAAAATGCTCCGACATCACTTGTGCTATCTGTGTTTACACTCAGAAGCAGCATTTATGCCCTCAGAGATGTGTAGGCATCATCGATTGTCCAAGCGCTTTTTGCTTGTTAGCTTTTACAAGCTCATGTAGAAGTTAGAGGTTAGAACATAGAAAGTTACTCTGAGTGGATAGGATTTGGGGGAATTACTGCCCCCTACAGGTTTGGCATGTCTATGAATGTACACTTATGCGGTTAGGTGTGGACGGAGATTTGTTTTAAAACGAGGTGGTGAGGATATTCGTTTTAAAAAAAAACGGCTACGTGTGCACATTGCCTAAGCTTTATTGACAAACTAAACCAAAGGTTTCAGCCATTAATATTATAAAGTGTCATAAAATGTATAAAAGATTAAAATGCATCAAGATAAGCCTTTAATTTCAATTACTAACAATTAAAAAATACATAATATAATGGTTAATAATATGACTTTTCTTTGTATTTACTGATGTTACTCAGTTCTCTATTTGTTCCTGTGTCTTACAAACTTATTCATTTTAAAGAGAGGTGTGTGAAAAATGAATTAATTTATTTCTTAGTTAAAATTAGTTTATTGCAGAATAACAAAATGACCGGGGAGGCACTTAAAATATATTTTGTACATTTTGTGATATTTATCGATATCGATCAATATGACTATTCCCTTTATCGATATGCTATTTTTCTATATCGCCCAGCCCTATTAAAATACATCACTTGTTGATTTATTGATCATGAGAAAATGGCTGAATTTTATCTTTTGTTCCCCGTTTCATCTCATTTGAATCATAGTTTTCATGGCTGAATATTATATTATGGAAGCGTATGTGTAACATAAATCAAATTAAAATGGATTAGCACAAATGCTTTTTCATTTTCAAAATCTAGCTGCTATTTTTGACTCAAATAAAATTAAAAAGAAATTATCCAAACTGCTTTTTCATTTTACAATTCAACATTGCTCATTCTGTAACTTAATTAAAATTAAATAGAAAAGGACATTTAAGATTTAATTTTCAAATCGCATCCCAGCAAAATAGTTACAAAATTCAATTTGGAAAATGTCAAAGTTGAAAAATAAAATACATTGGCAGAAATGCTTTTTCATATTCTGAATACAAATGCCATTTTTGACTCAAATAAAATTAAATTATCCAAACTGCTTTTTCATTTTGCAATTCAGCGTAGCTCGTTCCGTGACCTAATTAAAACGATAAAGAAAATGTATTGCTTTTTTGTTTTCATCCCTACCCCCGCGAAAGGTGTAACATAATTCAAATCGAATTGGCAATCCCTCACGGCGCAGGAGAATGACGTCAGGGCATTGTGAGAAGATTTCTGTTCCAGCAACAATGGCGGATGAAGCTGGAGACGGAGCAAGCGAAGAGTACAGTTTTAAATTTAAGTTTATTAAAATCTGGCGGTACAAAAATTAAACTTATTTAATTTAAACTTAACGCGGTTGTGTTGTTTGGCTTTCGTTGTTAGTATAGACATGTATTATAATATTATTTTGTAAACTATCACCCATTAACGAGCTCCTATGTTGGTCTAATGGTTCTCCGTCTATTGCCCCGCTAATGTACAGCTTATTTTGGGTTTTGCAAAGAAAGGGGAAAAAAAACGACTCCTTTTAAGGGAAATTACCTCTTTACCGGGGCAAAATCAGGCCACGGTGGCATGGAGGTAGAAGAATAAATCCAATTACACACCTAATGCTTAGAGGGGTCTTATTAAGCCTCAAAAACCTCATAACCTGTATTCTTAGTATGTGATCTCTTGTGTTCTGCTGTAAAAACGATAGTTTTGAATTCACAAATAACACAGTTGCCATGTTCCTCATCTGCACTTATTTTCTATCTATTTTATAAATACAACTATGGTAAATCTGGAGGGGAATGTCACCCATTGTTGGCCAAAAACAAATGAGATTATTTTTGTAAAAAGTTAACAAAAAGTACTGTATGTGCAGCAGTACATCAATACATAACTTATGACTGATCATGTTAATAGAGATTTGCTAAAAGTTTTTGTGTTGCTCTTTTTGTAACTGTGTATTGATTTCTTGTTTAGGACATGAGGAATCAAAGGGAGGCGGAGGAGAGGAGAGGAGAGGAGAGGAGAGGAAGGACCGGATGGATCACTGTTTTCTGTTTGTCAATTTATGTTTTTGTCACTTTGGTTATTTAGTTGTTCCATGGTTGTTATAAATAAATTGATTAAAACAAATCTGAAATATAATTAAGTCATTTTACTAACAGTTGCATTGAATTTTTAAAGGTAAGAACATTGAGCTTACTTTAAACAATTTAAAATGACTATTGAAAATGAAACAACAAAAATTGACATTAGGATAAATTATTGTGTAGTTATTTATAGTTATTCATGCAGGATTAACCTGAATGAGCTCTTCCTGGGCAGTTCTTTAAGCTTAATTAGAATAAACAGGCTGAATAAAGCTCAGAGATGTGGATGGAGTCATCCAGCTGAAACCTGTGGGTGGTATTTTCTGGTTGACGAGGGGAACATCATGGATGAAAATGGAAAAGCAATACATTTTCTTTATCGTTTTAATTAGGTCACGGAACGAGCTACGCTGAATTCCAAAATGAAATAGCAGTTTGGATAATTTATTTTTCATTTTATTTATGAGTCAAAGGGGCATTTGTGTTCTGAAAATTAAAATGCAATTCTGCAAATGCATTTTATTTTCAACTTTGACATTTCAAATTGAATTTTGTAACTATTTTGATGCAATTTGAAAATTAAATCTTAAATGTCCTTTTCTATTTAATTTTAATTAAGTTACAGAATGAGCAATGTTGAATTGTAAAATGAAAAAGCAGTTTGGATAATTTCTTTTTAATTTTATTTATGAGTCAAAAATAGCAGCTAGATTTTGAAAATGAAAAACCATTTGTGCTAATCCATTTTAATTTGATTTATGTTACACATACGCTTCCATAGTAAATCAATCTGCTGTTTTTTTATAGTAATTTAACAGTCAACATCAAACTTTATGGTTTTTGTAAAACTGTACAATGTCACTGTTTTAAATTTAAATGCATGCCACATTTTATCATTGGTCTGAATAATTTCACACCAATTAAGGACTGAAATAGTTCCTCTTTTTTTTCCACACTAGAATAAAGTGATGATTAGGAACATCCTATAGTCTGTTTCACAGCAGGGATGATGAACAGCAGGTGTGTTAACGAGTCCTGCAGCTTTTAGTTGCAGCCCAACACCTGAACCAAACGACTGATTCGTCGTCAGCCTCTACAAAGCTGAACGAGAGAGAGTTCAGGTGTGTTGGAACAGGGATGCATCTAAAAGTTGCAGGATAGTGGCTTTGATTTTGCACAGGTTCAGAATTGGTATGAAGAATCAGAATGGTTAGCACATCTGTGCACCTCCCTCCTCCTTTCGGTCAGATTGTCTGACGTGAAATCAGCCAATCAGAACCACTTCTCCAAATTCAACGTCATGAACCCAACCTTCCAGCACGTTTCTGCTGCTCACCCTGGACTGAATCAATCACACCTTTGCAGGACTTTCAGATCTGCTGAGGAGTTCATGATAAATCAAGGAAACAGCTGAAACCTTCGGGGACCAGAAGAACACTCTGCTCCAGATGGGAAACTGTTCAAATGTTCTGCTCAGACCGAAACCTTCTGAGTTAATGATTCTTTAACAGCCTGCAGGAGGATTTCAGCAGAAAAGCAACTCGCAACTGAAGCAGGTCAAATTTCAACGGATCAGTGTTCAGACGAGTGGTGCGGTGGGGGGGGAACCAGAACTCCCAGCTCAGTTTAAAAGTATCACAGTGGAAGCAACAATCCTCAGAGTTTACTCACCGTCTACAGTCTGGGCCAACTAGTTCTGGCTGGACCGGGTCGCTGTTCAAACAGTGGAGGAACATTTGCACACAGCTACTCGTCTCCAAGTTCTGGGGGGTTTTTGCTCTGCTGCCTTTATAAGGGATCTCTGCAGCCGGGGGAGTGGGAGGGGCATGGGACGGATCTCTGCCTGACACATGCAGCACCAGGAGGAGGGGAGAAAATACAGAACAGGCAGTGCAGCAAGACGTCCACCCGTTTTCTGAACCTGTCCATCTTATGCAGTATGGAGGATAGTATGGAGGACTACTGGGGTCATTGGAAAAGCAATACAGCATTTTGACGAGGAGTGCTTAATTGTGAATTAAAAATATAGATTGCTAAACCTAATTTCAAGTTCAACAATTAATTTATACAAAATAAAGACAAATTTGAAAAGCATTTTGTAATTACACATTTTAAATTGAAATACTAAAGAGGAATTGCAAATTGTATTTATTATTTGATTATTAAATACTGTGATTTGAAAACGTTTTTCAAATCCTATTTCAAAATGGAGAATTAAATAACACAATTAATAAATGAGATTGTAAATATGTTTCCTTTTCATACATTTAAAAAAGTTATTCCCTTTTCTACATCCGTTTTCTCTTTCCAGCTCTCATTTTCAAATCCTTTTTGCATTTGCATTTCCTAAATGGTTTCCCCTCTCCGTTTAGCATTCGAGTGACCCTCCTGGTCCCTGAGCCTGAAAACCAAGTTCAACCAATCACAGCTGCTCCTCGAACGTAACCAGCTCTCTCATTGGTTAGACAGCCATATTTGGGTGGACCTTGCCGAGCTGCACAGCTCCTGTCTAACCAATGAGAGAGCTGGTTACGTTGGTTAGTAAAGTTGGTCCAGATTCCATCAGCCCATCCTCCCACACTGGAAACATTTCTAACATTCTTCTACTCCTCAGATTTCTTTAAAGAATAAGTTGGAGCAGATCTGGGAGGTGAAGGTCGGTTCTCTGATGGATGGATAAACAAGTCAAACCCAAAATGTGATCCATCATTTCACTAAAGCAGTAGCTTCTCTCCATCTCTGTCCTCAGGCTGGATCAACATTCATTCCAGTTTGGATATTTGAAATTCCTCAGATACAAACTTTAAATTATAATAAAGTCATGTTTGAGAAAATGGACCCAGAACCAGCTGGTTAGAAACCAGATTATCTGATGTAGAAGAACGAAGTCTCCTGCTCTGATCATGAACCTCCAGTCAGAGCTGGCGGAGCTTCCAGACTGTGGTTCAGATGCCTGGGGTCCAGTAAGGACTTTCTATCATTAAAAACGCTTTCTGACTGGTTTTATGTGCTGAATCTGAAACAGAGGAGAAGTTTTGATGGGAGATGAGGTCCTGCTCCCGTGGCCCAGTTCAGCTGAAACTGGTTATTTCCTGACAGAACCAGTAAACAGAGTGTGAGCCATGATGCCTGCAGGTCGCGGGGGGGGGGGGGGTCAGTGTGTGCATTTCTCAGGATCGGACCGTTTCCAGTAAAAGGAAAGTGAAAGTCCCAGCAGAACACCTCCAGCAGCTCACTGAGCTCCTCTTTGTTTTACTGCAGCCTCTGATTTTCTCAGTGATTCACATGCTTCGAGACCATTAGTTTCTACAGTTTTGCTCACTTTGTTTGTTTTTTAACATGCTTTTCAAAAAGAAAAATCTAAATGAATTAGAAACTGTAAATAGTTTAATAAGAACAGGGTCCTGCAGTGAAGGAGGAACATCTAAGTTCGTCCTTCAGGCTGCAAAATGTTCGAGTTTGAACTTCACCTGCTGCAGCTTCTGGAAGAATCTGTTTTTCATTTCAGCTGGGCATTAATGGGGCTGGGTTCGAATCCCAGCCGGGGATCTTTCTGCAACGAGTTTGCATGTTCTCCCTGTGCATGTGTTAGTTCTCTCTGGGTACTCTGGCTCCTTCCCGTCTTAAAACATGACTGCTAGGTTAATTGTTCTCTCTAAATTGCCCTTAGGTGTGAGTGTGTGCATGGTTGTCTGTTGTTGCCTGCCTTAATTTGCAACAATTACATTACAACCTTCAATGAGTCTTTAATGGATTTAAATGAAGGAAAAAGAAATCTGGCTGAAAATCTTGGATCTATAATAACTCCTGAAGCTCCAGCTGGATGCACGCAGCAGTCAATCAGACTGGTATGGAACCTGGTGTTAAGTGCCTTGCCCAAGAGCACATCAACAGCAAGCAGGAGGAAACTGGAATCAAACCCACAACCTTCAAATCATAAGACCACTGCTCTACCAAGTGAGACGTTAACTTGGTTCCTTTATAGAACGATGAGAGCAGAACCAAGGGAAGGAGTCTGGAGAACTTAATCGGTGTTCCAGGTGAGGCCAGTGTGGGACCTCCAACTCTGATTGAGGTGAGGATTTGTCCAATCAGTGGATACTTCAGCTGAGGAAGCTGCTCTGGCTGTTCGGCTCGCTCAATCTGTATGGAGAAAAGGTTTGAGGTGGGTGTGGAAATCTTGCCTTTAAATAAATGGTAAATGGCCTGCATTTGTATAGCGCTTTTTCAGTTAGAGAACCACAAAGCGCTTTACACTACATTCAATCATTCACGCTGGTGGTGGTGAGCGAGGCACACAGCTGTAAACACAGGCACCACCGGGCCCTCTGACCAGTAGTGGGTGAAGTGTGTTGCCCAAGGACACATCAACCGAGAGGGATGGAGTGGGGGTTTGAACCGGTAACCCACCAGTTACGGGACAAACTCCCATCACCTGAGCCACCAGGTGACTTTGAACCCATCCAATCCCTAAGTGAATGCATCAAGCTAATCAATGGATGGATGTGCCATAACTTTCTCCAGCTGAACAGAAACAAAACTGAAGTAATTACTTTTGAACCCAAGGAGGAATGATCAAGACGATCACACAGCTTCAATTAATCCAGCTAGAAACTACTGATCAGGCCTGAAATCTAGGTGTAGTAATGGACTCAGACCTGAACCTCCAGGGTCACATAAAGGTCAATAACAAGGTCAGCCTTCTATCACCTGAAGAACATTTCTAGGATTAAAGGACTGATGTCGCAACAGGACCTAGAAAAAATCATCCATGTGTTTATCTTTAGTCGGATTGATTACTGCAACAGCGTCTTCACAGGTCTGCCTAAAAAGTCAATCAGACAGCTGCAGCTGATCCAGAACGCTGCTGCTCGTGTTCCTCACTAGAACCAGGAAAGTAGAGCACATCACCCCAGTTCTAAAGTCCTTACACTGGCTCCCTGTAGCTCAGAGAATAGACTTCTAAATAATTTTACTGGTTAATACATCATTGAATGGCTTAGCATCAAAGTATCTTGCTGCTGTGGAGAGACATTCCTAAAAGTTGCTGGAACCACGGCTGAAGGCCATATGAGGCTGCAGGAGCTGGAGGTTAAGCTTAAAGTTTATGCATAAGGAGAAGAAGCCCAGATCATCAGTGGGTGTGCTTTACTAACACACGTGTCTCCATCTTTATAAGTCTCATGCAGGTTGGGTGGGGGTGGGGGGGGGTCAACCGAAGGTCACAAGTTTCAGCAGAGGTCACAAGAGGACTTGAAGTAAGAAACAGGAAACAGACCTCAACTGCTCTCAAGATGAACAGGAAACTGCACCTCCGTGTCTCTCAGCTCTTCAGCTTCATTGCTCTGGAGGAGACGTGAACAAGGACTGCATGGCGACTGAACTCTGCCTAAGTTACCAGTCTCTTCAATCAGAGAGCTGCTCTCAAGAGGAGGATAAGTATGAAAAGACAAAGGTTGTGGATGGTTAGAAGGATCTAAACCATACATTCATTCAGGTCTGAGTTTATTCAACTATCCTCATGCTCTGGTTGATGTTACAGAAACATTTCAAGGGTATGTCAATAAATTGATTATGTAATTATTAGTAAAGAAATCTGGGGAATGTGGCATAAATTATTAGAGTCAGGGAAGAGGCCTTTCACCTACTCTGATCTAACTGCTGACTCCTCAGCAGTGAGGAGTGTTTGGGTTAACCTTATAATGAAGACATAAGATCAGGGGACTGAAGGCAGAAGCTGGTTGCAGAGAAGCAGACATGATCGGGGTGCGAGAGAGTTCGAGCGTCGGCCCAGATGGGCTCATGTAAAAGACTAACAGTAATAAAATATGAAAAACGCCGATGCAGACTCCAGCCTTTTCTATATGGAAGGAAGAAGATATTTTATTCCATAACAGTTGCCTATATGTCTATCAGACATGTTGCTGCATCATTTTTGCACCTCAACCAACTCTGTGTGAACAGTTTGGACTTTTATGACGTGGAGGTCATCATATGCAGCATATCTGCGACCTATTTCAGAAATTACTCTATCAACCATCACCAAAAAAGCTCCAGTGGAGAAATTTTGTCAATCTGATAATTCATCCTCTGAGGCTGTGCTTTCTCCAAAAAATGCTTTTGGATTTTTGCTAAATCTGTGAACCTGTTAAACTGTTGGAGGCAACCCTTTAGCTCGAGACTCGAACCTGTCAAACTGATTTCTCAGACCTTCAATGTAGTCTGGCAATAATCCTACCAAACCCACAGCTTTACACAAGTCCAGTTCCACAGCCTCCAAGGCAACGCTTGCTTTTTTAAAGTGCTGAAGAACACAAAACCAAAATGTGCACATAAAGGCCACTATTACCTCCTATATTAAATTTTGTGAGGAAAATGTGTGCATGACCAAGAAGGTGAAAGTTTTTCCCTATAGCAAGTCTTGGGTATCTAAAAACATTCAAATCTGTCTTATTGAGCGAAAATGTGCTTTCATCACTGGTGAGAGAAAAGGAGGCCGTTAAGAGGTGACATATTAAAAGGTAAGATTGATTCTAAATTTAGGACGGGTAATATGAGACTGGCTTGGAAGGGATTGAACGTTTTAATGGGTAAATCTAGTAAAAAAGAAGTCAGCCCTAGCGTTTTTAAATCTTCCGTAAATGAAGAATTAAATTCAAATCAAATTTACTGCTAAAACAAACATGGAGTGAATGAAAAACACAACTCACCACGACGCTGGATCAGTGGGAGCCCTGTGGCTGTTTCTCTGTAATGAGACGGCCCGTCTGGGTCAGTGCTAAAGGTTTCATGAAGAAAACATGACATCTTTTCTGGTACTGCTCTCTCACACATGGGCTTTGGAAAGAGTTTAGCAGGTTGCTATTAACCGGATTTTGACAGATTTTACTAAATGTTTTATTCTGTTTTTTTTTTTTAGAATACCTCAAAACGATGATAAATGTGTAACTATACATAAAATCAATATCAGACTATCAAGAAAAAGGCTCTCGAAACAATTCATATAAGTGAATTTTTACATGCACAGTGTTTATATTAGACCCCTGGGTGTTTGTGTCTGTTGAATTTTTCTGTATACTTCATTTGTTTGTGCCTTGTATTTGTTCAATAAAGAAAAAAACAACAACTGCACATTATGTCAATGTGTTAGCGTCCAGCCAATCATGTAATATGACATCATACGTAGACATGGACCCGCGAGCAGATCGGGTACCTACACCGGGGCCCTGGGCTGGAGCCCCGGTGTAGGTACCCAGTTAGCCCCTGCTGAAGTCCAGGCTTGTTTGCATTAGTATTACCCCCACACATACATGAGGTATGAACCCTAAGAGCTTGAGTGTACATCCTTTTTGGTATGTGTGAGTGAAATTTTAATAGTATATATATATATATATATATATATATATATATATATATATATATATATATATATATATATATATATATATTTTGAGTATGTCAGAGAATCTTGCTAGTGGTGTATGCATGTATTTATCGGTGTGAGTGAGAGGGAAACTATAGGGCACCTCAGAGATTTTCATGGTTCTCAGAACTTGTTCAGCTTTTTGGGTCGGACTCGCCCAGCCGTTCAGGTTTAAAGGAAGAGGAAGCGGAACCTCAGCTGCTCTCTGTAATTTGGACACAAACAGAAACGATTATTATTCAGAAATTATTCAAGAACAAGTGAAGCATGTTAAATCTCTAAAATGTTTGGATTTTCTCTGTTTCCTCCTTTTCTCTGTGATTTCTTCTTTACTTACAGATTTAAAACAGTAATTTCTGTGAGAAAAAGTAAAAGCAATTTGTTATGTTTTTTCTCCTCATACACATGTTCGACCTCTAGAGTTGACCTCAGCTTTGGGGTTACAGAGACAGGAAACGGTGCCATCTGGTGTCTGTTAGACTGAACTGCAACCTGTTCCTCCTCCACTCATGTTTGATTGGAAAAAACTTTGACATAAGAAAAGAACATTTTGATTTTACTCATAATTAACTAATTATGGAGATGAAAGATAATTCATTTGCAGGAAGAATTTCATGGGATTATTTATTATTAAACATATTTCTAACAGAAAATAAACAACAAGCAGCTTCCCTGTGTCAGAAATCAGAAAAAAAGCATTTATACTTTATAAAGCATCTGCAACAAACATTTCAGCATTGGGCTAACTTTCTGCAAGTTCTCTTTCTTAATAATTCATGAACATTAACATTGAGGCGTAATTGTTGGTTGCATCTAAAGACTGACGCATGGATGTGAAACTATGGTTAATCAAACCCGATCAATGTCCTGCTAGAGGTCTGTTGAACCATGTTGGAGGAGCACGGCTCACTATGAAATCATTTCAGCTTAAAACTGTAAAAAATAAACGGATTGTTTTGTCCTAAATAAACTTTCTGGTTTTATTTTGGGAATGTGAACTTAATGAATTAAAGAATAAATTAAAGCGCCCCTTGCATGAAATTCCCCGCGACGTTTGGGCCCTTTTTAGTCCCACTCTAAGTACCTTAATACTGTATCAAAGGATCATTAGCCGTAGCTCAGCCTTGTTGTAGAATTGCAGCCCCTACTCGGAGGCCCTTCTGTTAGCATTAGCACATAACAACCAAGTTTTGGTGGGCGGGGCCCAAGCCATGCGCCTCTATTGTCAATTGAGTCTCTGATGAAACATTGACATTTGCGCATCACAAATTGCCCAAATTCAAATATTACCCTATGTATGAAATGTAATTAGGTTTAGGCCTAATTATATTGTGTGTTGAGCAATAATATGTTTACAAATTACAGGGCAAATAAAATATTTGATCATAAATCCACACATCCATCCGTCCTCATTACGTCTCTAGCTTCACCACGACAGTAATGGCTCAGTTATCGGCTACTATAACTATGTAATGGCGTTTCAATTTGATCCGGAATCTGATCTGGACAGCGAGGCACCTGAGGAGGATCCAGAAAGGTAGAAGACGTCTTCCACAGGTGATCCAGACAGACGGAGGGAAGGGGCTGTGTGTGTGTGTGTGTGTGTGTGTTTTTGTATTGCTATCCTATTTAGGACTTTTTCTGGCATATATATGTGTGTGTGTGTGTGTGTGTGTGTGTGTGTGTGTGTGTGTGTGTGTGTGTGCATACATGTATAGCTATACTTGTGAGGACCAACCTTTGACAGCCCACCACCCTTGTGTGGACATTTGTAGTTGTGAGGACATTTTCCCTGGTCCCCACAATGTTTAACTAGCTATTAAACTCTACTAGTTAGGTTTAGAGGTATGGTATGAATTAGGTTTAGGTTAAGGTTAGGGTTAGGCATGTATCACTAATGGTTAGGTTTAGGGAAAGTGTCTGGGTTAGGCATAGTAAAATCAATGGAAGTCAATACAATGTCAACACAAGGATAGCAAGACATGCGTCTGTGTGTGTGCGTGTGGGTGTGTGCGTGTGTGTGTGTGTGCGTGTGTGTGTGTGTGGGTGTCTGTGTGTGTGTGTGTGTGTGTGTGCGTGTGTGTGTGTGCGTGTGTGTGTGCGTGTGTGTGTGTGCCTGTGTGTGTGTGCATGTGTGTGTGTGTGTGTGCGTGTGTGTGTGTGCGTGTGTGTGTGTGCCTGTGTGTGTGTGTGTGTGTGTGTGTGTGTGTGTGTGTGTGTGTGTGTGTGTGTGCGTGTGTGTGTGTGCCTGTGTGTGTGTGCATGTGTGTGTGTGTGTGTGCGTGTGTGTGTGTGCGTGTGTGTGTGTGCGTGTGTGTGTGTGTGTGTGTGGGTGTGTGTGTGTGTGTGTGTGTGCGAGAAACGCGTGAGTGACAGAGACGAAAAGAGAGCAGGGAATGAATGCGCTGCGTAAAAAGAAAAAACAAAACGCAATATGTGACGGTCGGTGTTGATTTTGTTTTTTGTTTTTTTTTGGTCGTGTTGAATCTGTGGCGGTCGGAGTTTAATCTGTGGCGTCACGTTTGGGAAACACTGGTATATAACAGCTGAAGGACATTATTACGGAAATATACTTACTTGTATAGGGATATTTGCTGGTTCACGGAGGGTTGGTATTGATCCTGGTAAAAGTTTAAGACGATCTGCGAATCCACTGCTGTGTTGTCCCAAGTTAATAAAACATTCGTCAGAGAAATGTTTGCCACAAACAACCAGGCGCTTCAGGAGTCGATCGGGTTCATTCCCTGCATAAATAAAGTCCATCCACAAGCTTTTCAGTGGCTCGGAAGAGGGGAGGACAGTGTCGATGCGGTCTGGACTCCATGCTGTCGGTTTGTTGTTTGCCTTTTACCGTAGCTCTCCTTTTTTTGGTTGTAATATGCGCCGCGGGGGGGAGGGACTTGGAGAGTGTAGTTCAGAGAAGGGGGTAATTAGCTGGAACTCAGTGACGACATATGCCGAAACGTGTGGTCACATGCCGAACTGCAAAACAGCCTGTTTCTGAGTGCTATTTTCACTATGTAGGCAGACATACCCGGGGACAAAGGAAACTCTAATCAGTCGTTTTAACCCCTTAGGGGACATAGGCAGGCTGGGGAAACTAACAAATATGACCAAAAAACTCCAAAAATGCAAATTTCATGCCAGGGGCACTTTAATTCATCTGTCAAAATGTGACTTTCAGAAAAATCACAAATGCAACAACAACTGAGCTCTCTTGTTAAACTCATTCAAAGTTATTAGTTTAATTGGCCTTTTCTATTACTAAATAAAGTGAAAAATGCTCTGTCTAACTGAAAGTAAACAGCATAATGAAGAAGCATTAACCAGGTAGAGAATTAAGCTGCAGGGTCAAAGGTCAGCCCTGCTATGGAGAAAACCTCCTAAAAACTTGGTGGTGCAAAATGTTCTGGTCTCTGCTGGAGGAGGCTCCAACGAGGCTGCAGGAGCTGCAAGACAAATGGTCAGCCATCTTGTTATTATTTTCATTAACCTTTTAAATCAGTTTTTATTTATAAAATCCTCGTTTCTGGGAGTTTTTGTCTGTAAAACATCCTCCAGTCTGGTTCTTAACTGACACAATATTAATTAACAGCTTTTAATTAACCTGTAGAGGTAAAATTCCTACTTTGCAACTCAAGCAGAAACTGCAGAACATAATGCAGAGATGAATGTTTCGGTTTTTGCTCCATGATTATAAAATGTTTCATACTTGTCATGTAGTTTCTCGTAGATGGACCAAGGAGCAGGCAAGAAGTTGGAATAGTCATTGAAGTGAAACACTGTTTCCATCATGGGAGAAGAAGTGGAGGTGGTTGAGGAGTATAAATACCTCGGAGTTCACCTTGACAACAGACTGAACTGGAGGCGCAACAGTGAAGCTGTCTATAAGAAGGGACATAGCAGACTGTACTTCTTGAGGAAGCTTAGGTCCTTCAAGGTTTGCAGCAAGATGCTGGAGATCTTCTACAAGTCTGTTGTGGAGAGTGTAATCTCTTCAGCCGTCATCTGTTGGGGTAGCAGCATCAGAGCCAGGGATTTAAAAAGGAAAAACAACCTGATAAAGAAGGTTCTGTTCTTGGGACGACTGTGGAACATCTGGAGATAATGATGCAAAGAACGATTCTTCATAAAATCAAAAAAATTATGGACAACCCTGAGCATCCTCTTCATGAGACAGTCATACAACAACAGAGCGTCTTCAGTCGGAGGCTTCTTCAGTTTCGCTGCAACACAGACCGCTACAGGAAATCCTTCCTGCCCACAGCCATCATCATCTACAACAACTCCTTAAAGAATTAATTATATGAGCTATACCAACACTTAATTTCCCTCTGGGATCAATAAAGTATTTTTGAATGGAATTGAATTGAAGACACAAAGAACACTTACAGAGAATAATGATGGTCGTAAAAGGATATGATGAATGTAGCAGAAGGAACCAGTGGAGATGAACACAAACCGGAGAGCTTAAAAAAAACTGAGGAGTGGAGACTGAGACAAGAACCTGAGGCGCTAATCAGGAGCTGAACCGATGCAGCTTACAGAGAGACTGCAGGAGAAGACTGGAACAAAGAAATCAAAAAACAGTTCATGGACGGATCTTATCCGTAAGGCCGCAAGCGGCTCCTAATCAAGTCCGGAGGCCGACCGTGCGGCCCAAACAAACGTGGAAACAAGTCCAGAGGCCGACCGTGCGGCCCAAACAAACGTGGAAACAAGTCCGGAGGCCGACCGTGCGGCCTAAACAAACGTGGAAACAAGTCCGGAGGCCGACCGTGCGGCCCAAACAAACGTGGAAACAAGTCCAGAGGCCGACCGTGCGGCCCAAACAAACGTGGAAACAAGTCCGGAGGCCGACCGTGCGGCCTAAACAAACGTGGAAACAAGTCCGGAGGCCGACCGTGCGGCCCTAACAAACGTGGAAACAAGTCCGGAGGACGGCCACTATGCCGAGAGAACAGATGATGACGTCTGTGATGCCCACGTTGCATGAGTCCAGTCCTACGAAGGTAAGCACGGAAGGGCGCTGCAGTCCCACGGCGACAAAACCCGCGAAGAAGACCAGCTGGGCGGATATGGCGAAGAATCCCACTTAGAAGATCAGGGTGATGAGGAAATCCACGAAAACCAACACGACGGAGAAACCCCCGAAGAAGAGTCATTGGAGGACCAACAGAAGGCGATGAAGCCAGGAGTTCAGATGTCTCTGCCTTGATCCCTCCGGAAAGGGCAGACCCCTTGGAATGAGGCTGATCAGCTTTGATCATCTCGGCGGACACAGTCTCTTGGAGCCGGGGCAGATTGGTATCAATCTCTCCGGTGGGCTGCGATGGCTTCATAGCTGCTGCTGTAATGGCCAGGAAGATCGCGACCGCTGCAGCCACAGCGGGAGTCTGGAGGCAAAGTGGGTCAACAGCCACTCCCTCGGAAGAAGCGGACACTTGGACTGGAAACTCGAGCTGTCGGGGTGCCTGAACAGGAACACAAGATGCCGGCTCAGGAACCAGGGAGCAACGAGGAGCCGGAACTGGAACTTGGAGCCGGGGCAGATTGGTATCAATCTCTCCCGTGGGCCGCGATGGCTTCATAGCTGCTGCTGTAACGGCCAGGAAGATCGCAACCCCTGCAACCATAGCGGACGTCTGGAGGCAAAGCGGGTCAGCAACGACTACCTCGAAAGAAGCGGACGCTTGGACTGGAAACTCGAGCTGTCGGGGTGCCCAAACAGGAACACAAGATGCCGGCTCAGGAACCAGGGAGCAACGAGGAGCCGGGACTGGAACTTGAGAGGGTTGCGGGGCCGGGACTGGAACTTGAGAGCGATGCAGAGCAGGGACTGGAACTTGAGAGTGACGCAGAGCAGGGACTGGAACTTGAGAGCGACGCGGAGCAGGGACTGGAACTTGGGAGCGACGCAGAGCAGGGACTGGAACTTGAGAGCGACGCAGAGCAGGGAGTGGAACTTGAGAGCGACGCGGAGCAGGGACTGGAACTTGGGAGCGACGCAGAGCAGGGACTGGAACTTGAGAGTGACGCGGAGCAGGGACTGGAACTTGAGCCAGGACAGGCTTTCCAGTAAACCTTGGTGGAGCTTGGTTGTGCCGGAGAAGGGCAGACGGCGAGAAAATACTGCGGCCGGTAGGTCGCAGCGAGGTGCATCTTCAAGGGGGGAGGCGAGGACAGCGGCCAGGCCCTCCTGGAGAAGAGTAGGGGCGGCCGGACCCCCCTGGGAAGAAGTAGGGGCGGCCCAACGGCTTTGTCCATGCCGATGCCGGGAGAAGAATCAGCTTCTTGTCTGCGGGGACTAACTCCAGGGGGGCAGAATGCCAACCTCGATCCCCAGTAAGATGAGTCCTCAGGTGGGGAATCATTTTTAGCGGCCTCCCTGGCCAACCATTGTAGTAAAGTCAATTTCTCGCCTGCTGCTGAATCCTTTTGCCAGATTCGTACTGTCATGATTTGTGTAGACGGATTCAGGCGCAGACAGGCTGAGATTCAGAGACTTTAATAGTAACTCCACAAGGAACAACTTAGGAAATGTATTGTCACTTACAGATTCTACCATCAGGGGACAAGACAAGCGTATCTAAGCACTGACGACACACGACGAGCACTGACGACACACGACGACGAACCGGGAACTAACATAGGGACAAGTGGGTATATATATATACACAGGGAAGCAATCAGGACAACACAGGGCAGCTGGAAACAATCAACCGAAACAAGGGACCAGATCAAGGGAAAAATAATCACATCGTGACATAAGCAGAAAGAAAATAATAAAAAAACACAATAATTCTAATCACATAAAAGATAATTAACCAGAAAAGAACTACTCACAATAAGTTAGGGATATTGTTATTTACATGAGTGCTATTCCTATTCGGTCTGAATTTAAATGAAATAAATAAAAGTATCCTTTGATATTACAAATAATAAATAAGAAACACCATTATCATTAGTGTAATTTTTATGTAAAATTAAAATGTAGACAATAACAAGGGTAGCCCCAAATAACACAAGTTGACAATGTCAGTAGCAGGTGTTTCCACCATTTGCCACAACGACATCTTCACGGTGACGTCTCATGCTTCTCACTAGCCTCATGATGTTGTCCTGAGGCGATGCGTTCCACTCTTCCACAAAAGCTACACGCAGTTCTGCCAGGTCATGTGGGTGTGGGGGGGTACGATCATCCAGTCTCTGCTTCAGCTGGTCCCAAACGTGCTCTATGGGGTTAAAGGTCAGGGGAAATTGCTGGCCATACCAAATGAGGCCCTCCGACTTCCTGAAGTCGAGCTGTGACAATTCTGGCACGATGTGGTGGAGCGTTATCATCCATGAACAGGAAGTTGGGGATGATGATGGGTTCTATGATGAAGAACATGCAGTGACTGAGCCATCTACAATAAGATAAGATAAGATAAGATAAGATAAGATAAGATAAGATAAGATAAGATAAGATAAGATAAGATAAGATAAGATAAGATAAGATAAGATAAGATAAGATAAGATAAGATATGATAAGATAAGATAAGATAAGATAAGATAAGATAAGATAAGATAAGATAAGATAGACCTTTATTGTCCCATAATGGGGAAATTCTCCATGTTGCAGCAGCACAGTGGATAGTTAAAAAAGAATAAATAATTATAATAACAATAATAATGTAAAAAATACATACAATAAATAATCAATATATGAACAATATTAAACTTAGTCCTTGGCGTGTGTGTGTTGTCTACAAGGAGCAGTGCTGGTGTTAAACAGTCTGACTGCAGCAGGAAGGAAGGACCTGCGATATCTCTCCTTCACACATTTAGGGTGAAAGAGTCTATCACTGAAGGAGCTGCTCAGTGCAGTGATGGTGTCCTGCAGGGAATGGGAGTCATTGTCCATCAGTGATGATAGCTTTGCTACCATACTCCTTTCTCCCACCTCCTGCACTGTGTCCAGAGGGCAACCCAGGACAGAGCTGGCCTTCCTGATGAGCTTGTCCAGTCTCCTCCTGTCAGCAGTAGACATGCTGCTGCTCCAGCACACCACCCCAAGGAAGATGGCGGATGCCACCACCGCGTCATAGAAGGTCTTCAGGATTACCCACTGCACACCAAAGGAACTGAGCTTCCTGAGCAGATGGAGTCTGCTTTGACCCTTTTTATAAAGCGCCATGGTGTTCTGGGCCCAGTCCAGCTTACTGTTCAGGTGAACACCCAGGTACTTATAAGACTCCACTCTCTCTATCTCCATTCCCTGGATGTTCACCGGTGTTGGGGGGGCGTGACTGCTCCTGCGGAAATCCACCACCAGTTCTTTTGTTTTCCCTGCATTGATTTGGAGGTAGTCCTGGATCAGCTCTCTGTACTCCCTGTCATCGTTGTCTGTGATGAGGCCGACGATGGCAGTCGTCAGAGAACTTCTGCAGGTGACAGCTAGCAGAACTGTGTCTGAAGTCTGTAGTGTACAGGGTGAACAGGAAATGAGCCAATACTGTTCCCTGTGGGGCCCCTGTGCTGCAGACAACTATGTCGGAGACACAGTCTTTGCTCCTCACAAACTGTGGGCGGTTGGTCAGGTAGTCCATGATCCATGGCGTGAGGTGGTGATCCACGCCGGAGAGCTCCAGCTTGTCCCTCAGCAGCAGAGGATGGATGGTGTTGAAAGCACTGGAGAAATCGGAGAATGTGATCCTCACAGTGCTTCCAGGCTTTTCCAGGTGGGAAAGAGCTTTGTGAAGGAGGAAGAAGACGGCGTCATCCACCCCGATGGCAGGCTGATAGGCAAACTGCAGTGGGTCCATGGTTGGTCCCACTAGAGGGCGGAGATGGGCGAGGACCAGCCGCTCCAGTGTCTTTATCAAGTGCGATGTTAACGCTTCTGGCCTGTAGCTGTTGAGTTCCTTTGGGTGAGGCATCTTTGGCACCGGTACCACGCAGGATGTTTTCCACAGTTGTGTAACTCTCCCCAGCTTCAGGCTCAGGTTGAAGATGTGCTGCACAATCCCAAAGAGTTGGTCTGCGCAGGTCTTGAGAAGCCTGGAACTGATGCTGTCTGGACCGGCAGCTTTATTCACCTTGATCTTCCTGAGCTCCTTCCTCACCTGATCAGCAGAGAGGGACAGACTGCGGCTCGGGGGCAGGGTGCTTTGAGATGGGAGGCCAGGTGGAGGTGTAAGAGGAGGTGTAAGCGTCAGTGGGGGGGCAGTAGATGGGGAGATAGCTGGGTAGCTGGCTGTGATCTGAGTGCTGTGTATGTAGGACTGGGTGAGATAGGGAGGGAGAGAGCGGGGTTGCAGCAGTGATGTTTGATCCAGGGGAGGGTTAGGTGTCTGGTCGAACCTGTTAATGAATAGGTTCAGATCATCCACCCACCTTTGATCCCCCCCAGGCTGGGAGTCTGGTTTTTTGTACCCTGAGATGGTCTTCAGGCCCTTCCAGACTCCGCTGATGTTCCTCTGCTGCAACTGCTCCTCCATTCTCTTCCTGTATCTGCTCTTTGCCTCTCTGATCTTCCACCTCAGCTCGCTCTGCACAGTCTTCAGCTCCTCCTTGTTTCCTGACCTAAAGGCTCTCTTCTTCTCCTTAAGCAGGGCCTTTATGTTCGGATTAATCCAGGGTTTATTGTTGGAGAAGTACCGTACCGTCCTGGTAGGTACAGTGTTCTCCACACAGTTTATATAATCTGTAATGCAGTTAGTGAGACTGTCAATGTCCTCCCCATGAGGGTCACAGAGTTCCTCCCACACAGTTGTCTCAAAACAGTCCCTCAGAGCTTCTTCAGTCTCCTTGGACCATCTTTTTTCTGTGCAGGTTACAACCGGTTGCCTGTGCACGAGGGGTTCATACACAGGCTGGAGATGAACCAGGTTGTGGTCTGATCTTCCCAGGGGAGGGAGGGGTGTTGGGTTGTATGCCTCCTTGGTGTTGGCATAAAATAAATCTAGTATTTCACTGTCTCTGGTGTGGCACATGACGTACTGGGTGAATTTCGGCAGGGTGGAGGATGGGGGGGCATGGTTGGTCTCCAGAGATGAGGAGGAGGGCATGTGGGTGCTGTGTCTGCAGCCTGCTTACAGCTGAGTGCAGGACATCGCAGGCCATGTCACAATTAGCAGAGGGGGGAACGTACGCCACTATCACAATAACATGAGAAAACTCCCGTGGAAGATAATACGGCCTCATGCTAACGGCTAACAGTTCAATGTCCTTGCAGCAGTGTTGTTCTTTAACAGTTATGTGTCCATGGTTACACCATCTGTTCTTTACAAACACAGCCAGTCCTCCGCCTTTCCCCTTACCGCTATCCTGTGTCCTGTCAGCCCGCAATAAATAAAATCCATCCAGAGAAGCTTGAGAGTCCGGGGACAATGAGTTCAACCATGTCTCTGTAAACAGCATGAGGCTACACTCTCGATATTCCCGCTGGTACCGGGTTAGCGCCGTTAGCTCGTCCATCTTGTTATGAAGAGATCTCACGTTTCCCATGACAACAGACGGGAGGACCGGTCTATGTCGTCTTCTCCCAGCACGGCGATTAACTCCAGCACGGGTCCCCCGTCTTTTCCTCCTCAGCTCCTGGGGGATATCGGGTCTCTCTCTGGGCAGCGCGGCTGTGTTGCGGAGCGCTAACAGCTGATCCCTTGTGTAAACAAAAAGGGAGCCATGGCAACAGGTGTCCGGGCACAAAAAGTGAAAAACACAAGTAACAAAAAAAACTACGGAAAAGTGCAGAGATGCTATGAAAAAATTATATCCGTGGTGCCGTTGTCGTCTCTGTACTCAAACAAGCCGGATGATATGAGGTATTAATGTTTCAAGTTCTTTAAAAAGAGAGAACCAAAATCAGTTTTGCGCTGATTGGTGATGCCTGCCCAGAATGTTACACCTCCTCCACCAAAGCTAACCCTGGGGACCATGTTGACCTCGGCGTATCGCTCACCCCGCCTTCTCCATCATTTCTGTGCAAGGTGACCCGACACTCGTCAGTGAACAGGACGGTAGACCACTGCTGCATTGTCCAGGTCACATGGTCTTGTTCCCACTGCAAACGTTCACGACGGTGGTCTTGGTGTCAGTGGAGTCACCTGCAACGGTTGAATGGTTTGTCTGGAAACCCTAGTACCCCTCACATCTCGTAAATGGGCCTGCAGCTGTGTGACAGTTGCATGACGATGTCTGAATGCATAGGTCCTTAGGTACTGGTCATCGTTGCGGTCTGTCACTCCTGGGTCTGTCACAAACTCTGCCAGTAGTTCTGTGTCTTTATGAAAGTCTGCTGATGACACTTTGAGACACACAAAGTTCACTGACTGCCTGCCACCGCTATGGCTAGGTGGCGCTGCCAGTCCGTCATGTGACGTTGTGTGTTCATGGCTGTTTGAAGGATGAAGTTGGAACGACTTACTGACGATACCAGCTTTTTAAACCCAGAGAATGTTGAAATTGATGCCACATTGAAAATGATTGTCTTTAGTATTTTTTGGTGTTCGCCCCAATATGTAAGGCACACTGAACACAGTGAGACCATTACGTGGAAAACACAAAAAGAGGTGTGTCTATCACCCCAATACAATTGCCTCCGTATCCCAAAAATCTCTGAAGTGAAACAAACACCATATGTAAGACATCCGCTGAGTCTCTCATGATATCTTCACTTGTTGTGAGTAGTGTAACACAGTGGAACAAACTAAAAATGACCAAATCTGAGTAAATAAAGAATAAAAAAATATCAAAACAGAAAGAAATTATTTATTATTTTTATTAGATTTCTTTATGACCAAACTTGCATTACAGCAAACAAAGAAAATAAAATCTTTAATTTTGTTTGGTTATAATCTAATGCATTTACAGTATCCGCTTTACAGAACCAGAACCTCTACTTGGCAGTGTTTCCTGTTATCAAACTTAGGTGTTGACCTGATTAATGATTTATTGCTACTTCCTTTTCTCCTATGACTCTCCAGTTGTGTTACAGTACATTCTGTTGTTTCGACTGTTAACTTTGTTTTCTATCAGTGTTTTTCTCTCCATAGAAGCTACACCTGGTCTGGTATCCTACTTGGCTGCAATGCCCTGTTGGACGGGGGGCATCGACTGGGATGATGCTCCCAGTAACTGAACATCCACCGTGTCCTGTTATCAACTTTTTACTTTCTGTAACATAGAAAGTTCTCTTATATCAGATCTTCTGTTCCTTCTGTGTCTCTGCTCTGTCTTCTCAAACCCCCAGACGGTCGTGGCAGATGGCCGCTCCTACTGAGTCTGGTTCTGTTGGAGGTTTCTTCCTATTAAAGGGGAGTTTTTCCTCTCCACCGTCGCTACATGCTTGCTCAGTATGAGGGATTGCTGAAGGATTGCTGTGGTTGGAAAGTCTGCCCAACCTCACGCCGATGACTGACGCAATCTGCTGGGATTCCTTAAATAGGAAACTTTTTAACTGATTGGAATGTTTGTATAAATGTATTGAAATGACTTCTTGTTAAGTGCCTTGAGATGACATCTGTTGTGAATCGGCGCTATATAAATAAACTGAATTGAAAATTGAATTGAATTAATTAAGCTGATCCCTTTAAATCACACGTTAAAGAACGAGTCGAGTTTTTCCAATATTACTCAGAACGTTCCATTAGAAAATAGATTGATTTGTAAAGAAAAGGCGAATAAACAGTGAGTATGTAATAACAAGAACTGAATTCAATAAAATAAATAAAAAACTTTATTTATCCCAAAGGGAAATTAGCTCATATCATCCAAGTATCTTCAAAGAGTCATTGAGGATGGTGATGCTGATGAGTTGCAGTCCTGGAGGACACCATCAGATGTTGGCAAGCTCTGCTAATCCACCTCATTTGTTTGTGCTGCTCCTCTTTAAATCTGTCTGGCTGTAGGGTTAGAAAGCCGGGCAGAGAGATGTTGGAATCGGGGAGATGATCCTTGCTCATTATGATGGATGGAAGAGATAGTTTAAACTTCCTCCTTCTCTCTTTTTTCTCTGGTCCTGCTCTGCATGAAGCCTCCTTTTCAACGTCTCTTGGATTTGCGGTCAGAGTTCAAATATTATTTGAGCTTTTGAGACTCTACTCAGCTGCTCCAGGTTGTAAAAACAATACCTTATTGCCACAGTAATACATCATAACAAGTGTCTGAAAATAAAAAAAATTAAAAAATAGCAAAAATCCTTCCAGCTACAGAGCATCCAGAACCAGAGGGAATAATTATCCAAACATCGAAAACTCAATCAGAAAAATGAAAAATGAAAGTCTAGAAAAGTACTCCAACATGCTGCCACTATGAGCGGCTCTATTCTAGAACGTGAGTCATTTCTCCCCCATGTTCTACATTAGATGTTTGTACATCAAGGGGTTAATGACACATCTCCAAATATTCATGCCAATCACCTGCTTTATGATTTCAAATTGTAAAAGTTGAGATTCAAATCATCTGAGACATTACTGTTACTCAGGCTGGGGGCTGATCAGGTTTGTTTGGACGGACCAAGTCCTGGTTAAATCGTGAACAACTGGTCCTTCCTTCTTCATCTTTACCCCAAACCCTAAACATCCTGGGTAAAAATCTCCTTTTTTTGAAAATTCATCCTTTATTGGTGATTTCAGTGAAAAATGCCTGGAGGGACACTGGAGTTCCTGAAACTTCTAGAAAGCTTATTTTGGACGTGTTGGAGGAGTAGCAGCTATGATGAAGATGGAAAAAGTTTGGTTCAGATGTTTCATTAAACGTAAACAAGAAGAAGACCCATTCTCCAAAACCCAGCAGTTCATTATGCACATTTCGATCCAATTTCTTAGATGTGATACTGCGTCTGACATCAACTCCTGTCTGCAGAGACATGAAGGCATCTTCAGGATTAAGGACCTGCTTGGGATAAGGTCAAGTCTTTATGGATGATAGGTGTAAACAAGGTTTTCTACACACATTCCTCAGTTCTGGTGCTCCACAAGGTTCTGGACTGAGACCAATTCGGTTTTCTGTTTACGTTATAATAACAGGAGACATGACATACACTTCTGTTGTTACGCTGATGACATCCAGACATTCATTAATTTTAAAACCTGAGAAAACTAACGGGTACTGAGAATACAAGTTTGCCTCGGAGACAAACACCTGCATCATCTTTCATTTATGGGTTATGAATTATGTCAGACTGTAAGTCTTTGTTTTCAGCTTCAGTTTGTGAAGAACGGGGAGGTCTGCAGACGCAACATTTGGTTCTCACAGTTGTTTTAACTGTTAGAAAGTGATAATGCTGTAGTGATAAGACACGGCAGAGCTTGGTGTGGTATTTAAACCTCATTTCATGGAACCCGGGCTGCTCAGCTGGGCCTGACTGAACATCTCAGCAGAGTATGCCAGTCCGGTGCCGTCGATAGCACAGGCGTACTGCTTCTCCAGATATTCTCTATCAAACTTCTGTCCAAGAGAACTGTCACCCAGACAGGCGTCCAGGTGAACGGTGGCTGTGAACCTGGACTCTAGCAGAACCAGAGACAGCGCCAAGGTGACCACAGAGAATGGGATGCTCTCAACTTCTCTTCCCGGAAGGATGAAGGGGATCACGATCCGGTTCCTTCCTATAAGACCATGTTTCTTGGTGAGAGATACAAAGTTTTTCCAAACACCATCATTTGGTCGAAGAGGACTAACTGTGATGTTTGGGATCATCTGATCTCCAGCTTTCTTCATGGAGTTCCAGTGGTCCGGTAGCTTCTTGGGTTGATGCATTTCATCAGGAACTATGCATCCAACCTTCTTGGTGTTGTAGAAGATCCTGTGCTCAGGCTTCAGTCTTCCTGAGGCGATGCCGTACGCAAAACCACTGGTGACACAGTTCCAGGGAGCATACAGAACCACATCTCTGATGGAGGCCAGAGGCATCAGACAGCTGGCTGGGATCAGGAAGTCTCTGATTGATCCATGGGATAAAAAGGTGATGTCCACAGTGTCACCGTGGTCTTTCTTCTCCTCTGCAGCAATGTGTGTCTTCAGGAAGTTAAACATGTCCACCAGCTGGAGGAAGGAGTTTGATTCAGATTTTTCTCTCAGCCACATCAGGACGGTTGGATTGGTGCAGTTTTCCTCTGCAAGCTTCATCAATCTGCTCCTTTCATCTGGGATCTTGATGCCTTTGAAGTCTTGAAGTCCTCTGAGGCGTTTCCTCCTGGAGAAAGATGAACCAAAAAACTGAACACCAACTGTTTGACCAATCAGGGAAGGCAGATCTGTATGTTTCCTGCTCTTCCGTCTCTGGACGTTTTCTGGGCATGCCCAGTAGAGGAGATAGACCTAGACTGGAGATTAATTAACAAATACCATCTTACCTGTGAACTCTTTGTGATTCTCCAACAGGAAGCCCACTGCGTGTCCGGACAGGAGACGTTGGGACAAACCAGCATAGGTGGTTGTTGCTGAGACCCACAAAGAAGCACAAAGACACATTATTGGCTCTGAACTGTTTATAGTTCTTTTATACTGTTTATTGTTCTTAGTAGCTCATTTGAGATCATCTCAAGGTTCAGCTTTCTTCATGAGTATAAATCAAAAAAGATCCCAGAGCACTTAGAGAAGTAAACAGTTCATCATGTGACTGGAAGCTCTAAAACAGGTTAGTTTATCCCTTTCACTGTGAGGACAGACATTTACTGGTTTAAAAGACTTTTGTGTCCTGGTCTTTGATAGTTGCATCATATACGGTATGTTGTACATGTTTACAGAGCATTGTTCACCACACCAGATGTCAGTTGAAGTGTAGGCTTTTTAATGAAGTTGTTTCCTTATTTTCATCTAGCCAAGTTTCTGATAAAAAAAGGCAGTGTAAATTATGCTCAGTGATGAAGTCATTGATAAGAAAAGACTTCCCGGATTGAGGTCTAATGTTTAATAAAGCAAAATTAAGTATTGTGATGATGGACAGCTGAACCTTCTGACAGGTTATCAATTTGAGATTTTGTTTAATATGAGAGTGTGTGGTTAACGGTTTATGTTTCCTGCTGCTGATAATCACTAATATAGCCTCAGGGGTGCCGGGCAAATTCTGGGAGACGGTAGGGGTGGATTTATTGCCCGGTTCCCTCAAATATCAAATATCTGTAATAATCAGTGGGGGGAAGCTCCCAGGCTTATTGACACTAGTCCCAGGGGTTTGGTGTAGTCTAAGTTTAGGTGTTAATTGTGTCCCAAATTTGATTTGCTCGTTCAGTCTGTCTGTAAAGTTTCTAAATGGAGACTCATTTGATGTGGCTGAGTCACAGGAAGATGAAGACTTAATCTCTGATGGTTGTTTATCTGTTCGGTCCTGTGGTGTCATCATGACTTGCTGTTTTTGTTCTCTGATATCCATGGGCGCCTCAAGGTCAGCTTTTGGGAGCAAGTGTTTTGCTTTCTGATTTTGATAAGAAAACATGTTTGCTGCTAAGAGCCTTACTCCGGCCTTGTTCAGATAATGCATCCCTTCTTTGAACAGATGATTAGCACTTCCAAATACTTTGAAATTATTAATAAATGTGAACGACTTCTCAGCTGATTGTTTCCTCAACCATTTATGGAGCATGCGAAGTCTGCTAAATCTTTCATCATTCCCTTCAGGGACTGGTCCGCTGATGAGGATGTTTACGTAAAGTCCATCAAGTCTCTATAGGAGATCAGAAAAGTCTCTCTTCAGAATCTCTGATTGTCTCATCGCGATATCTGCTGATCCAGTGTGAATGACAAGCTTTTCCAAAGCAGGATGTTGGTCCAAGATTTTAGGGATTTTTTCTGATGAGTGAGTCCTGCAGGTGACCAGTAGGGGGAGTATGGAGCAGTTATGATCAGGTATGACTCTTCTGTTATATTTAATCCTCTATTAAACACTATAGGCTTTCTTATAATCAGTGTTCAGTATTTACACCCTGCCAGAGGAAAGAAGCTCAGTACAGATCAGGATCTATACTCTGCCCCCTTGTGGAAAGTTTGTTTGAAACACAGAACCAAAGGCTAAGTTTAGAATAACATGAAGATGAAGATATTTAGATTTATGATAAATTACAATACTTACTATCTAATAGTATTGGAAACAAAACTGAATAAATAAATAAATAAATAAATAAATAAATAAATAAATAAATAAATAAATAAATAAAAGTGTTGATTGACCCTTGAGAACCATTCATTGAGGACCAGCAGTGGTACCAGTTTATGGCCATTATTAATAATCAAGAAGCTGTTTGGTATTAGAGACATGATGTTTATATCTACATTGTATAATAGACTGTATCAAATTACAAAGATATGTCTACATAATATCTAGGAAGAAATACCATATTTTCCAAAAACGACCAAAGGCAGAAATGATAACGTCATTTACTATTTGCACTCTGTCTATTTTTCTCAACAACCTGAAGGGGAGGAGCTTGTGGGAGGTTTCACTTCTGCAGGAAAGTTTTATGAATCCCAGTTTTCATGTGGTAACCCTGGGGGATTTTCTCTGTCAGCTGGGCGTGGAGTGGACTAAAGAAAACTGAAACATTGACTGTTTCAGATGTTGGGACGGTTTTCTCAGGCTGGAAGCTCCTCCTCCTCAGTTAGTCTCTGACCGTCTGTCCTTTAAGGATCGTAGGAAGAACTACGCTCCATCGGACTTGGAAGGAGAACTTCTGACCTTCCCTCGTTTAACAGGAGCATCCAACCACAGCTAGAACCCTAAACTAGAAGATTTAGTATTATTAAATAGTGTTAAAGGTACTTGCTTTGAATTATTTGAGTATTTCTGGTCAAACTGGGCTTTTAAGATCTAACTTTTCAGCTGTGCTTGATATTACTTGTGGAGTACCCCAAGGCTCGTTTTTGGGGTCCATTCTCATCCTGTTCAGCTCAAAAACATAACATCACTTCCATTGATTAGCTGATGATCATCACAAGTATTCATCCATCTCAGACAACTCAGGCTTCAGTTCATGTTCTTTTCAGAGTAAAAGCATCAATAAACTTGAACCTATTGATGTAAACAAAAATCATTCATTTTGAAAATATTCTCCTACATATGTAGGATTGGTGGTGAATTAAATGCTCATTGTCAATTTATGGGATATTTACCAACACCCGGTCTTTAAATCTGAGATTTATTATGGATTTTTAATGAGTTAAATATGCTGTAAATTAAATTTAAGTCTCTATTTAATGCCTTAATCACATCTGGGTCAGATGACATAAAAAGACTCATGACTTATGAGTCATCATTAAGGCAGTCCAACAGGCAGCAGCTCCTCCTCTGATTGGACAGAAACAATCTGATTACATCACAGGTCTGCTTTCTGTTTGTTTCGGTTTTAAAGCCTTGATGGTCTCAGGTCTCCAAACCGGTCTGAACTTTCAGAAAACATCTGTTAACCAGAGGATCTCCACAGATCCAGAAGACAGATTCCTTCAGTGGTTCCTGTCCTGGGGAGGAATCTATCTTTGAAGACCAGAGGTGTCCAGAGCACCAGGATCATTTTAAAGGTTACCCTAAGTATGGAGTTTATATTTAAGGTAATATGAGTGTTTTTACACATTCTGCAGCACTGAGGTGAACAGAGGGATTTTTTAAATGTTCTGTAGAAAAACAGAAAGCTCCCTCTGCTCCAGATCATTTCCCTCCTTCTCTGGAAACGTCTGATTTTCAGCAGGCTATTCTTACCTCTTCCAGTCAAATTCCTGGTAAACTTTTTTTATTAAATTGACTGTTTCTGTCCTCAACAACCCCCTGATTGTTTCCTCTCGTCTGTAAACATCAGAAGTTCCCGTCTCTACCTGTCCTACCGAGGGAGACAATGGGCTGCACTTACATTTAGGGATTTCTGAATACTGAACTTTCAATCACACTTGAGATAATTAATGATGTGAAGGAATTATTTTCATGTAAAACATAAACTCTAATCTACATGTATGAAGAACCAGAAGTGACTTTTGATCATTTACTTGTAGCTTTTAGACAGAGTTCATCACAGTTTGTCGTCTGTCTGGTGCGCTAAACAAAGTCATGAAGAGTTTAAAAGCAACATGTGTGAGAAGAAGTTTGCAGAAACTCACAGTTCCTCCATCAGCCGCTCCATCTCCTCCATGGCAGCACACAGCTGCATCAGGCTGTAGAAGGCCAGATCGCTCATGGCTGGTTTAGCATCAGCCACCACAAGGAAACAACTGCTTCAAACAGATCATAATATATATTCATATATCAGTGAATATTTATATAATCAACAGAAGCACAGATTAATGTGCTGACTGCAATGTTTTACAGTCCATCAGAGACATTAATAAGCTCAGGACGACCTACTGTTCTTAAAATCAACATCCAGCAGACATGAAGGAAAACATCTCACACTAAATATTAAAATGAATGTCTCATTATAAGGCAGAATATATCAATAAATACAAAGGGTGATCAAAATGGAAGAATAAAGAGAAGCTCTTACCTCTGCGATGAGTTTGATGAGTAAAGCTGCAGTTACTTATCTATCAGAGCTTGGAGACAATCCTTCACTGCTGGAGCTCTTCATGAGTCTGAAAGCAAAACTCGTCCATGCTGTGGGAATTACCTTAAATAACATTTGATCTGAACTGAAGAGGGAGAGTCCAGTGGGTGTGAACAAATATGTATCTAAAGCTCAGAAGCAGGTAAACAGCTTTATTCCTCTGATTATTAATACATTAATAATAATAATAATAATAAGAGTCTGTTTCTTTGTTAAACTCAGAATAAACTGATCTGAGTTTTCTTTATTAACAGAAGATAATCCTTTATTTGCAACAAACCAAGCAGAACATTAATGTATTATTTATTCAGAGGAGCCAGAGGTCAGACAGAGGCTGAGAAGCTGCAGAACAGGTAAAGCTATAAACACAGATTGGATCAGAGGGATATCTAAAAATTTCCCACATAGGTCACATGATTTGTTATAACTGAGAGGATTTGTTTGTTGCATCGCTGCTGATGTGAGGCTTAACCCTGACCTAACTGTGTCCTGTTCTGTTTAAGGTGATGTCCGTCTTTGATATGAACCTTTAACTAACACAGAACACATCCAGCTTCCTGCAGACCGAGAGGTGACAGCAGAAACAGAAAGGCTCCATGTGTGGAGATAACAGACGGTCATCCTAAGACTGGTCAGCTGGTCTCATACAACTGTCCAGGTGTCTGTCCTGCAGGTTTTAGATGCATCCCTGCTACAGCACAGCTGAACCAAATGAATGACTCGTTAGCAGGCTCTCGAGGACCAGCGTTGGAGACCCCTGCTGTATACCCTTAGAGTGTCATAAAAAGAGAGAACGGGTTCTTCGTTCTCAGGACTGATCCTGTTACTTTCCTCGACACAAAGCCTATCAGATTCAAAGCTGTCCTCTTAAACACCAAACACAACCCTTATTTCTTTATCCTTTTAGGTGGGTGTGAATACTTTCAGGGATGGTGGTGCTGTGATAATCTGTCGTAGGACATTATGTGTGATTAAGGCAAAAAACAAACTGTCGTAAACGATCATAAAACGATCGATGCCGCAGAGGCAGAGAGGGAGCGAGGCTTGATCTCCACGAAGCAAGATCTGAGTCCAAACCACTGATCTCCTCCACTTTATATTGTTGTAATCAGTCATTGTCATTTTGTTTAATATCTTCCATTTATATAACATGTAAGCATGGAAGGATCGGGGCTCTCTCTCTCTGGGAGACTGTGTGCCTCAGTGAGCGTATTGAGTTGAACGGAGAGAAAGTTTCTGTGAAACCAAACCCTGTATTATGTTGGAAAGACAAAGAAATGCGTTTCTCCTTCAGTGCTTGATTTTATTTGGTAGTTAGGTTGCTTGCACACAAGAGGGCAGTGTAGTGCCAGATGTGACAGGTGTGGTTACCTTGCCTTCAGGTATAGAGACACAGAGGTGATGATTAGTGTGAGCCAGGCAGCTGTTTGCTCTGTGTTTGGAGACCACAGACATGCTTTTGGTTTTTATTGTTTTACTAATGTTTTGTGGATTATCAAGAGGAATGTGAATTTATTTGTTTGATTTTTTTCTCCTTTTACAAGATTGTGTGCATAAAATAAAAAAATCTTATGTTAATATAAACTGTAACCTTATCAGGGTGACTAAAACAAGTATTTGCAGTTGATTTCTGTAGTTTAAGATGATCAACCTATAATTCATCAATCAACCAAAGACAAAATGAGTGGAGCTGTTGGGGTGCGATCCCTGCTTGAGTTCTGAAAAGTTTCTCTATGGAGAGATTAAGTTTGATATTCTATTCAAATTAAAACAATAAGCAGAGTCTTTAAACTCAACAAGTCTTTGAACACTGGTGTCTATCTGGGGTCACCAGGCAGGAGGCGGGGCGAACTGGAAACAGGACACACCTCCACCTGTTGTGATACACTGGTGTGTGTGATATTAGACAGTTTATAGTTTATAGTTTTTTTAGTATTGTTGAAAATCACTGATGTTATATTATATGATGTTGTATGCTCCGTCACGTTCTTTAAAATCTGCGGATCACTTATTGTTATCCATCCCTAAAACAAATAAGAAGACAAGAGGGGACCGTGTCTTTTCTGTTGTCGCCCCAAAGCTTTGGAATGCTTCGCCCCTCCAGATTAGGCGTGCAGACTCGCTTCCGGTTTTTAAAACCTTTTTGGTCAACTGTGTTGTGTTAAAGTGCTATATAAATAAAGGTGGATTGGATTAGATTGGATATACAATATGTTAGAAAAATGCGTGCGGTTGCAGGGCGTCCTAATTTTTCCACTGGACTGAATTTACTGCACATCAGCTTGTTTGCCTGCAGTTTGTTTTAATTTATTTATCTTCTTGAGTAACTTTAAAAATGTAATTTTCCCATGTAGATTTTCTGATCTTCCTGACCAACTGCAGTTTTCCCTGAGAAGGCTGAGTTATTTCCATGGAGAAAAAGCTTCAAATATTGAAAACATGTGAGGAAAAATACAGCTGAGTGAATGAAAGGCAGAGTCAGCTCCAACATCACCTCACACCAATAAAAACCCACAAATGATGATGTGGTATGCAAGATTTTATTGGGTTTTTTCTCTTCACAGATTGGACAGAAGTCCTGAGCAGGAACAGCGTTTGGTTGGTTAAACAGAACATGAACAGAGGAAGTTCTCAGTAGAACAATTCACACATGAAGTCAGTTTGAGACACAAGATCCATGAAACACTTTGTGTTCAGAAGGTTTTAAGTTATTCTGCCGCTTAAACTTTAAGGCTTTGAGAAGAAACAGAGAAACACCAGGACCCATCACCTAAATGGAGCCCTCTGAGCATGAAACCGGGAAATTAAAGATATGCAAACATTCATTTATAGTCACATGACCATCAGTTCTTCACCGAATCATCCAATTAGAAAGCAGAACCTTTCATTTCTATAACCCTCTGATGTTTTTAGCTGCAAATTATTCAGAAAATGCTTTCAGACAGCAGGAAAGTTAACTCTAAACATTTTAATCAGATTAACTGTGAAATACTCTATGACTTGATAGTTTTAGGTTAACACGGACTCTAATGAGAATTTTATCTTGTCATTTTACTGTAAACATTTTTTTCTTGTAGTCCTCCAGGCTCTCCTCACAGCTCTCTCCGTAGTATTCCTTCGTACATTCACACAGACCAATGCCAACGTTTTTCAGCGGGACACATTTTCCTCGTTTTTCACCACCACAGTCCACCTTTTTACAGGGATCCTCCTTCATCAACTCTTCATCGCTTTTAATCAGAACTCTGAAGTGTCCAATGCTGAGAATGTCTACTTTGCCAAAAAGACTTAATATGCTGCATTTTCCTGTATAAATGGATGGGATTTTCTGTTTTTCTTCAGAATCGAAGTACTCTTCTGTCTGAGCTTCTTCTGCATCTAAAGCTTGAACACTGTCATGTTTCTTATTAATATAAGCATGAATGGCTGTATATGTGACCTTTACTTTAGTTCCATTTACATCTTTAGCGCATTTCTCTAGCTGAGCTTTAACTTTATTGCAGGTCACAGTTTTATCGTAGCACTCCTTAATGACTTCTTTCACCTGAGCTGTTTTCTTATGATTCCCTTTAGCTTGTTTGGCTACGGCCACACTTATTTTCCCTTTTCCTACTACAGTGAATCCTGTCAAAATGTGTAGGTTAAGCCATTTAGCGAAAATCTTTTTATAGTTTGAATATTTTGTAGTAAAAGCAACGACCATCCAATCATAGCGGTCATATGTTTTATCCAAATTCCTGATCTCTCTTACCAGTACATTACGCTTCACTGATTTGTCGATGCGGTCTCCAACATCCAGTTTAACAAATGGATCAGGGTCTGAAATGCAGTTCTTTTGAATGTTGAACATAGCTGCAGATATTTCATGTGCTTTATTAGCCAGAATATCCTCATCTGTTTTAATATTATTAAAGCGTTTATAGAAGTGGGTCATTCTGATGGCTTTATACACAAGCAAAGCATTGATGGCTGAGTATATTTTAAGTCTACGTTCATGACATCTGACATGGTCTTTCAGTAACTTTTCATATTCAGCATTGTATCCATCTTTACCATTAACTATGTGGTAGTGCAGCTCATCCACATACTTTTCAGCCTTATTAAAGTATTCTTCTATTGTTTTATCTTTTCCATCTTTTTTCAGACTATCCATGCATGCCTCTTTACAATTTTTGAGCAGTTCCGCTAGTTTATTCCATGCTACAGTTATTTTCTTCTCCAGTTTTCCATATGCACTACTGGACCAAATGTTCCATTCTGTCTTCTTCTGGTTTTCATCAATCTTTGCGTTCAGTTCATCAAATTTTAACTTGAGAAAATCTAGCATCTGTTGTTCTGGATTTGCACCAAAAACCTTTTTTGCAAAATCTATGAAAGCAGTAAAATATTTTCCATTGTCATGTATAATACCAATGAAAGGTTTTGCTCCAGTTGCAATCTTCATGACGAATTCAAATAAAGTCTGTAATTTCTTGCCTCTCTTCTGCAGAGCGCGGTTCTCCTGATGGTCAGAGGGCTGAGGGACGGTCAGGCTGCAGATCAGGAATGAAGACAACACCAGCAGCATCAAAAGCAGGCCAGAGGACGCCATAACTGAGGAGAAATATAGGAATAATCATGCTTCACTCGTGTTTCATGTATTTTTACTTCTAAAATATGAAAGCTGATGTGGCCAGGCAGCATGAAAGTCTTTAGCTTAACATGGGAGTGAGTAAAACTACTACATTAACATGGTGTATGAGCAGAACAATAATGTCCTTCAACCTTCCTGATGTTTCACCTTTAGCAAAGGATTAAATGAACTATTCTGACCAAAATAATTCCTAAAAGGTAAACCAGGTTGTATGGAAAACATACAGGAACACCAAACAATAACTAATGCAATATTAAATGAGCTGAGTGGCAAATCATCTGAAGGCACAGCCATGTATCATAGTGCTGTGATGTTCATCTAAAACCTGAAAACTGAAAACAAAGTCAGGAGAGAATAGCTGCTGCAGAAAACACACCACATTTTTCATTTTCCTTTGGAGCAAAGTATTTGCACCAAATTTAAATTAGAAATGAAAACTGCATGTAAACTAAAATCATTAAGATGTCGTTAATCCCTGACAATTTTTCCTTTTCTCCAAAACATGTTTCTCCATTAGAGAAGATGAGATGAGAAATAAAACACACAGAAATCCTCGCTGCCTGTTGATTCATTGTTAAAAGACAAAAACCCTGGAAGAGAATGCAGAAGCAATTAAAAAACACAACCAAATCAAGAAGAAAATGTTTTAAAAAAAACAAGATCTAAACTGACCTGCAAATGACTCGTGGAGCTTTGGAGATCTGGAGAAGCCTGGCTCGGTTTCTGCAGACTGACAGGAACACCGGCAGGGAATCCAGGTCCAGCTCACCCCCCAGGGACTGTTTTTATAGGAATGTGACTGTGTCCACCTCTGTAGTCAAATGTTCGTTTTTCCATGTACTGCTTGATTAACATGAGTGGGAGACTTTTAACCTTCGGACCTGAAAGCATCTCAACCCTCTCCCCAGATGTTCTCATTTGAAAGAAAAGTGTGCAGACTCAGAGTGTGTAAGCTTTCGGATAAGGAGCATTTCAGTTGAGGACACCTGCCTTTTTCAAGGACAAAGAAACGTGTAGTTAGTATGTGGTTCTTGCAAAAGTGGGTAAGAGCATCAGAGATGCTACTGGACAATATTCAAACACAGGGCTGCCCAGGTTAAGTGCTGAGGAGCTCCTACCCTGCATCCTCATCAGCATTCATTCAACCAGCTCTGCAGAGGCCCGCCTTACCAGCCATTCATCGGATTCAGGTGTGTTGGAGAGGGGATCCATTAAAAAGCTGCTCTCAGTATGTGGACCTGGTCCCCCCTGCTATAGAAGCATATGGGAGAAGGTCAAAATAAAAACCATCAATGCTCCAAGGACCTGAAGGACCCCAAGCTGACCAGACTGCACCAGGTCTGACACGATGAGCTCTAGGGTTGTGCATCTCTGGTTTGTGTCTGATATGAAACACATCTGGATACTCTGCCATCATATAATTTTAGAACCACTACGTTGATTCAGTTCGACAACAAAAAGCAAATAAATGATACAGAGCAATTAAGTAAACCTAATAATTATTAAAGTTTCCCAAACAGATGGTGTCTAACACATCTAGTGTAGTATGATGAAAGTTGTCCGCCTACAGATGTGCTTAGAAAACTCATTTAGTTATTGAGGAGTATGCCCTGGTTTTGTATAGCGCTTTTTCAGTCAGATGACCACAAAACTTGACACTTGACACTACATTCAGTCATTCACACGCTAGGGGCGGTGAGCTACATTGCAGCCACAGCCGATCTGGGCCACACTGACAGAGGCGAGGCTGCTGTACACATAGGCACCACCGGGCCCAAGGACACAACCACTGAGACAGACGAAACTGGGGTCCAAAGGACTCCTACCACCTGAGCCCCTGTTTGCCACAGTGGCCCTGGAACAGACGATGGAGGCCGAGGTGTCTATAGCCGTCTCGAATGAACGAATTAAGCTGTTTGTAAGGAAGAACAAGACAAGTAGGAATACTCAATGTTTTAGAGATGAATGTGAACCTGAGCAGAAGAAACTGGAACTCTAATGGACTTCCATTTTTATAGCATGACCTGGCTTAAGGATGTAATAAGGTTGCTTGTGTACTTTCTCTTCAACTCCTCTCTGCCAGACACCCATGATCTGCCTCCTCAGTGCAACTAGCTGTCAGCTTCTGGCGTACAGGATGATAGCTTCTTCTTTGATGGATGATATTTCGCAGGATGTCCTGATGAATTACGTTTTGTAACCTTCATATCCTAAACGCGGTGTTTTACCGTGTTCCAGTTTGGTTTTTTTTTGTCGATGGGAGTTTCATGACGACGACCAAGAACTTCTGATTCAGGGCAACCCCTGGCACCGAATGCTACCCTTCGTAGATTAGAGGTTCAGCAGCTTTGGTAGCCAAGATTTGAAGGAGGCCGGCATATTTTTTCCCTAGATGCCGTCCTGAACACCAAACACCCACAAGTTGTGTGTTGGTTAGTGCAGTGGTCAGTAGAGCAGCTAACCTGTTCTCTGTATCAAACAGTCTTCTCTCCAGCTCTGATGTCTTCAGCATCCAGAATAAGGTTCTACGTTTCTTACAGTCACTCTCCAACCTTGCAGTGATAATGTTGGTGCAGAAAACTTTCCCCTCCATGATGGCAGTAACCTTCAGTGACCAGCGTGCCGACGGCTACAGCTAGGCCAGCATAAACCTCCTCCATACTTACTTCATTATCAGCTGCTTCCTGTGTGTCCTTGATGTCTAGCTTGTTCAGTTCTGTCCATCGCTGTTTGTTTCAGGTTCTTTGGACAACCGTCTCCCCAAAAAAGAGACACTTCATCTGTTTAGGGAGAGTTTGTGTGAGCGCTGTTTGGTCCCAATCCTCTCAGTGTGATGTCATCACCAGAACCCCCCAGTCCTGACAGTCTTGATCGTGAAGGATCCCGCAGAAAGGCGCTATCCCATCGAACTGCTTAATAATTTTGCTTTGCTTGGAAGCTCCTGTTGGAGATTCATCATAGCAACAAAGATAAACAGACACATCAGTACCTGAGTCTGGTCCAAAAGGGAAATGGCAGCAACACCTCAAAGGCTAAGCATCAGCTGCTGATTAAAAGGCAATCACTCGAGATCCAATGACCCTACCTGCTGATGACATGTCTTCAAGCTCTGTTGTTAATCAGCTTCAACTTTAGCTTTATTTAGAACTGCTACTTCAAGGAATTTTGTGCAGCTCTTTCTTCTTGCATAACTGTGGGTGAACCCCTGATCCATGTCTCCATTTCCAGCTTCCTCCTCCTCTCAACCCTCCTTACTTTAGGCAGTAGCCGGGAGTTCCTGAGCAGAAGTATAGATCAGCCAGTATGGCTGTTACGCTGAAGGAGAAAGGCATCTTCTCTCTAAACACAACATGGCAGCAGCATTTGAGTTTGCAAAGCTGTATCTCAATGAAGGACAGGACGTCTGGGTCAATGTCCACTGGACATATGAAACCAACATGGACATGATTGATCTCAACGTTCAAATAAAACCAAACTTAACAAATCATCACAGACAGCCAAAAATACTTTATGATCCTGAAACATTGAAGCTTTGTCTTCAGTCCAGAACAGTTTATGACCGGGGGGAAGTGTTTTAAGTAATTTCATATAAAAAATAATATTATGAGGCACGTTGTAGCCGTTCTCAGCCAAATCTGAGGAATTCTTGTGAGAATTAAAATACATAATTTTATTGTTAGCGGCTGGAGTAAAACACTAGAGAGAAGTCAGAGCTTTGAGAGGTGGTTTATAGCCAAACGGTTGGTTTCTGTCACACATTCTGTACAGCTGTAACTGATAATACTAAAAAGACACGCATGGAAACAGTCACAGAGAAGCTTATCTGCACACCTCCTTTCAGGTCCTAAAGTGAGTCAGAAGACACGCCGTTCTTTTGTGTTCAGATCAGATATTTCTGGCAGGACGTACAACAGTTTGGCAACGATAGCAAAAAAAGGTCAGGGATATGTAAATGCTTGCAAAACGAAGTACAGGCCGTAAAAGAGTTTTTCAGTAAGGGAGACATTGTTCCCGGATGCCAGAAGAAAACCAGCTGAACACCAACTGAAAATTTGGATGAGGATCTGGACCTTAGTGTTATCTGGATCAGAGGTTCACAAAGAGTCTATCTGCGTTCTGTCTCACCGGTTAACAAAGTCATTTACATTCAAACTGCTTAAGATCTGAATGAGACTAATAAAGTAATAAAATAAAATAAAATAAATAAATAACATATCAACATGATGTGATATTTCCCCTCTCAGGTAAGGCTCAGTGTCTCCGGACAACCTTCTTTCCTCCACAGACTCAGAATCAGCTATGGGCGTCTAAAATGGGACTTTTCTTTCCTCCTAACCAGCAAATTTGGTGGAATCATCAAGTTTCTGGAAGTTTCTACCTGTCTCCATTGTCTCTGGGTGCAGTTCTGTCTGTGTTCTCCATGTGGCAGGGGCGGATGCCAAAATATCTGGAAAGAGAATCCTACTCTGAACCTTTCTCAGACTTAAATAATAATTGGACTCCCATGGTGACCAAAACACATCATTTTATCACAGAGCAGAAAGACAACGATTTTTATTTTCAGAAGAAATTCATCCAGATCACAGTCAGACTGAAACAATGAACTTAAAAACTAAATAGAAACCTACATAATTACCCCAAAAAATAATTATATCAGATTTACAGAAATGCTTTGATTATTTTCTTACACTTAAATGTCACAGATCAGACTAAAGATAAACTGAGTAAAGTTAGTTTTATAATGTAGTTCTTTGTTTTAAAATCAAATGATCGAAACAACCGAAGGTATGTTTTTCAAAAATACAACTGTGCATACTACTTTAAAGCCAATGTGTATCTCAGTACATGAAGTAAAACTATCGAACTTTTTTATGAGGGCTTGTAAAAAATTATTCAATAATCAATATGAACATTTTATACAATTATATTGTACAATTATACAATAAGATACAATTATAAATTCTTATGTGCTTCTGAGTTAATGGAGAGATTGATTGTTTGCAATTTTACACTATAAGTTAATTTAATGTAAACAGCCATGACATTTATTTTGTAATCATTGGGCTTATATGAGATTTTTCTTCTTCCTGCTGTAATGTACCTGTATACATTTGTGTTTTTAAGATGCCATTTGTTAATGTGAACAAACTCATTGATTGATTGATTGATTGATTGATTGATTGATTGATTGATTGATTAGATAGAAAGAGAGAAAATCTATGTGGAAAAAGTTAATCCCGTCGTGTTAAACCTGACAGTGACCATTTTTTCCCCCTTTGGGGCAGGGAGCCAGGCCTGGTTAGCCTGAGTAACCAATCATATGTGGGGTGCCCCAGGGCTCTATCTTGCGGCCCCTCCTATTTAATATCTACATGCTCCCACTAACCCAGATCATAGCAACAAATAAGATTAGTTACCATAACTATGCAGATGGCAAGGCACACTTGTACAGCACACTTTGAACAACAAGGGAATTCAAGGTGCTTTAGGTGATTCGGGGAAAACAACAATCAAAGCATAAAACGCAACATTAGAGACGCAAAACATATAAAGCATAAAAACATATGACATTCCAGCTGATATTAAGCTCTGAACAGATGAGTTTCACCCTTGATTTAAAAGAACTCAGCGTTGCAGCAGCTTTGCAGTTGTCTGGAAGTTTGTTCCAGATTAGAAGAGCATAAAAACTGAAAGCTGAAAGGGGGGAGGGGTTGCTATAGTAACAGCAGATCTTCAACATACTTTGGTGCTAAGCCATTCAATGATTTATAAACTAGTAAAAGTATTTAGAAGTCTATTCTCTGAGCTACAGGGAGCCAGTGTAAGGACTTTAGAACTGGGGTGATGTGCTCTACTTTCCTGGTTCTAGTGAGGAACACGAGCAGCAGCGTTCTGGATCAGCTGCAGCTGTCTGATTGACTTTTTAGGCAGACCTGTGAAGATGCTGTTGCAGTAATCAAGTCGACTAAAGATAAACGCATGGATGAGTTTTTCTAGGTCCTGTTGCGACATCAGTCCTTTAATCCTAGAGATGTTCTTCAGGTGATAGAAGGCTGACCTTGTTATTGACCTTTATGTGACCCTGGAGGTTCAGGTCTGAGTCCATTACTACACCTAGATTTCTGGCCTGATCAGTAGTTTCTAGCTGGATTAACAGAAACTGTGTGCTGACTGTTGATCGTTCCTCTTTAGGACCAAAAGTTATTACTTCAGTTTTGTTTCTGTTCAGCTGGAGAAAGTTATGGCACATCCATCCATTGATTTGCTCGATTCATTCACTTAGCGTTTGGATGGGTTTAGAGTCACCTGGTGACATTGTAATGTAAAGCTGAGTATCATCTGCATTGTTATGGTAGCTAATCTTATTGGTTGCTATAATCTGGGCTAGTGGGAGCATGTAGGTATTAAATAGGAGGGGCCCTAAGATGGAGCCTCTCCTCCCATGTTGTCCTAGAAGAGACAACATGGCATGCAGATGATGTTCCCTCTTCAGTAACCATAGATACAGTCTCTAAATGGGAAATTCATAAGACTATAACATGACCGTGGCTCAGGTGGTAGGAGTTTGTCCTTTAATCAGTTTGTTGCCGGTTCAAACGCTCACTCCAACCACTTCGGTCCTGATTTGGTTCACTTTTGAGGGACTTGTGACTTGACTTGAGCAGCACACCAATGACTTGCCACTTTAGGTCTCTGACTCAAATTGTTAGAACTAGACTTACTCTCAGGTGTTCATGACTTGACTTGGAAGATTATTTTTGGGACTTGGACTCTGACTTGGATTTGACCTGGACTAATCATTTGTGACTTGCACTTGGACTCAAACACTAAGGACTTGAGTGTGACTTCGAGGGATGATGACTTGATTACAACACTAATAAACTAATAACAGCATTCAAAGGTGATTTAGTGAAACAAAGCAGGGACACGTTATATAACATATGATGCATATTTGAACACCAATATAATAAGAACAGTACTGTAGAAATAATTAATACGAAACAAAGATATACAGATCATCTTGGGGTAACAAAGGGGTGTTATGGGAAGAAATGTATCTTCTTCCCTTCATAGGAATGAGTCTGGAGTCTGCATCGGCATTTTTCATATTTTATTACGGCCAGTCTTAAACATGATCCCGTCTGGGCCAACACTTGAACTCTCTTACACTCAGATCATGTCTGCTTCTCTGCAACCAGCTTCTGCCTTCAGTCCCCTGATCTTATGTCTTCATTGCGAGGTTAACCAAAACACTCCTCACTGCTGAGGAGTCAACATTTAGACAAAAGTAGGTGAAAGAGGCCTCTTCCTTGACTAATAATTACTGTGCTAAAATGATTAGATCAAGATCATAGAATTTAGATCCATAAATATTTTTTCCACATCAGGGGTTACAGAATGCCTGTAAGAAAACAAAAAATACTCTTTACAGAATGTTCCTTAGACAAAAAAACAATGAGGCAGAAATGAAAATATACTGAATATAAAGTTCTATAAAGGTAAATTGACACATATTGTGAAAGCAGCTAGGAGAAGATATTACAGCAAACTGTTGATGTGAATACTATAATAAAAATCTGGCTCTGACCAATTAAGTTCAGTTTATTTATATAGCGCCAATTCACAACAGATGTCATCTCAAGGCACTTAACAAGAAGTCATTTCAATACATTTATACAAACATTCCAATCAGTTAAAAAGTTTCCTATTTAAGGAATCCCAGCAGATTGCGTCAGTCATTGGCGTGAAGTTGGGCCCCGTTGACCACTCAAGCAATCCTCAGTATTTCATTATTGATAACACTGAAAACGTATAACACGAATGAGGTGGTTAACAGAATGAATAAATTATTTGTGAATGTAGGGGACCTGAACTTACAAAGCAATTCCCAGATTCAAAATTGTCTGAAGAGTAAACTGATGATAAAACCGCAACCTTGTCATTATTAGAAGAATAATAGATCAAAATCTGGATTCAATGTTCCTCACATCTGTGGATGAGTGTGAAATTATGACAAATGTTGCTCAATGTTTGAATAAGACCTCAAATTACTTACTGACAGAAGGATGGAGGGGATTCTAAAACCATTAAAAATATATATGTAACTTATAATTTCAAACCGGTACATTTCTTGAATAAAGTAAAAAAAAAAAAGGCCTAAGTCATTCCTTTGTACAAATCTGGGAACCAGCACAAAAACCAATTCTTTCAAAAAAATTTGCAACATTGATAGAAAAACACAAAGTAGTTAATGAAAGTCAATATGGATTTTGATATAACTGTCATAGTTCTTAGTTGTTTGTGTAGTCTTTGAATTAAAGTTTATTGTTTTTCTGTAATGTATCCCACCTCTCTTATGTTCATTAGTGCTTCAGGTTTCTCTTAGTCTTATTTCCTAGTTACCACTTTGTGTTTAGTCTTTCATTATGCCTTCTTAAGGCCGGTTTATACTTCTGCGTCGTGTCCCTCGCGTAGGGTACGCCGTAACCGCCGTAGCCTCTGCGTAGCTCCGCAGAGGCTTGACGTTCACCTCCTCGGACCTGACGTGCAGCCCGGCGACGTGACGCAGGAAGTACTCTCTTTTGATTGGTCAGTGAGATTACGTACGCACGTACCATCTTCTACGTCTCCGTCTTCTCATTTGCTTACGTTGCAAAGTGTTCAAAAGAAGGATAATTTGTTCGTCTGCTCCCACAATCTCGTTGAGACACTGCACAAAGGCCGCCATCGTTGTTTTAAAACAGGAATTACTTGCCGGAACTGAAGCAAACATAAGCAAACCATCAGAAAAACTCCGCCCTGTGGAGTTTGCCGACCGATACCAGCCTACTGCCACCTGCAGGTCTGGAAATGAAACAGCAACACGACGCTTTCAGCCCTACGCAGAAGTATAAACACAGCAGTGGGTACGGCGGTTACGGCGTAACCTACGCGATTGACGCAACGCAGAAGTATAAACCAAGCTTTAGGTTAATCTGTCAAGTCATTTCTTTTGTTTTGTTCTTAGCCTTCCTCTGTTTCCTCCTTGCCCTTTTTCCTCTGTGCTGATTGCCTCCACATGTTCTCTCCCTCTCACCTTCAACTGTTTTCCTCATGTTTCTCTGCCATTTCCTGACACCCTCCTCAGTATTTAATCAGCTCTCATTCAGTCACTATTCGCTGGTTCAGCTTCCTGTTTAGGGTCTTCCATCTTCAAATCATGACACTAACAGAGCAACATATATTGCCTTCATCGAGTCAGTTGAAGAAATCACAAATTCAGGACCAGCATACATCATACATGAGGAATATTCATAGATCAAAAAGAGAACAACAAGCTTGTTACACAAAAAACATGATATTTTAATTAAGAAATTAAACCGGTTTTGCATCAGAGGGAAATCACTTGACTGGAGTATTACCTGTGGCGACCACCAGGGGAGCCGGGTTAAAAAAAAAGTTTTGTGGGTCTAAGCTAATTTAATAACCAAACAAAATCAGAAATCTGTGTCAAGTTGAGCCAGCTCAGCATATCATGTCATTTGATCCTGCAGCAATTAACCATGCTGTGGTGAAAAATTGTTATGCAAATAGGAATTAAGTGTATATTCCCTGTTTAGTGAATGCATCTAGGGTAAAATGACAAGGTTATTTTACCAACTTAATGTTTATGATATATATGTGTCAGGTCACCAGAGAGACAGACGCCGGGGCAGTAAGATAACAGTCTGGCCTTCGGATGAGCTGCTTTATGCGTTGATATGAGACTCGCATGGAGCAGCTGTCCAGAGGCGGAGCGTGAAGGTTAGAGAAGACGTCTACAGAGATAAACAGTGATTGCTGAATACTATTTAAGTGGTTAGTTAGAAAGGTTGGTTAGGGTGATGCACGAGTAACTCTGTCCCCTCCATGTCTCGCCAGACATGTTTGAATTAAATACTTAAACACCTTCTGGGACTCAAGTCTTCTTTATTATGGAAACCCTGAGATACTATTTTTTGCCATAACAATGCATCTTTAGCAGAGCATACCTTTAGACTATGAAAAAGTAAAGAATCTCAAGTCATTGCAGGGCCATGATACAGTTTCAAATTAAATTAATTAGACCAGGGTAAAGGAAAAATAAAGAGCCTCATCATTTTCTAATGAATTACCAGGATCAGAGGAAAACAATACATTTAAATCTTTAAAAGGTCCAGATAGCCACAGCAGGAATTATGATAATTACTAACCTGAGGTTGTGTTGGAACAAGAACTAAACAAACAAGAACTAAACAGCAGGGGGTTTGTAAAAACAGGGTCCGAACCTAATCAGACAACCAAATCAAGTCAAAGATTAGAGCAGGGCTTGAAATCTGGAGATGTGGGGGTGGCAGGGTCCAAATTGTTGTAATATTTGAAAGTCTCACAGGAAAAAAAGACATTAGCAGCAGAGCTTGTTTTCCAAAATAATGTTGTGTGATGTAACTGAAGCTGGGTTTTGTATTGCCCCAGGTGCAGGAGCAGCGGTTATATTAAAGGTTCTTTGTGTTACTTATTTCCACAGCTCTCCTTAGATAGGCATTTCCCTGGGGAAAGTTTTGTCTGAACACTTGGATAGCTCACTTCTTCTAGGGGGCAACCTCAGCTTTGGTTTATATAAAGAAACCGACCTGCTCAGTACACCAGGGACTCAGCACAGCTGACAATCTAAAGATATACTTAAACTGACATGATTTCAAGCAGACTCTGGTGCAAACAATATTAGCACACAGAAGAAAATCAGATAAACATTTATATTCTTTGTTAGAATGGTGAGACTCCCCTAAACACAAATGCATGAACTGTACAGAGTTTTTACTACCGTAGTTTGACTTCGTCATAAGTTAAATGTAGGACTACCGTTCGTGCTTGTGAAGAAAAGAGTTGCGAAAACAAGCCGAAGACGTATAACAACACTATGTTTTACAGAATTCAATTCAGTTTATTTATATAGAGCTCCGGACGTCACGTGACTCTCAGAGTGAAGGCGCCATGTTGGCAGGCATGAACGCCATCAAAATGAACGTCGCTGGCTGAGATTTTACTCCGTCGGAGTTTACTTCCCATTTTAAAACAGAAGATATTATTGTCTATATCGGGAAATTAAAAAGATTAAACATATCCGACCCTTACCATGCCCTGGGATATTTTTTAAAACTTCAGAAGCGGTCAGAGCGGACCTTTAACCGGACCTGAGATACTCTCACAACAGCGTTCATTAAGATCCACATCATAGCACATAGAACAATGCTGGCTACCCACTAAACATCCGACGTCCAATCGACCGCCAGATCACGTCCATATCGCGTCGGTCGGTCGAGGACCCTGTCTGCACTTCTAAAAGACGTCTGTGTGAGGTTGTGCTTCTGGACGCCAAACAACGACCTCCTGTGGACGTTGATATGGACCAGAAGTTCTAAAAAATAAACTGATTAGTCAACCACTTCATCTGGATGGCATTAAATTGGCCCCCAGTAATAACGTAAAGAACCTCCGTGAGGACCACAAGTAGTTCTTCTTCTTCTTCTTCTTCTTCTTCTTCTTCTGATTTTTATTGGCGGTTGGCAAACAACAAATGGTGCATTACCGCCACCAACTAGTGTGGAGTGTGGACTGGAACAACACTCAAAAACCAAAACCTAAAAAAACAAAAAAAGAACTCAAATCCTCCCAAATATTCTACTTTCTTTGAAAAACCTAAATAAAACCTGATAATACTCACTTTTCGAGTCCTTTCTCAAAAGATCAATAAGGTCTAGTTTCATTTTCATCTTACTTAAGTTTTGGATTCATTTTCTTCTTTCTACCTGGTATTTCTGACATTGTAATATAACATGATTTATAGTTTCTTCTTCACCACAGTCTTCACATTTTCCTGTATTATGTTTCCCTATTATGAATAATGTATTGTTTAAACCAGTATGGTCAAACCTCAATCTAGAAATAATCACCTCCTCTCTCCTACTCCTTCCAGTGCTTCTCATTTCTCTTACACTTCTTTGAATTTTATAAAGCCATCGTCCCGTCTTTTCCTCCTTCCATTGTTTTTGGCATTTTTTCTTCATTTCTTGCGTTATCATGCTCTTTATCTCTTTTTGACCAAAGTTAATATTCAAGTCAACCTATGGGTTTATTGTTGCTTCCTTTGCAATCCTATCAACCTCTTCATTTCCTCTGACTCCATAGTGAGCTGGGATCCATAGAAAAATGAGTGTAAGTCCCATCATATTTATCCTATAAAGTGTTTGCTGTGTTTCTATAAAGATGTCTGGTCTGCTTTCTGAATGACTGCATTGTAAACTGGTTAATGATGACCTTGAATCTGAACAAATAATGGTCTATTTTCTTCCACCCATTGAATAGCTAACAAAATTGCTAGCATTTCTCCTGTGTACACTGATAATTTGTCATTTACCCTTTTCTTTACTTTGATGTGAAACTCAGGAATAATAAAAGCTATGCCAATATGATCTGCTGCATTCTTTGATGCATCTGTATATATTTGTACATAATTATAATACTCATCAATATAATCCTGTACTGTATGTTAATTTATTATGAATGATTTATCCTTGTTCTTCGTCTCTAATAAAGTTAAATCCACTGATGCCTCAGGAAGTATCCATGGTGGAATAGCGGGTAATGGAACTCTGCAACAGATTCTAAACTGGTCTAGTTTGAGTTCTACCGGTTTTTTAGTCATTGTCCATCCAAAGCTTTTTGTTTCCTTCTTTTCTTTCTCCCAGCAAGGTTTTAGTAATTCTTGTTTTGGATGATCTTGTCTCTGACCCTGAAGATTTGCCCAGTAATTTAAAGCTATCTGTTGTCTTCTGATTTCTATTGGCACCTCACCTGTCTCTACTTGTAACGCTGCTATCGGGGTTGTTTTAAATGCTCCTGTACACAGTCTTAGTGCCTGATTCTGGATAGAGTTTAATTTTAAAAGAGTTGTTTTTGCTGCTGAATTGTATGCTACACACCCGTAATCTAACACTGATCTAATCAACCCATTATATATGGCCTTCAATGATTTCCTGTCTGCCCCCATTCACTCCCAACTAAACATCTCATTATATTCAACACCTTTTTACTTTTATCCATTATACTCTGAATGTGTACACCCCATGTTATCCTTTCATCAAACCATAAACCTAGGAATTTAAATGTATTTACTCTTTCTAACACCTGACCATACAACCTAAGTTTAAGTTCCTCTCTAACTCTTTTCCTTGTAAAGAACATTGTCTTAGTCTTTTCCACAGATAATTTGAAACCCCATTTGTATGACCATTCCTCCACTTTACCAATTGCTTCTTGTAGTTTCTTTACAATAAACTCTGCATTTTTTCCTCTTTTCCATATTGCCCCATCATCTGCAAAAAGTGAGAACCCCATCCCATCTTTTATACCATTAAAAACATCATTAATCATTAAAGGAAATAATAATGGACTCACTATACTCTCCTGTAGTGTACCATATTCCACAGGAAACTTTTCAGAAAAAATCTTCCCAATTCTCACTTGAATATGTCTTCCCATTAAAAAATCCTTTACCCATTTAAACATTCGTCCATTGATTCCCATTTTCCTAATTTTAATTAGAAGCCCTTCTCTCCACATTGTATCATATGCTTTTTCTATATCGAAAAATACTGCCACCACATTCTTTGTTTATTTGTGCTCTCCTAACTTCATGTTCTAAACATAAAATAGGATCCATTGTATTCCTTCCTCTTCTAAAACCACTTTGATATTTAGATATATATCCTTTTTTTCTATATAGTACATTAATCTTTTATTTATCATACACTCCATTGTCTTACAAACATTAGATGTCAAAGCTATTGGTCTATAATTTCCAGGATTAGTATTATCTTTTCCTGGTTTTCGTATGGGTACTACCACTGCCTCCTTCCAGCTTCGCGGCAGTTTCCCACCCTCCCAAACTCTATTATATAGCTCTAATAATATTTCCTTAGCTTTATCACTAATATGGTTAATCATGATATAACAAATTTGGTCTTTTCCTGGTGCTGATAATTTGGATTTTTGTAAAACTTGATTTAATTCTATTTTTGAAAACAAAATATTTAGCAAGTCATCATTATCTTCCACTTGTTGCAATAATTCTATATTTTCCATAAATGTATTTTCTCTTCCTCTTTGTCCTTCTTCACTAACATTATCTAAACTATGAATTTTAACAAATGTCTTAGCTAATAAATTAGCTTTCTCCTCGTCTTTTATTCTTATTACCTCACCATCATTTAATATTGGATATCCATACTCTTTCCTCATACCATTCATTCTCTTAATCATTAACCAAACATTTGGTATTTTTGTCTCCCTCCCACTGAATAAAAAACAAACCTCCAGTACTCCTTCTTTGCATTGTTAACAGTTCTTCTTACCTTAGCCTGTAATTAGGACCACAAGCTGATGATGACGTTATTGATTAGCTGATTGAAAAAAACGTTCCACGGTCACGTGACTTCGACGTGTTATATTCGACACTCACGCACGTGCCCGCCGAACTTCCGACATGGACTCCTGTGCACGCGCCAGCAGGTGAGTTGAGGTGAAGCAGGTGATGGATCAGAACCGCTCCTGGACCAGCTGAACCTGTAATTATTACCAGAACCATGTTTGGAAAGGATCGTGGTAAAGGATCTTCAAACTGATAAGAGTTTGATTACCAGAACAACTTTAATGATTATTAATCAGAACATTTTGATGATTGAAATGGTGGTTAATTATGGACATAGAAGCCCAGTTTACAGGAGAACCTGATGCTCCTCTGATGGTTTAATGGCTCAGATCTAAAAAGGTTAAAAAAAGCCAACTGGACTTCTTTGGTTCCTTGAAAACGTTTCTCTTGTCATCCCAGGAGCTTCGTGAATTCTAGCAGAATATGAGAGCCACTCTCTTTGGAGCTCTTCCTCTCTATGGTTCCTGAACAAGCTCCAGCTGTAGCTGCTTAACGAGCTGAGCTACCTGGGAGTCCTATGTGCCTGTTAGAGAGGAGGCTTAGGTTTCACCTTTCCACAACCTTCAATGCAGTTTTGAACCAGTTCACACCTGTCTGTATCAAATCAAGACCTTGTACAAGAGGACAAATCCAGTCTAATGGGGATTAATGACACTAGGGACTTCTCCGATGTTCAGTTTGTTAAGAAACAACAGTTTTAGCTTGTTAGGCACATAGGACCCACAGGTAGCTCAGCTGGTTAAGCAGCAACAGAGACCTACATCTGTAGTAATAGTAAGAATAGTAATAGAGAGGTAGAGCTCCAAAGAGAGTTGCTCTCATATTCTGCTAGAATTGACAAAGCTCCTGGGATGAGAAGAGAAACGTTTTCAAGGAACCAAAGAAGTCCAGTTGGCTTTTTTAACCTTTTTTAGGTCGTTATGACCTGGATGACTGAGCATGTTCACCAACATAATGGATCAGATCTTCTGATCCTCCTCCTCCTCCCATCATTCCTGGCTGAAACTTTCCCACCAGGATCTGTTGTTTCTGGAAGTGAAGCAGTTTCTTCTGCTTAGTCTTAAGGTTCTGGTCCTATCAGCTTCCTTTCTGATCTTCACAGAAAAGTTTGGATGAGAAGGTCTGGACAACCCACCACCCTGTCTGCTTGTCTCATTTACCCACTTTAGACCAATAATGTCTGAATGAAGATCCTCTGAATATATGAGATTCAGGAATGTGTCTCAACCATCTGAGGTGTTTAACCACCTGTAGAACCTTTTCCTCAGAACATGTCTGTTCTTGGTTCCTTAGCAAGCAGAACGGTGGGTCTGGTTACCTATATTGTCAGGGTAGATTTTCTCTACTATATAATTTAGTTTTAAATTTGTTTATAGATCAAAGTTGACTTGCTAATATTTTTGGATCAATCATAAACTTGGGGTTTTTGCGTTATTCACCTTACTTCTCCAGCTATGCACAACTCCCAGGTCTCAGTTCCGACTCCCTGGAACTGAGACCTGGAAGATAAAGGTGGTTAATCTTCCAGCAATTGTGACCCAAATGCTGGCGCTGTTCTGGTGTGAAAGCACCCTGAGAAATAAACCAATAGTTGGAGCTGGCGCATGTCTCTGGACCGCCTCACCTGCTGTGGTTCTGATTTGAAACCGGTTCAACTTGACCTCAACTATATTGGTCATCAGTTATCGGCTATTGATGGAAACACTCAGCCGCTGATTTAGAAGTTGAAGGGATTTGTTGGACCAGTTCGGGTTTGTTTTTGGATCTGATCCAGTTCATCACTTAAACTCTCTGGTGGTCTCTCTTCAGAAACTTCTGGTCCCAGGATCTTGTAGCCCCCCCCCCCCCCCGAACCTCCATGAAATGATCAGAATTGGGGACTGAACTTGGATCATCTGAGGAACCAGCAGAATGAATTAGAAATATTCTGAGTGTTGTGATTGGAAATATTCTAAAGTGAGGATGCTGTGAATGGTAAGGTTCCAACTGAGAATGTTCTGATCTAAATCTGTGGTCTTTCTGCTGTTTCTTCTGAATCCGCTCCTTTTGACTCCATTTACTATAAAACCAGAGATCCAGAATGGAGCCACTCAAATACTTTTACCTCAGAACCCATCCTTTCCTGGTTCCAGTTGTCTGGATAAGCAAACCAGGTTCTTGTACTCGGCTGTTACCCGATGTTGACGTTTGGAGGAAACTGGACTTGAGACTGCAGCTGAAAAACCGGGTCCAGTTCCTGTTGGATACTTCATCCTTTAGTTGATTACAAAGTATCAGCTCTTCGGAGCTAAAATACTGCTTCGTTTCTTTTCTTTTTTTTTTTATGTGGGTCCAACTATGGTTTGCAGGACAGTCCAGTTGAGTCCTGATCCCATGTCTGTCTTTGTCTGTCCTCCAGCTGTGTCCAGGTGATGGGAGGCTCTCGGCTCCTGGTGGAGGAGCTGCTGGCTCTGGTTCAGCAGAGGGTCCATATGGAGGAGAGCAGCATGGCTGTAGAGCAAGGTTACATGACTATATTCAGGCCTGGTAGAGTTGGGTACTTCTGATGCAGCCCTGGTTTTGAAGGCTCCTGTTGTCCCTGCAGAGTTCCTGGATGTGGTGAAGAACTTTGAAGAAGTGAGGAAGAGCTGGCTGCGAGCAGAACAGGAGCTGAAGCAGTACAAGGAGCTGCTGGTGAAGTCTGACGTGGCCAAAGCTGCTCTGGAGATCAAACTTAAACATGCTCGGAACCAGCTGGACGTGGAGATGAAGAAACGGCACAAGATCGAAGGAGACTACCAGTACCTGGTGAGAGACGAGTCTGGGCGAGACGATGATGTTAAACAGGTTTCTGAACAAACCACAATAGAAGTGGACTGCAGGGGGCGCTGATAGCTCTGATTTATCTGCTTGCAGAACAGGCAGATGCAGCTAATGTGTGACATCCTGCTCCAGGACAGCAAATACAGTGCTTGTTTGAATGAGGAGCAGAAATCCCTCTTGGCCACCTTCGAGCACCGAGGAGCCAACACCACGCTACATAGGAGCACCAAACGGTGAGTCAGCCAATCTAGGGGCTGGTTGGAGACGCAGCACGACACATCAATCCATTCATGAGTTGCAAATGAAGGACTAGATGGTAAAAAATGTGACAAGTTGGGTCGTTCATTAATATTTTGACTAATATTCAATGCCATAAGTATTTAAACAGTGAGGGAATTCTCTTGCCTCATTGGAAAGGTTTCTGTTGGAACGGAGCTTAGTTAACTGGTAATAGTTTGATCTCATGAATCTACTTGCTGCAGAACGGGAGGTGAACTCCTAATGCTCCAGGACGGATCCTCGTGACGTTCATGCTGCCGTTCAGGCTTCCTGCTCAAGAACAGCTTCTGAAGACATTGTCTCGTCTTTCTAGGGTAGTTTCTTCTTTGTGGTTAAACTACAGCTTTAGGACCTTCTGCTAAGCTTCTGAATTCTGTTATCAGCCATTATATGAATGTGTTTCTATATGCCTCCATTTAAAAGAAGTTCCTACTGTTGTCTCAACACCTGCATGGTTTGGTTAGATCTAAGGGAGTGTTTCTGTGGAGGACTCTGTTATACCCTGAATCCCACAATGATTGGAATGTGGAAAGGTAAAATTTTAAACCCAATTCACAGCTTCAGACATGTAGAAGTTGAGAGCACATGAGAGTCAGAACCAGACTTGTAAGAAAATAATTGTTGCCCAAAGGCGGTGACCAGAGGTGACTACATGGAGCCTTGCTTCAGCATTGGAGCCATTAGGTTGGACACCTTTATCCCTTCAAGACAGAAGGTGACGATGGTGGGTTTGAGGACGAAGGTGGAGCTGAACCTTTAGTTTGGACATCAGCATAACTTGGAAATTTAGTTATGGCATCTGATGACTTGACCAAGTGGGTAAATGGATGATGAATAGGATGGGGCCAAGGACTGAATCCTTGGGTTTCCCATAGTTGACTGGATGATCTTTCGGTCTGGATGTTTAATTTTCCCTGAGATGAGTCGGGAACAATCTGAAGGTTTCAAGGTCGACTGTCAAATGCAGCAGAGAAACTATGTAGGGGGTGGACAGGGAGCAAGCTTATCCCAGGTTCCTCCAGGTTCTGACTCTGTTTGGGAAGGGATCTTTACCATTTCAGTTTTTATTGGTGAACTGATTTACAGCTCATAGTTTCAGATCCTGCTGGGTCAACCCAGACAGCTGGCAAGGAGTAATGGTGTTCCAGGAATCCAAGGCTCTCATTTATCAGCCCTACTTGCGCACAGATCTGTGCGTATTTTATGCAAAGGAACAATTTTACACATAGTGTAGTATTTACCATCTTGTACTTGTGTAGAAATGTTCCTAAATATAGAATAGAATAATCTCTATTGTTCCACAAAGGCGAAATTCAACTGAAACAGCAAAGTGACAGATGATAGAAGCATTTAGATTCACACAAGTATAAAAACAGAATTAAGAATATGTGTACACTAAGGATAGAATTGCATAAACCAAAGTACTGTGCAGTTATTTAAAATAAAGTGGCATACTGAGATGTGCAACTGAGTGGATGATTTAAAAACTAAAAATAATTTAGAACAGCTGATATGCATACGCACAACACCTAGTGGTAGAAGGGGGGGGAACTGCACATAAATTATTTATCTAGGTTTATTACCTCCACCAAGGAGCTCATGTTGGCGTCTGTCTTTTAATAAAATGACTCAAACTTATGGATGGATTTGAATAAAAATTTAGGACTGTTATAAATTTGCCAAAGAATAAATGATTATATTTTGGGGGTGATCATGCATGGAGATCCTGTGTGAATCACAATCTGGGGGGGGGGGGGGTGAGGAGCTTCATGGAGGTCTTATTGATATCCAACCATTTTGTTCCTTTATTTCCAACAGGAACCTCTCCACTGTCCCGACCGCATTTACTGCCTGTGTCACTTTCTCCCAGGAACTCTTCTGTTTTTATTGGTTACCCCTGAGCTGATGGAACCAAACAGAAATGTTCACGACTAATTTAACTGATTTACTTTGTTTAAGGAAGTTAAATATTTCCACAGAAGTGAATGACGGCAAATGAAATGATTCTTTGCCACATTTTTATGTCTGCAGCAGGAATTAAACTGCTGTGTGATGGAGGGGGAGGAGACATGAAGCAGAGGAATCTCTGATAACAGAGGGCAAAACTATCTGTTGATATGATTGAATCTGTGTTAACTGACAGTATTCATAAAGCCTTTTCACCGTGACTTTTTGTCCCACTTATGTTTCGCCTCGATCTCTGTTGCTGAAATTCCTTTCTTTTGCTCTCTTGGCTGTTTATTCAGGAAGAATGGAAGGATTTAATGCATGTCAGAGGATGTGGTGTGACCAAATATGGTTAATTGAAGGCGTTTCTGTATGCAAATGACTGAACGGGCACGAGTACCTAGATACGCACGTGTGGCATTTATGAACAGATGATTGCGGAGAAACATGCGTACGACTGGCCACCGCATATTTGATAAATCCGACTTTTGACTGCACAAACATTCTAAATTTCATTGGTAGGACAGAATAGAGGACAGTTTCTACGAATGTTTGATAAATTCGTAGAAATGCCAAAGTTGGTTTTTTTTGGTCGTTTTTCTACTGAGTGAGATTTTGAGTTCCTTATGGGGAACAAGAAGGCCCCCTGAAGTTTAAAGTCTGAGATCTCTGAGCAGCCCAAGTTCTGCAGTGAAAGTCTTAAGAATGAACAATACCTGACTCCCATCAGCCCTTGGAATTATTCCAGCCTCGACCAAGCATCTGGTTCCTGCAGAGTCAGAATCCAGAGATGCATGTTTCTGATGTTGAACAGGAGTTAGAACCACAGGTAATGCCACTAAAGGAACCCCTTCACTCGGATGGGATTTAACTTTCAGCTCGGAGTTCCCGAACCAGTCAAGTCCAGAATGAATCTTTAGAACGGGTCAGACCAAGTTGGCCATCATTGGCTGCGTTTTACATGGACACAAGTAATCAGATTAAAAGCCTGATCGGAATAAAAATGCTTCATGTAAACGCGCCATTGGGAATACTCTGATCCGATCGCACTCATTTGGATTAAGATTTCATTCCGATTGAGACTGCTGGGCCATGTCGATTGTTAATCCGATCGCTGTTCATGTAAACACTTATTCCGAATGTCGGTCATTACTGCGCATGTCTGTTAAGTCCTGCGTAGACGTAAATTACCTCGGCGTAAAACAATAAAGAGATTCAGATTAGAAATTGACTGTGCACAACAATAAAGGCTTGTAGATGTAAAACCGTGACCAGAAAAAAAATAAAAGCACGCTCTTAAGAACTTAGTACCACTCCATTTTACACGCTCGCAGCCATGTTTGTTTACAGCGGAAGTCTGCTACTTCTTCTACGGTCGTTTCCGGTGTTTTAGACCGTTCTGCGTATGTCCAAATGATTTATTCCGATCGAACGTGTGGCGGATGTAAACAGTTGTTATAATCAGAATCATTTTTTCAGAGCCCATGTACACAGTCAAATTCAAATCCGAACTATGACCAGTGTCGGCTTTTTTCTCATAATGTGCCCTGCAACTCACTTCCTGCTCAGAGAGGTGGGGGCGCCGAACTCCAAAAACCCCAACGGGAACTGTTTCAAAATAAGACCCAAAGCTGAGAGACAAAGAGTAACAAAAAAACACACACAATCAGATATCTGATTTTAAAAAGACGCACCTGCAGATGGGAGTCAGACAAGATCTGACTGACTCGTTCTCTTACAAGGCTGTATCATATTTATTTCAAAAAGAACAAAGAACATATCACATGACTCCTCTCTCCTCCTTCTACATCTTGACAGGCCATTTATTTTCTCCAGGTCTCTTGACCTTACCATGAACTAGGTTATAACATGACTTAGAGTTATAGCTGATCCTCCCTGCTTTCAATTCATATCTTTACTCAAGAGTTTGTTTACTTAAAACCTTCAACCCTATAAAATACTGGTAACAGAGTCATGTTTTACTACCCTGAATAATATAAACAGGCCTATTACTTCTAAAGCTTAAAAAAGATATAATTAAAACATATGTACTGCATAATAAAAATAGCCTCAAAAAAGTAGAATACAACAAATCCCTCTTTCAATCTATTTTTCAAATAGATTGATCACTCCTCTGTACTTCCCCTTCAGGCTCCATGTGAGGAAGCAACAGATATTGACCTTGCACATCATCACCAACAGCTTTTTCAATACATTTTGTGAGCAAAGAACGTATACAAGGAATACAACAACATCCACATAACACCATAGTTGACACAAATACTGCTAAAGAAACCATTATAGACATTGCCAGAGTCTTCCCTTTACCAAACATATTATTTAACAAATTGTCCCTCTTTCTAACCTGATCATTCAAAATGAGAAGAGTGTCTGTTTTTTTTATCCTTACCTTTAAGCAATATATATTTTTTTTAATTTATTATTATTGTTTTTTATGTTTTAACCTAATTCTCAATATTCTTTTAGTAAAAGCAAACTCTAGCAATTGTCACCAACCCCAAAAACATCCTACAAAAACCACATCATAATGAAAAAAGAATAAGTAAAACAAAAATTAGTAGTCAGTCAACCTGATTATACTTTAAACACTCCTTAAAATGTTTTATCTTATTACTAAAAAAGTTTTATAAAACCGTAAATACTGAATATAAAGAAGAAAATCTTACAAATCGACTACTTAAAAATTATTTGACACCCTCTTAGGCAGTGTCTAGCAATCTGCACCTGTAAATAAAAATCAGTTAGACAACCTGTAAAATACAAGAAAAATGATTAGTAAGTGTTCAGTCTTATTTTGTTCTCTAGTCTTTGCTCTTGTTTATTTCTCTGGCAGCAGGTGGCTACCAGAGTGATGAAAAGATTCAGTACAGTGGACTCTTTATTTTCCCAAAGTTACTGTCTTTTCTGCAGATCGCCCTCACTGAAATGACAGTTACTTCATTAACTGAACATTTCCCCCAATAAACACAAATGCACAGACAGGCCCTGCCTCCAATAGCTTCCCCCACCGATTGTGAGGTGGTCAAAACCTGCTGTGACATGTTTGATTTCTTGCGATCTTTTCTCTTCGGTACAATCCCTCTTCGAGAAAAGCAAGTCCAAATTGCTTATCTCGCCCAATTTTGTTGCACATATAGATTACACTGGATGATTACAGCAACTTCAACCAATCTTCTGGGTGGGTCAGGCCCCGCCTCCTGGCTTCGGCAGTCGACACCGCCTAGTCAGAACCGACACCACCCGCTGCAAAGAGATTCTCCCAGGTCAGCAGAGAGCTGCTGCAGCGTGAGGGACAGGAGAGGGGTCTGAAGGAAAAAGGAGACCAGGCCCTTCAGATGCTGATGATCACTGCGAGGGTCCGGGTCAGGGTGCGATGAAACCTGAGGTTCTCTGCCAGCTGTAAATTTAAAGTTGAATTAGACCGCTCGATGACGCCCTATTTCCCCACGCGTCAACGGTGTCAGCCTTGCTGTGACCCCAGTAGCAGTAACAAAACCTGCTCTCTTCCACTGTGGTAATTCATAATGTATAACAGAAAACCCATAGTTCGAATCAGTGTAAATCGTGACGTCTTTATCTCTTCCCCATTTGCATGCTTCAATAAGAGCCCTTATCTCAGCACGCTGTGCGCTCTGCTTGCCGTCCAGCTTCCCTGACACGACAGTATGTAGTGAATCTCCATTCTGCTCAACAACTGCAAAACCTGATTTTAACTGGCCCTGTCCATCTCTAAAAACAACAACCATCCGTATAGAGCACAAAACCTGTAGGTAAAGGATCAGACCGTAAATCAGGACGTTTTTTTTTTTTTGTTTTTTTTTGACAGAATTCAGCCTGACACAGTCATGCTGCTCCCCAGAGGCGGTGATTTGGTCAGCCATGTTTATTCCTTCATGCGTAAAAATGTTTTGTGCCTCCAAAACTCTGCTAATCCGCTGCTGACGCAAAGTAGAAAGAGTAAACGTCTCAGAATTAACCAATGCCATAACTCCATGAAATGTCAAAATATTAAGTGGATAACCCCTAACAATGTGTGAAGTTTTCTCCACTAGGTGTGCAATTCCTGCTGCATGTCTCGTGCAAGGTGGCTGTCTCATTTCAATAGCTTGCAGCTTTATGCTAAGATACATAAGAATGTACCTCTGACCACCTTTTTTCTGAAACAAAATCCCATTAACCACCCCATCTGTTTCTAATGTGTTAAGAAAAAATGGACATGTATAGTCAGGAGTGGCTAAATCAGCTGCTTGTGCTAGAGCCTGTTTCAACTTAATAAATGCCTCCTCAGCCGGTATGTCCCATTCTAATTTAGCATGCAGATTTTTCATACCATGAGCATTTACAAGAGCCCTGAGTGGTGTGGTAAGGTTTGTGTAATTAGGCACATAATGTCTGGAAAAATTTGTCAGTCCCAGAAATGACAGCATTGAGGATAGCAAAGAGTCAGGCACGACCTTTAAGGCCTCCACTGCATCAGGATGATCTGTTTTTTCTCTGCCATGATTTCTAGAAAGCTGCAAATGTTCCAGAATGGTAGTATCAGAGAGCTGCGTGTCTATTTTGTACATCTGAGTAGAAGGAGAAAAAGAGACTGAAGGTGGGTGTGAACCCAATCCTTTAATTCAACTCCCCTTTTAACCATTCCCCCCAAATCTTTAGCTTGATGTTTCGGATGCAACAAAAGCGATATGTGTGGAAGCGCTTCAGCTTCCATCATATACCATTTATGCTGTTTTGAAGTCAGACGAGCATACAGTGCCACACCCTCCTTTCCCACAAAGCATGGACCCGAAGCCACAGACCAACTTTGGCCTTCAAGTTCTGTTTCAAATTGTTCCTGATATAAAGTAGGATCGCCCCTCTCATAAAGGAAGGTCACATGGAAAGGATCAGGCGGTGGAACAAAAGGCTGGAGTTCAAGCAGCCAAGGCTTCCAGCATTTCAGAAAGTCAGCCGCAGAAGATTTATGTGCAGACATCGTAGTCAATCTGGCCCAGAAAATATCAGCCACTTGTGAAGTGTCATCCTTCAGCAAAAATTGACCACTCATGGTGTCACAGCAATGCGTACGTCCATTCGGAAAAGTCACCATAAGTCCATCAGGGGTACATAGAATAGTAGCACCAAGTTTGATAAGCAGATCTCTGCCTAACAAGTTGACAGGCGTGGTTTGAGCAATGACAAAAGGATGTGATAGTCTTTGATCACCCACTGAAACAGGCAATGGTTGAGTTATAGGGAGAGTCATTGGAGCCATATGTAGAGGTGGCTGACCGGGAGGTATAGCGCCCCCTTGTGGGTGTGGGCACTCCCTCACCCAGTGTTCATTGGAGCTACACCTGTGACAACCGTTAGCACCCGGCTGCCCTCTCCCCATGCCTCTAAAATCCCCAAACCTGGCCCTGCCACGTGACCTGCCACGGGGCTGCCATGTCCTATAAGGAGCAGTAAATGGCAGATTCGGCGCAGCTCCAGCATACATCACAGGAAAAGAAGGCAGCACTGTCCCTGATCCAACAGTAGGTGCTGCTTCAGCCACCATCTGCTTCACTTTCTTTTTAGACTGATACAAGTCAGTCAATTTATTCTGAGCCTCTTTTAACTGTAGTTTTAACAAAGCAGTCTCCATTTTCTTATTCTCCTCAGCGTCCTTTAACGCAGAATCTTGCACATCTTGTAAATAATTTGTTACGTGTCTTTCCCATGTAGGCTGATCATAAATGTGTGAATCAGGATTCCGTTTCATTAATGTAGCAACAGACTCTGGCATGCCTGCTAAAACTGCTTCTCTAAACCAAATCCGATTATTTCCCGGATCTCGAGGGTGTTCTCCAGTAACTGCAACCCATTTATCTTTACATTTTGCTATATGTTCTGCAGGAGTAACATCAGTTGACCAGGGAAATTTCAAAATTTTAGACTCAGGCGGAGTAGGATATTTTCTTCTGACCCACTCGGCGAGCTCGTATGCATGATGTGTGAATGGGACTTCATCAAGTACACCTGCTAACTGACACTGGAGCATCATCTCATTATAATCTGTCAATGTCAACATTCTACCCATAATAGCTTTCCAATCCCCCACCGCTAGGGTTTGCCCTGAAGTCAACTGATTTAATTTATTTATCCAACAGTTTCCTCCACCAGTCAAAGCAGGGAGTTGCAGAATGATGGCAGATATGTCAGCCATCTTCCAGTGTTTGTAAATTACTGAACCATCTGATGCTCTCACTAAAGGAAGCATTAAATCAGGGCCTCCACTTGCCCCCAGTGACACCTGAGATCTGGTATTCTTAAATGGTCCTTCACTCCCCTTGTCTCCCAACGTCTGCATATTTTTGACCTGTAGAACGCTAACATTCATCACGTTGACTGGGGCTGGGACTTTTTGAAAGGTTTGCAGCTTGACCCCTTACCACAGATGCTAATCTTTCCTGATTCTGCAGCATTCCCTCCATCTGTAGATGAACCCCAGTTAACCTGTGTTCGTGCTGCTCCATCTCATCCATCAATTTAGCATTATACGCCAAAAACAATTTATCGGTGTCTTCTAATTTGTTGCTAACTAAATTTAGTAGATATCACTTTTCCTCCCCAGAACACATTCTGTGAGAGACTTCTCTTATAATCCCCTCGGGCACCATGACGAGCCCACCTGGCCGTCATAAGGCCCTGGAACTGGTTTTTATTTTTTTTTATTTTTTAACGGGCTTATCAACTAAAACAGAATATAATTTAGAAATGTATATTAACAATTGGGCATCTAAAGTACGTCAGTTTCGTCCCTGTGGAGCAGGAAGTAATTTATATTCTGCTGTCATTGAATATTCGTAACAAAAATCCAAAATGGATTAAAATTTAAAAAAAAATAGGTTATTTGTATTAACTCTATAAATTATTTATTTTAATTGATAAACTATCAATTCGTAGGCCCAAATTTATCCCAATATTAATGCAGTTAACAGTAAAGGCAGGCACCGTTTTTATTTAATCTATTTATTTCTTTTTATATTGCAGGAGTTTATATATTATTTATTCATGCAACATTAACCTTAATAATGTTTTAGGCAAAGCCGAAACGAAGGAAAGCTAAAAAGGTTTATAACGCACTGTTTATCTTATCATTAATTTATTTATATACGGAGATTATTGCCGTTTCATCTAAAAATCAAAGAATTCCTAATAGAGTCCGGCCTGCGCCAAAACTCGGGACGCACTTTTTGGTGAAACACACGAAAAAATAGAATTCTCCCAATATAAGGCAATTTGTATTTATCATTAAAACATATACCGAAAGAAATACGTTTAAAACTCGCTTTGCAACAGAAAATCGTCAACAGTTTGCTCAAAAAAAAAAACTCCGCCGGACTGACAGATCAAAGTCCGGCCCAATAAAACTTCCGTGTCACACCGCGGAATGAATACGCCGGTGCACAGATGGCTAATTCTGCACTACGATGCTAAACCTAACAAACCGTACTCATAAGTTAACCAACCAAGAACAAAATGCCTCCAACAAAACCACACTTCGCCATCAATACTCGAATGACTGTTTAACCGAGCCAAATAAATACAGTTCGGAAGCTAAGCTACCAAAGATTAGCTGTCATCATGAGCAACCTAGCTCAACCGGAAGCCAAACGTGACCGCTCCGTTATCATAAAAAGTTATTTTATATATATTCTATAGAGTTTACTACCAGTTATTCATAACAGTCCTATATATATGTGTTCGACAATGCTTTAGACGTGTTTACGTAGTTGCACAAGGTTGAACGCCTTTATTTCCAGGCGAAACTCATCCAAACTGTGCGTTAGCCGTAAGCTAACTTATGGTGGTACTTTAGCTGACTGAAAATGATATTCCCTTATTCCTCTACAATGTCAAGCTTCTACGCTTATTGTCTGTACAAGAAGCGCGGGCATTTTCTAGGCGTTTAAGATTCGCAGAGGAATTATGGTTTTAGATTCAGTCGGTTAGTTCCCCTAAATGAGAAGTTTATATGCGGCCGGAGTTCAAGAAGCTAAATGGTAGCTTCTTTCCGTCACCGCGACTTCCCCAATCACACACACAAACATCCGAGAGAAAGAAAGAACAACAATTTTCACCGTCTCATCAAACACTAACCTCTACCGGAGCCACCTAAAGCCGGACCTTTAAACACAATCCAATTCACGTGGCTCAATCGTGCGTTTGGAAGATACGCCAGCCTCTCCAAGGTAATCCGTCTCGGCAACAGAGAACACATAGGCTCTGCTGCTGTCTCTTCCGCTTGTCAGCCCGGGAGATTTTCCGACAGCGTCCTATTGGAAGTGAGCGGCCAACTCTCAAGCCCCCTGGTCCGTACTTTGGTCGACCCTCAACCGAAAAAACACGTCAACATTAAATGGAGAACGTTTAAATCGATCAATACCTATTAATTTGGTGTTAGCGCTTTTTCAGATTGATACAAAACCACCCGGGTGTTGATTAGCAAGGATCAATCCAGTCGCTCTCCGATTCTCTGTTGAACTCAAAGAAAAAACACAAAATCACTACAATTGCCACAAAACATGTATCAATCAGTTATGCCACACTCATTACTCACACTCAATCTCTCCCAGCCCTGAGAAAACTCAAAACCAAATCAAATGCCCGCATCCTCCACCATATTGTCGGCTTTTTTCTCATAATGTGCCCTGCAACTCACTTCCTGCTCAGAGAGGTGGGGGCGCCGAACTCCAAAAACCCCAACGGGAACTGTTTCAAAATAAGACCCAAAGCTGAGAGACAAAGAGTAACAAAAAAACACACACAATCAGATCTGATTTTAAAAAGACGCACCTGCAGATGGGAGTCAGACAAGATCTGACTGACTCGTTCTCTTACAAGGCTGTATCATATTTATTTCAAAAAGAACAAAGAACATATCACATGACTCCTCTCTCCTCCTTCTACATCTTGACAGGCCATTTATTTTCTCCAGGTCTCTTGACCTTACCATGAACTAGGTTATAACATGACTTAGAGTTATAGCTGATCCTCCCTGCTTTCAATTCATATCTTTACTCAAGAGTTTGTTTACTTAAAACCTTCAACCCTATAAAATACTGGTAACAGAGTCATGTTTTACTACCCTGAATAATATAAACAGGCCTATTACTTCTAAAGCTTAAAAAAGATATAATTAAAACATATGTACTGCATAATAAAAATAGCCTCAAAAAAGTAGAATACAACACCAGAAACAAAAGATAATTTGCACATTTAAACTGAGCCATTGATCCGTATTAATGTCTCCCAACAGGTTGTCTGTTATTGATGAGTCCTCCTTCCTGTCTCATTCCGACATCAGCTACGACCGCACCGATGACGATGTGGTAAGACACACACACACGTCTTGCTATACTTGTGTTGACATTGTATTGACTTCCATTGATTTGACTATGCCTAACCCAGACACTTTCCCTAAACTTAACCATTAGTGATACATGCCTAACCTAAACCTAATTCACACCATACCTCTAAACCTAACTAGTAGAGTTTAATAGCTTGTTAAACATTGTGGGGACCAGGCAAAATGTCCTCACAATGCTGGTGGCCTGTCAAAGGTTGTTCCACACAAGTATAGCTATACATGTACATACACACACCCACACAGAACTGTCCTATTGTGGTGAGTGGACATTTGTCTTCATGTTTCAGGACTTGAACACCACTGTGATCAAACCTCTGAGGTCTCGAGCCCGAGAGCGGAGGGTGAGTCTTGATTGGCTTTGAATCAGTGAAGCTGAAGGTGATCCTGATGTCTTGAAGACATTTCTGGAGATAACTTTGATCAAGATCTTCACGCCCCCTTCAAAGTGTTCTGGGCTAAGTTTGTTTCCTGTTCTGTCATGATCTCCTCCTCGGTCCTCTTGATCATCACTCCTCCGGTCACTGTGCTGAGCTTCTCCTCTTGACTCTGTTTTTTGTTTTTTTCTGCCTCTCCTTGTTGCATCCTGTTGGTGCCGTGAAGCGCTCCTCCATTGTCCCTGTGGTTGGTGGTCCAGTTGGGAAGTGGTGCAGAAGTGGGGATGAGCTCCAGGTGAGACCTGTTGAGAAGGTAAGGAGAACCCTAAATTGGTTTGTTTTCTACCTGAAACTAGTCGTTTAACTAGTCGACTAACAGAAATAGAATGTGTCCTCGAATGAAGGGAGGCTCAAAATCAAAAGTACCAGTCACTATCTGGTGTGGCCACCAGCTGCTTGAAGTACTGCAGTGCATCTCCTCCTCATGACTGGACCAGATTTGTCAGTTCTTGCTGTGAGATGTTACCCCACTCTTCCACCAATGCACTTGTGAGTTCCTGGACATTTCTGGGGGGAATGGCCCCAGCCCTCACCCTGCGATCCAACAGGTCCCAGACGTGCTCAATGGGATTCAGATCCGGGCTCTTCACTGGCCATGGCAGAACACTGAAATTGCTGTCATGCAGAAATTTGCGCACAGAACGAGCAGTATGGCTGGTGGCGTTGTGCTGCTGGAGGATCATGTCCGGATGAGCATGCATAAAGGGTACCACATGAGGGAGGAGGATGTCTTCCCTGTACCGCAAGGCATTGAGATTGCCTGCAATGACAACAAGCTCAGTCCGATGGTGATGTGACATACCGCCCCAGACCATGACGGACCCCCCACCTCCAAATCGATCCCGCTACAGGGTACAGGCCTCGGTGTAACGCTCATTCCTTCCACGATAAACACGAATCCGTCCATCACGCCTGGTGAGACAAAACCGTGACTCATCAGTGAGGAGCACTTTTTGCCACTCCTGTCTGGTCCAGCGAAGGTGGGTTTGTGCCCATAGGCGGCGTTGTTGCTGGTGATGTCTGGTAAGGACCTGCCTTACAACAGGCCTACAAGCCTTCAGTCCAGCCTATTGCAGACAGTCTGAGCACTGATGGAGGGATTGTGTGTTCCTGGTGTGACTCGGGCAGTTGTTGTGGCCATCCTGTACCTGTCACGCAGGTGTGATATTCGGATGTACCGATCCTGTGCAGGTGTTGTTACACGTGGTCTTCCACTGGGAGGATGACCAGCTGTCCTTCCTGTCTCCCTGTAGCGCTGTCTTAGGCGTCTCACAGTGCGGACATTAGCCACATCAGCAGTCCTCATGCCTAATGCACGTTAACGCAGATGAGCAGGGACCCTGAGCATCTTTCTTTGGGTGTTTTTCAGTCTGTAGACAAGTCTCTTTAGTGTCCTGCATTTTTAGAACTGTGACCTTAAATGCCTCCTTTCTGTAAGCTGTTAAGGTCTTAACGACCATTCCACAGGTGCAGGTTAATTGAACATGCATGGAATACATTGTTTAAACCCTTTACAATGAAGATCTGTAAAGTTATTTGGATTTTTACAACATTATTGTTGAAATAAACAGTCCTGAAAAAGGAAAGTTTCTTTTTTTTGCTGAGTTTACTTCCCTGCACTATGGACATGGTTCCATCTAGGGTTCATAAGAGGCCTGAGCTAAATGATGTAATGATCGATGTCTTCAGCACAGTCAACTACATCAAAACACAACCTGTTAAAGGTCCGCTTTACGCGGTACTGTGCGAGAAAGTGGGCTCTGACAGACGGCCGTTCTTTTTCACAGCGAGTCCCGATAACCGTCATGTTGGAAGGAGCTGTCCTGGGTCTTTAAACTGCCAGATGGGATCCACATGTTTTTGAAGGAAGAGGGCAGAGATCTTGGCACAAACTTATTACAAGTTTTCAATGAAACTTTGATATAGTGTCATATTTCTGAACACAGTGTTCAATGAACCAAATTCAGTGACGCAGGGTCCAAACACACACCTCCACCGGGCAGATGGTGACATCACAGCAGGGTCACACCAGGTACTGAAAAGTTGTAATGATTGAAGACTTCAGTTTGTCAAAACAACCTTTACTATTGTTGTTTTTTTTCCCCTCGGAGTTCTTTGTTTTAAACCAATTGTGCAAAGAGGAATTAAAATGTCTTGAAAGCAATGTTAGATATTGATATACAGTAAAACTAAAGAAAAATAAAATAATAAATGAATGAATTTTAAAAAGTAATCATTATATGGGGATGTGTGTGTGAACACTTTCTTAAAAACCAAAGGGGGCCCAGCAGATATGGTTTTGGAACCACTGTATTTCCCAAACATTTCTCTTTTGTATTATTTTGCAAACTCTGATGCTTTGCTGAAACTCCTCACTCATGCCATTCCATTAATCCATCTCACAAATCGATACACACGTACTCTTCCATGTAATTTTCAAATTGAGTTGATCTCTTGACCTCTCTATCCACCTATGTCACTTGTGTCCAGCTTGAACCAGGAAAAGTACTTAAGCCTAGTTTATGCTTCTCCGCCTGCGGAGGTGGGGAGATGGGCAGCGCCATCATCCATCAACGCAACGATGGACAGAGTAGAGCCCAATTTTTGAACTCAGTCGAACACAAGGGAGAGCGCACGTCTGATCGGTCAGCCCAACATTAACCACTCATTACTTCACCAGAATGGTGCTCTATAGTCGATGAAATTAGTAGTCAATGCAGCTTTTGGCCACTAGATTCAATTCAGTTTATTTCTATAGCGCCGATTCACAACAGATGTCATCTCAAGCCACTTTACAAGAAAAGTCATTTCAATACAATCAATCCAATCAGTATCAAGTTTTAGCTAGTTTTCTATGTAAAGAATCCCAGCAGATTGCATTGAGTCCTTGACTTGAGGTTGCGTCCCGTTGATGCAGACTCCAACCACAGCAATCTCATACTGAGCAAGCAAGTAGCAACAGTGGAGAGGAAAAACTCCCCTTTAACAGGAAGAAACCTCCAGCAGAACCTGGCTTGGTACCAGCGGCCATCTGCAGAGACGCAGAACAGAAGAACTGATATAAGAATACTTTCTATATCAAAGAAAGTAAAAAGTTGACAACAGGAAATGATTAATTGGATGGGGGGGCATCTAAATTAGATTTATATTGCAAGGCCAGTTTATGTAGTCTGGTCTTTAGGGGATTTTGAACACCAGGAGGTGTAGAGAACAACAAAACTGACCTTTGTGTTTGTTTACATGTGATTTTTAGAGGATTCTATGAGCTGCACTTCTAGTAAAAAGCTTTCCAGCTCAATCAAAACTCTCTCTCTCTCTCTCTCTCTGTCACCCATTGCTCCTTGAGTGGTTGTGCATTTACAAGCTGAAGTAAATAAACTGTCGTTGACCAGAGACGTCGCTGCAGTGGTAGGCAGACCTGTCGGAAAAGGTCTGCACCCCCTGCTGTCCTGGAGGTGAATTGCTTTGCAACATTGACACACCAACGACAAAGTATAAATGGAAAACGTCTCCGTCAATACGTGTGAGTGCAAACTTGCTGACAGAGAAGCATGAACTAGGCTTAAAACATGCAGTCCACCGTCCCTGGTGGACTAACATAAGACACCACTGCCCTGCGCTGTCATTAAATCTGTTGAATGTTTCCAGGAAGTAAACAGATTCTTGCTTTGACCATAAGAGCGGGTCTCTTACATTTAACCACATCCCATAAGCTTAGTTTCGTTGCTTACAAACTCTCAATTTTATTTGCGTGTTCCCTAAGATGTTTTTATGAGGATTACCCCAAGCTTCCACACTATAACCTGTGAACAGTAATAATTAGACATGGATGCAGAAGAACAGTAGTAGACAGGAGTTCATCCAGTAACTGGTGGGTTGCAGGTTCATACACAAATATATTAATGAAGCAGATGTATAATCTGGGTCTTCAGAAGGACGTGCCGAGATCACAGCTTTTCTTTCTTTAATTCAAAATGAATTTAATGCTAAATATCAAAGACAAACATAGGGCTGATGTTCTGAATAAACTAACAGAAGCCAGCAGGTAACTGTTGGTTCTCACTGATCCGAGACCTCTGTTCTACTCAGGAGGAGGAAACCCTTGTGAAGGCATCAGTGACAACTCCTGAAGCGGATAGAAGGATCGACACTGTTCTGGGAATTACTCAGAGTCCTGATGACCCGGTTCAAACGGTTACTGTTGGAAAGGTGTTTTCACTCTAATTTAAAGCCTCTCTTAAAGGAACAGACACCCATTTAATTTGATGACCCCTGGGCTCTCTCTGGCTCTTATTTCACCTTCCAGTGTGCTCGTTCATTTCTGTAAAAATGAGCAATAAGAAACAAGAAACAACAATTATATATTTTAACAGCGAGACGTCGTTCGCTGGGCTCAGTTCTCTTAACTGGGCACAGCTCTACATCAGCATAAAGTTTTTATTGAAACAAGAGTTTGCAGGAAACCCCTCCCACATCGATCTTCGTTCACAGAATGATGGTCAAAGCTTCCTCACATAAGGAACACATGATGTACTACATTCTTCTTGATTGTTCAATGTTTCTAAGTGTTTCCACTTTGAATAAACTCTTAGACAAGTCATATATTGAGCAGGAACACAACCCCAAGGATCACATGTCTGTTTCCCCCTGTTAGACAAGAAACTTCATTTTACACACAAAATGAATGTACTCTCAACACTTACTGAATTTTTATCTCTTCATTACCCAGGAGTGTGCTGCCTCAGTCGGAGGAGGAGGAGGTGAGCGGTTCTTTTTCTACAGTTGGGTCACATCTTTAGATGATTCTGAGATTATCAGATGGTGTTGTTAATAAGAACTTCCCACAGCTGCAGGTTCTAGCTCTGCATATGAACATAGAAGCGCCTAATGTCAGCCGACAGTCTCCAGTTCTTGGAATGCATGGTTGGACTGTAGGAAGTCAACTGGAAGTGAAGGAACCGGGGATCTGGACCAGAATCTGGGCTCAGTTATTTTAGACCATGAACCACAAAGCGGTTATTTGGTTAATCTCGATTAAATGATCAATTGAACTCAGAACTACCCTCAAACTCGGATGTATTTTCTGGGTAGTTCTGTCAGAACTTATCAGAACCTGCTGCAGGTTTGGTATCGGCCCATCAGGTGCCAGTTCAGTGCTGTATCCTGTCTGTGGTTCACCTAAATTTCATTTCTACTGCTATAATACGGTTGACAGAACTGACTGAACCATGAAGGCCTGCCTGTTGATGAACAGATGTTTCTGGTCTCTTATTGGTCCTTCCATCTTTGCCTCAGATCAAACATCCTTGTGGAGCTCCTTCGAGACCTCTGTGGCGAGGGAAGCTTCTGTAGAGGACAGAAACGTCTCAAGGTCGTCTGAGGTCCGACCACAGGAACATGCGTTTCTGTCTAAAATGGTAAGGAAGTCTTACTGGACTAATGCAGGGGTCTCAAACTCCAGTCCTTCAGAGCTACTAATATAGCTTATAGATCCATCCCTGCTCCAACACAGCCGAATCAAATGATTGAATTACCTCGTTGGCATGCCTTCAGTTGATCCAGGTGTGTTGGAGCAAGGATGCATCTAAAAGCTGCAGGGCAGTAGCTCCTTGGCGCATTAGTTGGCGATCTGTGATCTAAAGTTTCAGAGTAACCTGTGGTGTCCTTCCAGGTGATCCAAATGGAGACCTGCGTGCCATGTGGGAAGAGGATTCGCTTTGGGAAGATGGCCATAAAGTGCAGGAACTGTCGGCTGGCTGCTCATCCGGAGTGCAAACAAAAGTTTCCAAATGACTGCTCGTCCTCCAGTACTGTGACGGGAAGTGGACCTCAGGTGGTACCTCTGTCTGTTGGTTTGACTAAATGTGACCCGTAGGTTAAAACGTCTCCTGCCCGCAGATTTCCTTATATGCAGGAAAACAACCTGGGCCTTAGTTGCAGGTCCAGATACCGTCGATGAGAAACACAACATCCTCCTGGTTTGGACCGATGAATGATGACTGTTTCGCTGGTCAGAAACTGAGCTGCAGACCCACCAGACCATCTGGACTTCATCTGACAGACATCAGAACACCAACAGAACCCACTGATGTGATTGTAGCTCTGACCAGCTCTGCTGTGTTTTAGGACTCCTTGGAAGCTTTTGCTCCGTTGACCCATCCCAGAGTTCCTCATATCGTTGTGGACTGTGTGGCTGAGATTGAAAGGAGGGGTCTTCATGAGGTGAGACATTTTGTTTCTTTAATCACTGCTGGAACTATAAGGTCAGAGTTTAGACCTGGACCACATGGAACCAGGAGGACAATCTTCCTTGGTGGGCCGGGTTTCATTTCAGTTATTTGTTTAAAGGTTTAGCTAGTTTTCTATGTATGGAATCCCCACAGATTGAATCGAGTCCTTGACTGGCAGTTGTTCCCCGTTGATGCAGACTCCAACCACAGCAATCCTTCATTCCTTTGACGCTACAGTCACTCAACACCTTTCAGATGACGATGGTCCAAATGGGCTACAAGAGGGCTAGAAGCTCTGACGTTTTAAGAATGGAGTTGTTTCCTCAGGATGGAGCTAGTGAATCTGCTGCCTATGTATAATGTTCTTGGACTTTGACAGGCAGGATCCACCAAAGAACCCTCGAGCTGTGTTTTTTTTCGCCCCTGTTGTCTCATGTTTGTCTGATCTCTCGATCTGCAGAGAGGTCTGTATAGAGTTCCTGGAGGGGAGCGTCCCGTGAGGGATCTCAGAGATCGGATCCTTCATGGGAAGCCGTCTATGATGCTCAGTAAAGTCCGGGACATCCATGTGGTCTGTGGGTTCCTGAAAGACTTCCTGAGGAGGATGAAGGAGCCTCTAATCACCTTCAGGCTACACAGGACCTTCATGGAGGCTTCAGGTAGCACTACCAGGTCTAAATTTGGTTCCGAATTGGCTTCAATTATCCACTGAATGAAGAGAGTCTGTCTTCTAGAGCTGGATGAGGACAACAGCTCTGCTGTCCTGTACCGGGCCATATCCGAGCTGCCGAAAGCCAATAGAGACACGCTGGCTTTCCTCATGATTCACTTACACAAGTAAGAATCTTGTGCAGATCTGAGGTCTGCAGACAGAACCTGGACCTGGTGTCATCATTTCAGATCTTCTGAATAAATCTGTTCTCTTTGAATCTCAGGGTGATGAGGAGTCCACAGTGTGAGATGGACCAGAACAACTTGGCCAGAGTGTTTGGACCGACCATAGTGGGTCACAGCAAGTCTGAGCCTTCTCCAACAACCATCCTGAGAGACACCACCGTTCAGCCTAAGGTCTGCTTAAAAGACCAACTGACAGGTAACCAGAATCAGCTCAGAACCAAGGCCCTTAGTGAATCTGGATCATGTGATTATGTCCTCAGGTTGTCTGCTGCCTGCTGTCTCTTCCTGAAGACTACTGGAGACGAGTCCTCACCGTGGGACCAGACCAGAACCCGTCTGCATCCTCTTCCAGTAAGCTCAGCTGGCATGAAGGGCTTGGTGGGATGGAGACAGTCGGAACCCAAATACACTGATGCAAATTCAGACTTTCATTCAGACGGTGCACTGAAGTTCTGATCCGATTCCTTTCAGGTCGTTTGTTCCAGCCACTGACCTCTCCAGAACTAAACAACTTCTACAAAATAACCACTCCTGGTTGTGTGCAAGGAAGAATCGGATACCCGGGGAACAACTTCAGCAGGTAAGACCACAGCAGACCAGCCCCACCAAAGGTCCACTACGTCTCAGGATACCTAGTTATCTGTCCACCAGTGGAACCAGAATGTTTTCACTTCACTGGTCTGAGATTCGAAATGAAATTCTGGTGGACAAAGTTCAGTATTTTCTGTCCATCTACTTTGTAGATCTGTTTCTGAGTGAAATATCTGATTATAAACTATAGAGAAGGAAATCCCAACTTCGGAGCCTGGGAAAATTTGAATATTCTGAAAATGTAAAGCATTGGGACCTCATAACATCCCACACTAATCAGCTAATTATCTCCAAAAACACCTGCAAAGGTTTCCTAAACCTCTAAACCTTCTCTGGGTCAGAAGGACACCATCAAGTACGCTGACTGGACAGATGTCCAGAAGACACAGGAGATGAATGCTGAAGAAGCTGGTTGTTCAGAGTTCTGTTTTACAAGCATTTTCATTGAAAGTTGAGTGGAAAAACAAGTGTGGTAGGAAAAGGTGCACCAGGGATAACCAGAGCCTCGACAGGATTGTTTAACCAAATCCATTCAAGAATCTGGGGGAGCGTCACAAGGAGTGGACTAAAGCTGGAATCAGATCAAGAACCACTACGCTCTGACTGATCCCGTCCTGTTTAGTTCTTCTTCGGTCCTTTACCAACCTTAACATTGTGCTTGGACTCAGCTGACTGGGAAAAACCAGGATCTTTGTCCACACTAAATGTGGATTTCCATTCCTTGTAGCTTCACAACCCTTTCCATTGTTTCATCTGACGGTTTGCTGGTTCCCTTTTGGCTCGTTAGGGTCACGAAGGACTCGTTAAGCTTTCAGTTCTCTCGTTACCTTCGCGTTTTGACATCAACACCTTACAGGAAATCTTTTCAGGAATATTAAAATGAATAAATGTATAATTCATGACATTTTTCATGTTTTCAGAGGTCGACCGGATCCTGGAAGGAAGTTCTTCATTTCACCCAACTGACCAACACAAGGAAAACGAATCATGGCAACATTGTTTTAAAAAAAAAGCTTTTCTGGATTTTTGGAACTTTAATAAAGATGTGAAAAATAGTCTGTAATGAGTTTATTTTCCATCCAAGCCTGTCACACACAGAACAGCAGCTCTCCACCGAGAGGCAAAGCTGTTTCAGTCGCCTGCTCTATTTATACATCATCACACACTTCCTTTCCTTTGCACTTCTTTTTTCAGGCAGAAAGTTACGCCCTGCAAACTTTCTGCCGAGTCTAACAATACAAACGTCTATCAAAATTCATGGTTTAAAAACAAATACGCTATTAGCTCTCTAGACTTCTCCTTTGCTATTTGCAAAACGGAATTTTTTTCTTTTTTGTGAGACAAAACAACTTTATAGGGTATAGTATAAAACTTCCACATAAGTACTGTCCCAGTCAGCAGGGCCTGCTTAAGTTACTTTTCAGAATAAAACCTGAATTTATTTTGAAATGTGTAACCAGAAACCAAAAAAAATCACTTTAAGCTTTTGGACTGGCTCTTTACAATAGAGAACTTCTTACAGCTGGACTGAACTGGACAAAGTGTTGATTTGTTAAGACAACCTGGACCACTTGTTCAGAACAAAACAAAGGATATTCTGATCAGTTGTACAATAAAATCATTAAACTGGTTATTTCCAGACCAAGAAGAAGAATCTTTGCCTCTTATCTGAAAATGTCGAAATAAAGCTTATCTAGATCTTTAAAGAAAACTAAACTGTTTGTCATGAATGTGAAATAAAAGCTATAATCTTCAGGAATATTTTGTACTGTGAGCTTCATCAGGCCAAATCAAATGGATTACAAGATTTTTCTGATTTACTCTGAAGTTCACCTTCAAAGATTAATATGACAGACTGAAAGGGGAAAAAAAAACCATTAAATGTGGTTTATTGAACAATAGTTCTCTCTCTCCCAAGGACATTGTTAGTAAATGACTAGATTTGTTCTGCCACTATATGATGAATTTTAAATTAAAATGCCTCAAGATGAGGGCTTTCTCAGCAACTGGGTGTGCTTAAGAGATTAATATAGATCATTATTATCCATCCGTCATCTTTCGCTTATCCAGGGTCTGGTCGCGAGGGCAGCAGCTTAAGCAGAGAGACCCAGACTTCCCTCTCCCCACCCACTAGGGCCAGCTCCTAGGGAGGAATCCCAAGGCGTTCCCAGGCCAGCCGAAAAACATGGGTCTGGGTCTTCCTCTGGGCCTCATCCCGGTGGGACGTGCCCGAAACACCTCACCAGGGCGGAATCCTGACCAGATGCCCGAGACACCTCAACTGACTCCTCTCGATGTGGAGGAGCAGCGGCTCTACTCTGAGCCCCCTCCGGATGACTGAGCTTCTCACCCTATCTCTAAGGGAGAGCCCAGGCACTCTGCGGAGGAAACTCATTTCAGCCGCTTGTATCCGTGATCTCGTTCTTTCGGTCACCACCCAGAGTTCGTGACCATAGATGAGGGTAGGAACGTAGATCAACCGGTAAATCGAGAGCTTCGTCTTTCAGCTCAGCTCTCTACCACGACAGACCGGTACAGCGCCCGCATAACTGCAGATGCCCAACCAATCCGTCTATCGATCTCCCGCTCCATGTTTCCCTCATTCGTGAACAAGACCCCCAGATACTTAAACTCCTCCACTTGGGGAAGGACCTCATCCCCGTCCCGGAGAAGGCACCCCACCTTTTTCCGGCTCAAGACCATGGTCTCGGATTTGGAAGTGCTGACTCAATTCAAAAATACTTTATTGATCCCAGAGTAAAGTGTTGTAGCTAATACAATTAATTCTTTAAGGAGTTGTTGTAAATCATGATGGCTGTGGGCTGTAACATACAATTAAATGTGTTGTATATGAATGATTAAATGCCCTGTGTGTGTAGCTATCTGATTCATTTTATATGAAAAGACCATGGTTTAAATTGTGCATTGAGTATGCAGGAACATAGACAACAGCTCCAACCACGCCAGTTTTAAAATGATCATATATTAATATTAGGTCTGTGGGAAATTGACAGGAGAACAGAAGACGGCAGGAAAGTGGAGTGAAATAAGGGGAGTTTCCCATCTAGTGTGGCCCAAGATGGCGCTGCTGTGAGAGGTCGGGTTTTACCGAGCTGAGAAAAAGGACTAAAGATAAACCTCACAAAAGAATGGTAACTATCTCTAGAGTGACTAAATAGATACATTAAATTCCACGGAGTAAATTTCAGACTCTAAAATCTAGTAATTCACTTTGAATTTTTTTTATTAAGCAAAGCCTTGTCAGAAGTTAAACTACGCTAGCTTAAATAGAGAGTTTGATTCCCGCCACTAAAAAAGTTGTACTACCGTCATGGAAATTGAGACTTCAAGCGAAAAAAGACATATAGAAACTACCCACTCGTATGCCTGTTCCTCCAAAGGCAATGGTGAGTGTGACTCGGGACCTGAAACACCGGTTAAAGTGGGCACATCCAAGAAGAAAGCTAAACTGAATACTGATCCTGTGCTGTCATTAACTGAAGTAGGCTACAAACCAACATCATTGTGGCACTGACCGAGAAGACAGATGAAATTAACTGCAACATGCAAGATCTCAAAGACATGGTGAACAAGAACACAATGAGCATTGAAGGTCTCAAAAAATCTGTAGACCATAGTTTCCTCGAAGTAACGGACTTAAAAAAAGAAAACGCCACTCTCAAGATCAAATGTCAAAGCCTGGAGAAGAAAGTGCTGGAAAATGAGAAAAAAGTAAATGATGCGGACACCTACAGCAGAAGGTGGAATATGAAGCTGTATGGTTTGGCTGAAAGCCCAGGAGAGGACATTCGCTCTAAAGTGATTGACATTTGCCAAGCACTACTTCCAGTGTCAGAGAAACATAAAGTCGGGGCAGCTGTGGATGTGGTTCACCGTGTGGGACGTCGCGGGGACCCGAACGGAGGACAAAATGAGAGGCCACGGTCAGTAATGATCCAGTTCGGCATGAGGAGCACCAGGGATGCGATCTGGAGAGCGGCAAAGGATAACGGCTACCTGAAAACACACCACCTGAGACTGAAGGAGGACCTGACGGAGGCGGACAAGGCGCAGAGAGGACAACTTTGGCCACTAGTGGATAAAGCAAGGAAGGCGGGCAAGATTGTTTCTTTTGTTGGGTATCGAGCTTTAGTGGACAAGATGGACGTTTTTGCTGACTGACTTTGAACAACTAAAGGTTCAGCTAAAGGTTATATTTGTTCTGAATACTGCCTTTACAAGAAGGTATTTCTTTAGTATTACCATAATGATTGTTATCAGAATACACTGGACAAGTTAACATGGAAGTAGAAAAAAAAGAAGAAATCTTAATACGTCAAAAAAGAAAAGAAAAACGTATAAGGGACATTGTTTACAACTCAATGCTCGTGTAGTGACGAGTCTTCACCTTATCAGAAACCAATTTCTTCATGTCAATTTCATTATTCTCTTTTAATGCCAGAGGTTTACGTAATATGTTAAAGAGGAAATCCGTTTGATTTTGTTCAGGAAACACTCAAATGTTGAAGATGTTAAATTTTGGAGGAGCCAGTGGGGTACTGATATTTGGTTCTAACATGGAAATAACAAATCTGCAGGTGTAGCCATTCTTCTTGGGGAATTCAAATGCCAAATACTTACAGTTGAAAAGGATGATGAAGGTAGATGGATCATTTTGGTTGTAGAGGTTGCAAATACAAAACTCATACTGGTTAATATAGATGCAAGCAATAATAAACAATACAATAATGTCCTATTTCTAAAAATTTGAAGAAGAAAAAAGCTCAACCAACATTCCTCCAAATTTCCTTCTGCAAAAATTATTTGGGGAGGTGATTTTAATACAACATCCAATGATACAATTGATAGATTTCCTCCAAAAACAAACTCTTCTATAAATGATTTGCAAAATATATGTTTAAGACTTGATCTGACAGATATATGGCGGAAAACTAATCCTGAGAAAATAATGTTTACATAGAGTAACTCCAGCTTTTCTCAGCAATCCAGAATCGATTTCTGTATATTAAGGAGGTTACTATTGACCCATTAGTCTTATCTGATCACCAAGCTATTTCTATAGAACTAAATTGGAATAATTTTTCTACTAAAAAAATAACCAAAAACTATTGGAAATTAAATAAATGTCTATTAGAGGATGAATACTTTACTAATTAGGCAGGCGGCATTATTAAAACATTCTGGAGACAAGCATGTGTAAATGGGAATGTGGGACTTAGTTGGGAACTAATGAAATTCGAAATCAGAAATCTGTTTATTCATATAGGAAAAATTAAAGCAAAAATGAAGTTGAAATCATTACAAGTATTCTAAATCTTTCAAAAAAGCCAGACCTTTTATCACAGGAAATTAGTGAGTTATCAAAATAACAGATACAATTAGATAATATATATGAAGAGAAAGCTAAAGATGCATTCATAAGATCCAGATTAAAGTGGATGGAGCATGGAGAAAAAGAAGGAAAGAAATGTCATCAATAAACAAACTTATCAATAATAAAACAATAGATGATCCTAAAACTGTTTCTAAACACATGGTGGAATTCTATCAAAACTTAAATTCATCATCTAACCCATGTATAGGAAACATTTGTATTTTCACACAATTTCTGATAACATTCATAAAGTAAATAACAATTTTAAAAACACATGCGATGAACCATTCAATATTACTGAAATCCAAAAAATGTATAGGAAATCTTATAGACAGCCTGGCCCCAGGAAATGACGGCCTCACAAGTGAAATTTATAAATATTTTATTGATTTACTAGCAACATTTATCCTTTTCTTATTTGAAGAATCATTAAACAAACAGGAATTACCTGTAACACTTAAACAAGGGGTAATCACACTTATACCCAAACCCAATAAAAATAAATTATATATTGAAAACTGGAGGCCCATTATGTTATTGAATAACGATTGTAAGATGTTTTCCCTAATCCTTGCCAGAAGGTTAAAAACAGGTTTAGATGATTTAATAGATGAAGAACAATCAGGCTTTATGCAGGGTAGGAATATCCACAATACCATTAGAGTCATACTGGACATGATTGATTATAATAGTTTTGGTTTATACTACTTATTGATTTCTATAATGCTTTTGACACTGATGAACATATTTTAATCTTCATAATAATAATAATGATGGCTTGCATTTATATAGCGCTTTTCGAGACCCTCAAAGCGCTTAACAACAACAACTCCATTATTCATTCACTCTCACACTGGTGGAAGCAGCTATGATTGTGGCCACAGCTGCCCTGGGGCAGACTGACAGAAGCCAGGGTGCCATATCGCGCCATCAGCCCCTCTGGCCAACACCAGTAGGCGGGTAGGTGAAGTGTCTTGCCCATTTTAAAAGCTGTTAAAACTCTCTATAATGGGTGCAACAGTTCAATAAAACTTCAGTATGGTACAACACAAAGATTTCAACTTCACCGTGGATTAAAACAAGGGTGCCCAATTTCCCCGTTTTTATTTTTGTTAATAACTCAGGTAATGTCCACATATATCAAACAAAGCAGTTTTAGAGGCATTTCAACACTTGGTGCTGAATTTAAAATCTGTCAACTAGCTGATGACACTTCATTGTTTTTGAAAAACAAAGATGAAGTTTCAGCAGTAGATTGTATACATCAATTTTCCCATGTGTCTGGTCTAAATATTAACCTTCAAAAATCTGTTCTTTTTCCCCTTAAAGAATGTAATGTGACCAGTATAAATGGAATTGAGGTTAAAAATACTCTCACTTATTTGGGTATCACGCTATGTAAAGATGAGGAGTTACGTGCAAAGCTTAATTTTGATCCAATAATTACCACAACACAAAATCGATTTCATTCCTGGTTGTCTAGAGACAATGAAGAGTGCTACTGTCAAAGGCTGAAGGTATATCCAGATTTGTGTATTCCTCATTATCGTTAGAGATGCCTGGGCAAATTTCCAAATCACTTAATCTTCACATGTATAATTTCATTTGGAGAAACAAACCCCATTATCTCAGGAAAGATGTATTACTAAACAGTAAACAAAATGGTGGATTAGAAGTGTTAGATTATGAGTCTTTAAATTATATTATATATATTATATTATATTGAAACAAAAAGCAAAGGGAAGATAATGCATAAGCTATTTTAAATATGAATTTAATATACTTTGTGTATTTTCATTAAACGTTTTGTACTACTTTGAATTGTACATTTTTGAATTTTATTTTCAAAATGTATTTGACTTTCCTTCAAGTACCACTAGAGGGAGCTTGGGTACCACTGGTGGTACATGTACCACAGTTTGAGAATCATGGCCATAGAAGATACACCTGGTCTGGTATCCTGCTTGGCTGCAATGCCCTGTTGGACGGGGGGCATCGACTGGGATGATCCTCCCAGTAACTGAACATCCCCCATGTCCTGTTATCAACTTTTTACTTTCTGTAACATAGAAAGTTCTCTTATATCAGATCTTCTGTTCCTTCTGTGTTTCTGCTCTGTCTTCTCAAACCCCCAGACGGTCGTGGCAGATGGCCGCTCCTACTGAGCCTGGTTCTGTTGGAGGTTTCTTCCTGTTAAAGGGGAGTTTTTCCTCTCCACCGTCGCTACATGCTTGCTCAGTATGAGGGATTGCTGAAGGATTGCTGTGGTTGGAAAGTCTGCATCAACGGGCCCAACCTCACGCCAATGACTGACGCAATCTGCTGGGATTCCTTAAATAGGAAACTTTTTAACTGATTGGAAGGTTTGTATAAATGTATTGAAATGACTTCTTGTTAAGTGCCTTGAGATGACATCTGTTGTGAATTGGCGCTATATAAATAAACTGAATTGAATTGAATTGAAATTAAGATCTCAGCTGTTCCTACGTTTTGAAAGCTGCACACAGGATCGTTGGAAAGATCTCCTTCTCCCGAAGAGACCAGTATGTGTCTCTTTGCTGTGGTCTTTAAATTCTCCAAGTTATAAAGCTTTGAAATGCTGCTTTTTCATTCAATTACAAAAAAAGTTAGTTGGGTTTTGTGCTTTTCTATCTGAGCTGTCCTTAGAGGTAAATATCTTAGCTGTTCCTACGTTTTGAAAGGTCCACATAGTCTTGTTGGAAAGATCTCCTTCTCCCAAAGAGACCAGTATGTGTCTCTTTGCTGTGGTCTTTAAATTCTCCAAGTTATAAAGCTTTTAAATGCTGCTTTTTCATTCAATTACAAAAAAAGTTGGTCGGGTTTTCTGATTTTCTATCTGAGCTGGTCTTAAGGGTTAAGATCTTAGCTGTTCCTACGTTTTGAAAGCTGCATATACGCTCGTTGGAAAGATCTCCTTCTCCTGAAGAGACCAGTATGTGTCTCTTTGCTGTGGTCTTTAAATTCTCCAAGTTATAAAGCTTTGAAATGCTGCTTTTTCATTCAATTACAAAAAAAAGTTAGTTGGGTTTTGTGCTTTTCTATCTGAGCTGTCCTTAGAGGTAAATATCTTAGCTGTTCCTATGTTTTGAAAGATGCACATAGGCTCGTTGGAAAGATCTCCTTCTCCCGAAGAGACCAGTATGTGTCTCTTTGCTGTGGGCTTTAAATTCTCCAAGATATAAAGCTTTGAAATGCTGCTTTTTCATTCAATTACAAAAAAAGTTGGTCGGGTTTTCTGATTTTCCATCTGAGCTGTTCTTAAGGGTCAAGATCTTAGCTCAAATTTGTGTTTTGTTAGTTATTTTCCTTATTTAGTCCTATTATGATGTTTAGTTATTCTTTGTTTTTATTAGTTATTTCTGCACTTTCTTGTTTCCGTATTTCTCCTTGTTCTTAGATGTTTTTCACCCTTTGCTCCTTTGTCCTCCTTCTTATTAGTATTCCTCTTTAGATAGTGTCCTTATTTATTTCTTCTTTCTGTTCTCCACTGTTTCCTTAAGATTCCTCCCTAGACCTATTATCCTTGCTTTATAGTTTCTTTAGAGGTTTCTGTCTCCCAGCCATTTTGCCTCCTGTCCCAGTTGATTACTTCCACCTGCGCTCTCCCTCTCACCTGCATCTGCAATCCATTTCAAAGATGGAGGCTAAACATGGATTACGCCATTCGTGCGACTCGCACGTATATTTTCTGAATAGCAGATTCTACACTTACGAGAATACTTTCATTGGTAGGTGGAAGTAATTACACATGAATGTGCACATATTTTTGAAAGAACAAAGGGGTTTTTGCTAAGAACTAACTATAAAAAATACACAATGTAGCTTTACGTGGGCAGAAGTATTATTTGATGAAAATACTGTTGAAGACATCTCCTATGCAGAGTTTGGGGAGGACTTCAAATTGGCCTTTTCTCCAGTCAGTTCCCAAGAAGATTCAGGAAAGCAATTGTGGAGTTTAAAACAAGGAAATCGGTCGGTAGCTGATTTCGCTGTTGAATTTTGTACCTAAGCGGCAGCATCAGGTTGGAATTCTCCAGCCCTCAAGGAGGCGTTTTATAACGCTCTAAGTGATAGGATTAAAGATGATCTAGCCAGTAGAGATGAAACTGAAACACTTAATCAACTCATAACTTTAGCCATTAGACTGGACAACCGGTTCTGTGAACAACAGTTATCCAAGACAGCCCAAGCAAGTCATCCTCCTAAATCTACTCAGAGTGTTTCATCAAGGAGTCTTTAGCCTCCTCAAGTTGACCCTCCTGAACCAATGCAGATTGGTCTGGCCCAACTGACTCTTGAGGAAAGATTTAGATGTCGATCCACAGGAAGTTGTTTGTATTGTGATACACAGGGACACTTTATCGCTTCTTGGCCAGTTCGCCCAAAAGAGTTCACCCGTCAGTTAATTTGGGAGTCCTGACGGGCCTGATTAAGAATTATTCTAGGTTCGTGGTTCCTTCATCTATCTCCTTTGACAAAAAAAAACCTTTTCAGTCTGCTGCTTTGATCGATTACAGTTCCAAACAGAATTTGATTCACCCCGATCTCATTAAAGAGTATAACATTCCCACTTTTTAATGAGATTGGGATGAAAAAATGGATGGACTCACAATGATTACAGGAAATAAATAGCGAAACGGGTTGGGTCTGATGGGTTATAGAGGTCATAGGGCTGCCGTCGAGAGCTTTGACGAGAATAGTAGGATAGAGTTTGGGAGTATAACATTCCCACTTCCAAACTCTATCCTACTATTCTCGTCAAAGCTCTCGACGGCAGCCCTATGACCACTATAACCCATCAGACCCAACCCGTTTCGCTATTTATTTCCGGTAATCATCGCGACTCCATCCATTTTTTCATTTCTCCCACTCAAGAGAGTCACTAAGTTTTAGGTTATCTCTGGCTTTCTCACCACAACGCCCACATAAACTGGTCTAGCCACCGATTCGACGCTTTGAGTGTGTTTTATCTCAAGAATTGTCTCCTTTCTGCTCAACCTCCTCCTGATACTCCTGAGAACAGTTCTGAACCTCCTCCCGACTTGTCTTCAGTTCCCCCCCGAATATCGTGATCTTGGGCAGGTTTTTAGCAAGGATTTAGCCCTTTCTCTACCCTCTCATCGCCCTTACATACTACTTCATCGATCTCCTGCCCGGTGCTCCAATACCTTCTGGTCACCTTTTTAGTATGTCTGGACAAGAAAGAAAAGCTATGGAGAACTACATTAATGATTCATTGAAAGCTGGTATCATTAGACCATCTTCATCCCCGTTAGGAGCAGGGTTCTTCTTTGTTAAGAAGAAAACTAGTTCACTCTGACTGTGTATCGATTACAGAGGACTCAATCAGATAACTGTTAAAAACAAGTACTCTTTGCCACTTATCTCATCAGCCTTCGAACCTGTTTCCAAAGGAGTAGTCTTCTCCAAACTTGACCTCCGGAACGCTTACCATCTCGTCTGGATCTGGGCAGGGGACGAATGAAAAACCGCATTCAAGACTCATATTGGACACTTTGAATATCAGGTCATGCCGTTCGCATTAACCCATGGTCCTGCCGTATTTCAAAACCTGGTCAATGATGTTCTCCGTGATTTCCTGCACCGGTTTTTTTTTTTTACTTAGATGATATTCTCATCTACTCCAACAACTTCGGGGAACATAATCTCATGTTCGCCAGCTTCTTCAGAGATTGTTGAAAAACAGCCTATATGCTAAAGAAGAGAATTGTGAGTTTCATGTCCCCTCAACTACGTTTCTGGGGCTTATCTTTGAGGGTGGACAGGTCAGAGCCAATCCTGCCAAGACCAGGGCCATGGAGGAGTGGCCCATCCCAGACTCCAGAAAGCAGCTCCAACCTTTCCTGGGGTTTGCCAATTTCTATAGACGCTTCATCAAGGAATTTAGTATCATCGCTGCCCCTCTCACGGCCCTCACTTCTACCAAGATCCCATTCACCTGGACTTTGGAAGCTGACCAGGCATTTCAGTTCCTCAAGCACAGTTTTACCCAAGCCCCTGTTCTTATCCTTTCAGATCCAACCTCCCAGTTTATCCTCGAGGTTGATGCATCGGCTACTGGCGTGGGTGCTGTGCTCTCTCAACGCTCCAGCAAGGACCACCAACTACACCTGTTAGGGAAAAATAATAATGGTGTATTATTATTTTCTTAGGGTGTTTTTTATCACATAGTTCTAATGTACTTTTTAAATGTCATTTTGGTTTCATACACATGCTCTTGTGCATGACATCATGTTCTTTTAATATGTTAATGAAGTGTGACTAAATAAAGAGAGTCTGCAGAGGTGAGACCCTTTGAGACCAGTGATGAGAGATCAGTGGGAGACGAGTGACGAGGAGCTGATAACAGACAGACGGTTGGCTCATTCCTTATAGTATTTTCCTGGTCTCCCTCTGCAGAACTGATTGAACCACATCTACCTCTGCAGAGCTTATTGTCTAAATTATCTCCGACTTTTGTGTGTGACTTATTTTAGGTAACCACAACAATTACCTAACATCTTGGTGCCGAGACCCGACGTACGGAGCACTCCCGCAGGTGGTTTTCGTCGAAGGGCTGTTTTTGACGTCCAGATCGCTGAATTGCTGCACTGGCCGGCTGCATAACTTCCACGAGGACCCCCTGCGCGTGCTCCCGTGCGATCGATTCGGTTTGAGTCACTCGCATAGGGCAAACATTGTGAGTACGTCTTTTTTGTGCACCTTTACATTTAACAAAACAAAATCTAAGATAGTCAGGGTATATTCTGCTGTTTGGGCCTAAAGAAAGCTTTAGCCTCTCTGATAAAATATCAGGTGTTGATCCGTAACTGTTTAGTGACAAAAGAAGGGTGTAACGGACCTGGTTTGCGAACCGGTCCACCTTGAAAAAGGGGTGTAACGGGACAGGTCTGCGAACCTGACCACCTTCAAAAATAAAATTTGAACAAAAAAAAAAGAAGGGTGTAACGGACCTGGTTTGCGAACCGGTCCACCTTGAAAAAAGGGCGTAACGGTACAGGTCTGCGAACCTGACCACCTTGAAAAATATGCGGTTGTAACGGGTTAGGTTTGCGAACCAATCCACCTCGCTGGGAAATAAAGTACGCCAGTGTATGGAAGTAAAAACACAAACAGCAGAATCAAAACGAAATACCGCACCCTAAGTGGGTATAAGAAAGATTAGACACAGGACATAATCTTTATGTATGCCAGTCCAACCTGAAACCTAACGGTGTTAATGTACGGTTTGAACGGGCACTACAAGAGACGTTCTGTGTGGATTTATAGGTTACACAACACATCCTTAGATTAGGAAAGCCATAAAACGGCTCAATCTAGTTGCACAAGAGAGACACTTAGAGTAAAAACTATACGATCCAGTTTTAGCAGAAATTGAGTACAAGAAAAAAATCTCAAATAAATGACCAAAAACAAAAAAAGATTACTTTAATTAATTAAAGAATAAATCACTAACTTTAACCCATCAACAGACTAATTTCATAGTTCTTGCTTTTTCATTCACCTTAACCTTAATATTAATTACTGTTGTTATTCCCAAAGAACTATTTGGTATTCTAACAACAGACTTTACCAGACCAATTAATAGAACCCATTAAGGCTTATATAAAAACAACGCAAAGATGGGAAACGATGTTTCCACCGACAAATTAGAAGGCGATTCAAAATATATGTATAAAAAGAACCCCGAAAATCTTCAGTTTCTAACAAAATGGCGCAAAAAGTATAAAGTAGACGGGAAGCTTAAAGGAAGCCAATGGAGAGAACTTGTATGTGTTCTTGAAGCAAAAACACTTATCGCTAAAGGTAAAAAGAAAAAACTTAAACAGACACAGTTAAAAATAGCACGTGTGTGGGCTGATGAAACAGAGAAAAGGAAACAAAATATAAAAAACAGAAAAGAGAGCAAAGGTGCTAAAGATGAGGCTCTTCTTATGAAAAAGCTAGGTGACGAGCTCACACTGTGCCCTCCCCCTTATTCACCACCACCTACAGCTCAGACAGACCCCCCTGGGGCTGTTGGAGGAGAACCTTATGCACCTCCACCAGCACCCCCAGCACACCAGCGGGGGGCTTTAGGGGAAGGTCTATATCCTCCTGTTCCAAGAGATCAATTTGCAATTGAAGAAAAAACAAATGGTACCACAATAAAACAAAGACTTAGAATTACAAAGTCAGGTCCAAAAAAATCTGAGGATAAATCTTTTGAGAGTGAACCAGAGGACTCAATAAATATCAACCCTATGATTCAAGTACCATCTGCCGATGGTACTCCGAGATATGTTTTTAGACCATGGTCACTTAAAGACGTTAAAGAGGTTGTAGAACAAATCACTAGCCATAAGGAGGATCCAGAAAAATGGACAGAGGATATGGTTGATGTGGTCAAATCCTACCGGTTAAACGGTCATGAATTAGGACAGGCTATGGCTGCATCGCTGGGGAAAGACTGGCACCATGTAGCTGGAAATTACACAGGAAGAGATGATGCCGGAGTTGTGTTACAATTTCAGAATGATTTCCAGGGAGCACTAAAGCAACAATTCGATGCAGTAGCGGATAAAGTTCGTACACAGTTTAAAAAGAAACCAGATTATGGGCATATGGCCTCCATAAAACAGAAGCCTGGGGAAACTGTAGATGATTTTAAATACAGATACCAAAAGGAACATGATACCCATAGTGGCCTAACTAAAGAGAATGGTGATGAAACTCCATATATGCGGCATTTCTGTAATGGTCTGCTACATAGTTTCCACCCCACTATCACTAATTGGATTAAAAATCACCTTCTGACATGGGAAACATGCAACCTTACTACCCTTATGGCCAATGCACGTTTTGCAGAAGGTGTCATTGAAAGAAAGGGGAAGAAACCAAAACCTCCAGACTCCGACACACAGGTATTTCACACTCAGGTTGAAGACGATGAGGGGGAAGTTTATTATCAAAGTGATAACCACAACAAAGGAAGGGGGTTTAGACCACAAAGGAATACACATCATAAGACACCACAGGGGTCTTGGAGATATCAAGGTGGTCACACTGCCCCCACGTGTTGGATCTGCGGGAAAGTAGGCCACATTTCACATCAATGTAGCAGAGGCCGAGGAGGGGGCATAGGGCGAGATCAGATCCATACACAGGGTTCAACTGCCCCAGATCACTCGCGGTTCACACAACAATGACTAGATACTTTTACCGCCTCTAATGAGGTGGTGGACTGCTGTGGCGCCTGGGAATTACTTAATGTTCTGAAAGAGAAGCCTTACATAACACTTAAAGTTAATGAACAAACAGTAGAGCTCCTTTGTGATACTGGAGCTTGCAGAACAGTGATCTCTTCTGGCGTTAATCTGCCAGAATCTAAAGAAAGCATTTTGGTAAAATCAGCAGATGGTGCCACTACTCGCTCAATTTTATCTAAACCAGTGTTAATAACAGATCCAAAAACCTAGGTTAAGTTCTAAAAACTCAATAGTCATTTCACCACAATATCCACTCAATTTGTTAGGCAGAGACTTAATGTCAGCCCTAAAAATCTCAATTATCCCAGTGGGAGACGGCATGAGAGCTGTGAGAACAGGAAATGATGACATTTACCTAAACACAATTCATAGACCACAGGGGCTCGGTCTGTACTACTCTTTACGAGTTGAACCTAAAGAAAACCTTAAAGATACAACAACAATGATGGACACAGTTTTGCAGGTAGTTCCTGAACCCGACAAACAAATTATGCCTACATCACAGTTACATGTGACTATGGCTCTGAGGCCTGAACCTGATCCCAAGTTCCAAGACTATTTTATGCAACTCTCACCTGCTGTAGTGTTCACCTCATACATCATTACTGATGGAAAATCTGATTCAGCTGCCTCAGTAACACTGCCTACCAGCCTTAAACCATTCTTTGATTTGCCTACAGATCCGCATATATCCCTGACAAAAAGCAGTACATCACGTTGGAAAGATTTGGGATATATGGTGCGAAAAGCAAATAATACCACAGATTTTAAAACTTTGCAAGAAAATAAAGAAGATAGTTGGCAATACAGTGAATCCACAGGTTTATATAGACTGCCCCTTATCATGCCACTCCACTGCACAACCAAAATTGCAACATTAGAATGACCAGAAGCAGAAACCATCTTATTGACTGAAGAGGAAGAAAAGCAACTCAAAGAAGTCCCTGACACATTATGGTCTAAAAGCCCCACTGATGTGGGCCTACTCTCATCCATTGCTCCCGTTCAAATAACTGCTAAATCACATTTTAGACCCAGAGTAAGACAATATCCCCTCTCTGTGGAAGCAGAGTTAGGAATTCAACCAGTAATTGAGGAATTATTAACAACAGGTGCCATTCTAAACGAAAATGGACTTTATGAAGTTCGTAATAAACCCATCCTACCCAAATCACTGTTTAAAGCTGCTGCATTTGTGAGCCATGGGCCTTGCCATGCCTCAACAGGGGGGATGGTATCAATAATACAGCAACACTTTACAACATACAACCTGGAAGCATACTTAAAACATTTCTTCAAAACATGCCTAACATGTATAAGAAATCACATTAGCTGATTACATGAAGATAATTATCCTAGCCAAAGAAGTGCAAAGCGCACACAATCTGCCTATCTCTCCTTCTGTTTTGCAGGATCCTGAAAAGCCAATCAAACCTGGAGACTGGGTATTCATCAAAGTGATTAAAAAGAACTGGACGAGTCCCCGCTGGGAAGGACCTTTTGAAGTCCTGCTGACCACGCCCACGGCTGTGAAAATCGCTGAGAGACCCTCGTGGATACACATCTCACACTGCAAATTGCAAAGGCAATTAGGGGACTAGACACGGGACAGTGGGGAAGTCTGGGCTACAAAGGACAGAGTGACCAATAGGGCCTCTGGTCTCAAACCCAGCAGAACAGCATCCCTGTCCCCTTAGTGGTCAAACCTCTGTTTTGGAGGGCTAGTCCTCTTATTTGCCTCTAGCTAACATGAACTAGTTTGGCTCCCCTCCTGTCTGGCAGTTTGCCTGCCTCTATTCCACTGCTTTTTCCTCACACCTGATGACGCCCAGACATCAAAGGAAAGAAGAGCTAAAATTCTAACCCACCATGCGTTCAAGAACACCTGGTACCAAATAGTTAATTTGACTGCAAAACGTTTAGGTTTCAATACCAGCTGTTATGTCTGTTCATGGATCCCACACCATTCTGAAGAAGTCTCATCGATGACTGCTGTCCCAACCACCTTAAATAATCCCAATTTGGCCTGGGAACGCCTGACGGATACATCTGGAAGTGTGGTCACACTTTCTACCTCTACCTAGCTAAGGATTGGTGTGGCACATGTAGTTTGGCTCGACTGCAACCCTCCTCATACATCATAACAGAAAACGGAGCAACTTCTAAACCTACAGAGCTGAATAAACGGGAATTCAACCCTCCACAAGTGTTCAACCCGTTCTCTGACAATGGTGGACGAAAACCTCTCTACAGTGATGCAAAAGGAATCTTCCACACCATGTTCCCACCTGTTGGAGTTGCAAGTCTGACAAAACGGATGAACGAGGTTTGGTGGACTTTGGAAAACATCACAGACATCCTTGCTGAAATGTCCAACCTGCTGGCCAACGATCCTAAAAAACTGGCGATGAAGACCATGCTGATGCAACATCGGGTAGCTCTGGACACTCTTTTTGCTTCTGAAGGTGGACTTTGTACTGTAATTGGTGACCGGGTGCAGGGATTAGCTGACTTTTTAGAATCACAGGAAAGCAGTAATGGACAATGGGATCTCATAGCCTGGCTGACAACTGGCAGGTGGTATCAGGTTCTTTTAAAAATAGCTATGCCATTCATTGTAATTTTGATACTTTTCTGCATTTTTGTTAGTTGTGTTCTTCCATGTATAAAACAAATGATGAATAAGATGATAACTAACACATTGGTCCAATACTCTCTTCTTAATCAGAGGCTTGAAGAATGAAGATAGAAATAAAGAAGAAGATGAAGTGTAATTAACATGTGTAAAAACCTTTTATGATTCCATTAATCTAAACTACTGTTCAGGTAGCGATTAATTGGATGATGTCTAGGTGAAGCTCGCATAAATACCTTTTTGAAATTGCTACTTACTTTTGCAATTTCTTTGTTATATGTCTTATTACCTTTTTTGAATTTGGGATGCTACTTATTTTGCAACCTTTTGTTGTCTGGTTTTTATGATTCTTATATTTTTATATTATTAGAGTTGTTACCTATTTTACAACTTTTTGTTGTTCGTGATCACATTTAAAAACCACATTTCAGGGGGGAAATGTTAGGGAAAAATAATAATGGTGTATTATTATTTTCTTAGGGTGTTTTTTATCACATAGTTCTAATGTACTTTTTAAATGTCATTTTGGTTTCAGTCACATGCTCTTGTGCATGACATCCTGTTCTTTTAATATGTTAATGAAGTGTGACTAAATAAAGAGAGTCTGCAGAGGTGAGACCCTTTGAGACCAGTGATGAGAGATCAGTGGGAGACGAGCTACGAGGAGCTGATAACAGACAGACGGTTGGCTCATTCCTTATAGTATTTTCCTGGTCTCCCTCTGCAGAACTGATTGAACCACATCTACCTCTGCAGAGCTTATTGTCTAAATTATCTCCGACTTTTGTGTGTGACTTATTTTAGGTAAACCACAACAATTACCTGACAACACCCCTGTGCCTTTTTCTCTAAAAGATTTTGCCCCTCTGAGAAGAATTACGACATTGGTGACCGGGAGCTCCTCGCTATTAGGTTAGCACTGGAGGAGTGGAGATATTGGCTTAAAGGCATGGAGCTCCAGGTAACCGTATGGACAGATCATAAGAACCTTTCATATCTGCAATCAGCCAAACATCTCAACCCACACCAGTACCGATGGTCCCACTTCTTCTCCCAGTTCAAGCTCACCATATCCTACTGCCCCGGTTCAAAAAACCATAAACCAGATGCCCTCTCCAGACAGCACTACCTCAACGACTTACCCGAAGAGGATGCCCCCATCCTGCCATCTGCCTGTTTTGTGTGGTCTCTCACATGGGATCTGGAAGCAGCCATCAAGAAAACCCAGCAGTCCAAACCAGACCCAGGAGGGGGACATCCTGATCAGTTGTACGTTCTGCATCTATCAGAGCACGGACCATCCAGTAGGGACACGCATCCAAATTCTCATGCCACCCTGGAATCAGTAGAACAATTGGACTCCTCCGTCATTATTTTTGGTGGCCATCCTTGAACAAGGACGTCATCGAGTATGTTACCACTTGCTCCATTTGCAACCAAAACAAGACCAGCCATAAATCTCCCTCCGGCCTTTTACAACCATTCTCGATTCCGTCTCGACCCTGGTGACATATCGCCCCAGACTTTGTCACTGTTTTTTTTACATCCAAGGGCAAGAACGTAATTCTCACCATCATCGACAGATTCTCCAAAGCTTGCCATCTAGTTGCCCTAACCAAGTTCCCGTCCTCCGCCATGACTGCTAAACTCCTAATTCAACATGTTTTCGGACTTCACAGTATCCCAGTTGAGATCATCGTTGATCGCGGCCCCCAGTTCATCTCACAAGTTTGGAAGGAATTTCGCTCAGCTTTGGGAGCCAAACCACAAATCTCGTCCGGTTTCCATCCACAGTCCAGTGGTCAATGTGAGAGAGTGAACCAAGAACTTGAAAACACCCTCAGATGTCTCTGTATTAACAACCCCAAATCTTGGAGCTTGCAGTTACTCTGGATTGAATATGCACACAACTCTCACATCTCATCCGCCACAGGACTCTCCCAGTTTGAAATCTCCCTGGGTTACCAGCCACCTCCCCTTCCGTCTTCGTTTCCTGAATCCACTGTTCCCACAGTCCGTGCTCACATCCAGTCCATCCACCGCATTTGGAATCATACACAAGCCGTCCTTCATCGCACAGCAGCAAAAAACAAGAGAATCGCCGATTAAAAACGTCTTCCAGCCCCAGTATATACCACAGATCAACAGGTTAGGCTATCGTCTAAGGACATTCCTCTCAAACACTACTCCAGGAAACTGTCTCCCGAATTCCTCTGACCTTTTCCCGTAGAATCCGTCATCAGCCCTGTTACAGTAAAACTCAAGCTACCTTATCCACTTTTTCTATTTAGTCGATGGGAGTTTCATGATGATGGCCAAGAACTTCTAAATCAGGGCGCCCTCTGTGGCACCGAATTCTACCCTTCGTAGTTTAGAGGTTCACCAGCTTTCTTAGCTAAGATTTGAAGGAGGCCAGCATATTTTTCCCCTAGCTGCCGTCCATGGGCGATTCTAGACAGAGGCCAACAGGGGTCAGTTCCCCTGTAGAACTGGTATTGGCCCCTGTACTGATGAGATAATACTAAATCAGCTTCTTATCATGAAATGCACTGGAACAAAAACCATAGCTAATCGGTCCTGTAATGAAGAGGACTTTCATTACTTGTGTTTGTAAATTATCTTTATGTTACACTGGGGAATAGAAGCACTTTAACTTGACCCCTTAATACTGTATTTTAAGTGTATTTGTAAATGAAAGAAGACCATTGTACACTGAAGGTTTAAGATATTTATTGAAGATAATTGTGAGATGGATGGTTGCCTTTGTTTCAGGAGAGCCACAGCTGCTCCTCGTTAAGTCATGTGGAGTAGTCTGGAGGAAGAAAAGAATTGTTACATGAAACAAAATGGTTTTTCAGAAGTAGGAAAGCTGGGAGTGAAGAATGCAAGAAAGTTCAGTGTTAAATTAAGAAGTGAAGTTTGAAGTGTATTCACTCACCTTTCTTCCTGTTTCCTCACCAGGATGTTCGGGCAAATCTCTCCCCGGGGGTCCGAGCACCATTTAAAGGTTCCGGTTGAGGCCAGGAGGAGAGTGTGGGTGAAATATTCTAATGGGTTTTCTTAGGGGTGTTTTAATCTGGTGTTTGGAAGTAGGTGAGGATTTTCATATCTGTACTTTTGAATGTAATGGGATATGGAACTATTTGTATTTAAATAAAGTTTAGAAATATTTGGTGAGGGTAGCAGAGGAGCTCCCCTGGAGAGCAGAGCTAGATGGTTTAGCCCAATTTGAAGCAAACTATGTAGGACTGCATGTGTCAGGCTGGGAGAGTGTTGTTGCTGCCTGTAATCCAGACAACTGGTGGAAAATAAACCACTCTGCGTGACTTGCCAAATTCCTGCCTTGGTGTCATTGCTCCTGAAATCCAGCCGCTTAAGGCTGTCGATATGACAAGTGGTGTCAGAAGTGGGATCAGAAGTTTCCACACAAGGAGCTGAGGATGCCTAAGGGTGGAAAAAAGCCAAGCTCTGAGGGGGAGCCTGAAGAGGGAGCCGGAGCTTCAAAGGACCTGGAGGTTATGGCAGCATCCACCACTGAACAAAGGCTGGAAGAGCTGGCCGGAATGGTGAGATCTCTCATTCATTCTCAAACATTGAGAGACCAGCAGATGGACAAGGAGTTGTCACGGCAGGAGCAACGCTGGAAAGGCATGCAACATCAATTCACACAGATCCAACAACAAGTAAGTGCTGTATTGGAAACTCCAGACCTGCAAGAGCTAGATGGTTTAGCCCAATTTGAAGCAGACTATATAGGACTGCATGTGTCAGGCTGGGAGAGTGTTGTCGCTACCTGTAATCCAGACAACTGGTGGAAAATTAACCACTCTCCGTGACTTGCCAAATTCCTGCCTCGGTGTCATTGCTCCTGAAATCCAGCCGCTTAAGGCCGTCAATATGACAGGTCCCTTGGACCAATTTAATTTTTTTACTTTCACAGTTTAGTTTATCAGTGAATTAAAAAATGAAGTTGCTGTATTGAGATAGGATCGCTGTTTGTTTGTTTGCTTGTTTTTAGTTTTGTTCCCCCATGAACAAACACTGGCCCCACCCTGGCCCCCCTGGTGAATTTGGTCTAGAACCGCCACTGCTGCCGTCCTAAACACCAAACACCCATAAGTTGTGTATCGGTAAGTGCAGCTTGTGGTCAGCAGTAAACCTAACCTGCTCTCTGTATCCAACAGTCTTCTCTGCAGCTCTGATGTCTTCAGCATCCAGAATATGGGTCTACGTTTCTTACTCTGCTTTCACACCAAACACGTTTGAAGCATCAACGGCGTCAGGTTTATATGTAAAGTCAATGCAGAAGCACGCTGACATGTGTCAGGGGTTCTGCATTGTGGAAACGCATTTCTGCCTCATTCGCATGTCAAATCCTCAGCTTCTCTTGGCTCCCCAGTCCCTGCTGCTGCTGCACCCAAAGGTGTGTGAAGGAAATTGTAGCAACCATAAATGGGACATGTATAACCCCTCCTTTCCACTGGACGCGTAAGCGGTGCGTTACAGGAGCAGCACGTTTTACTTGTGTATTCTGCTGCTTGGCCCTTTCCACCGTATGAGGCGCATAGCAGCAGGGAAGCAGCTGTCACCGAAAGAGCACGAAATCACACGAGATTAGCAAAATCACGCGTGGTTTTGTCAGTAAACACAACAACCATAGACATAATTTATATAAACGTCTATGATAACAATAACCAGGAAAAGACAACAACATGGCTCCAAAAGGTCTGTGTTTTATGTTATGTCCGTTTTATATTCGCCAATAAGTTTGTCAGGGAATATCCAAAATCGCTCATTTGTGTGATGACACACAAATGAGGTAGTGACCTTTTTTTAAGTAAAGCAACCGCAAGCAGCATGTTTCTATTATTTTGAAGATTTCCGGATGCCGAGCCGTTATATTTCCTGTCTTCCCCTATCCAAAATGTAGAAATGTACGTGTTTCAGAGGCGTGCTGCGCAGAAAATAGGACTGCCGCGTATATTTAGAAAAATGCTGCAACATGACGCTCCTGAGACGCGGCGGACTCGTGCTGCTTTCGCCTCCGGTGGAAAGGAGGGGTAAATCAGATGTACAGCAACCACTGATAGCTTTTAACATTTGCATTAACTCAATTTTTGTGACTTCTTACCTTAACTAATAATCTACAACCAATCGCATTATCTATCTGAAAATCTAGTAGCAGCCTTCCCATTACTTTGTGTTTTGTGCTTTGTTTTACAGGCTCACAGAGGAGGAGAGCACCCTGTCGGATGAGGGACTGGTCCCAGGACAGTCGGTTCGAGGTGGAGCTGGCCATCCTGGAGGGCCTCAAGTGGCCACGGCAGTCTCCAACTGAGCTCTTCCTCCTCAGCCATGTTCCTGCTCTGGAGAGCATGCCGCCTCAGACGAGAGAGTTCATCAAATTCCAAATTCATAAGTTAATTTTTGAAAGCAACACAGCTGTGTTAAATGTGGAACCATTGGAGCCTAGTAATCAGTAATTTTGATTAAAACATGAGGCAGCAGGCTCTCCAGGGCAGGAACAACGCACTTTTCTTCTTCTCCTTCCAATGACCCTGAGGCTCTTCCACCTCCTAAGCATGGTCCTTTTTATTCCTGTCTCTGTCTGTAAATGGTTATATTTTTCATATTTGTTTTCTGTTTGAGATTTTTTTGAATATTTTTTCAAATAAATTTTAATAATGACTAAATGTCTCAGTTAGTTCTACTACACAGCAAATATTGCCACACAACTTGATTTATACATTATGTAGTGTTCAATGAATATAATACAAATCCAGAAATATATTATATATATAAACATAACACTGTGAAGACAAGATAATAAAGAGAGGTTTGTTCATGTTAGAGGCAAGCTCCATTTATTAACAAAATAATAAATGACTGGTAAAATTGATCTGGACATACTTCCCATCTAGAGCTCCACAACAGAGGGAGAAGTTCCACAGCTCCTGGAATCCCTCTGCCATGGACCGGCAGTGTTCGGTGGAAGGTACAGTCATTTAGTCGTCCACTAGACAGTCCAAGATGGCCGTTGCTACCTGGGGGATGATCTGGCACACTGAGGAGACGCCAACTCTGAAGCTGTAGGAGTCTCCAGCAAGGAACCTGGAGAACATTATTTAAAAATAGCATTATCTGTACTGTAGTTACAAAATACATTATTCAAATTCAAAAATACTTTCTTGATCTCAGAGCGAAATTACACAATATATAAATATTATATAAAATATTTTATAATTATATGAAAAATCATGTAATATATAGTTAATATTATACAAAGCCTGTTCTGTTTTGTCTTAACTTTGCCATATCTTTATTTGTTTGCTAGCAACTTTTCCAACTACAGTGTGCCAATTACAACTGACAGCTGCATTGATTATATACAAATATTAGACTGGTTCTATACCAGAATCAAGCCAGGTCTAAATGAAACTAAATCAGGACTTTATTAGATATACATTCTGAGTATCAATAGAAATATTAACAGTGGAAATATTAACAGGGGTCTCCATGCCACAGTTTGCTACACCGACAGCATACACTGATAGCAGAGCAGAGCATGGCGGGCGATGCTTGGACCAACGCCAGACAACAGCTCCTCAAACTGGGCGAGGGACAGGTGGTGGTACTGCTGAAAGCGGCCATCATCCAGACGCAGCTCTTGGAGCGAGTGGTGAAACTCACCAAACTGCTCACGCTTCTGGAGGAACTTGTGGACCCAAGTACGGCAAGAACGTCCTCTACGCCGCTGCTCTGCTCTTCACAGTAAATGGAGAAGGGAGACTCTCTCTTCCAGCGCTAGATCCAGCTGCCATCTTGCAAAAACACCGTCTGGCATAAGCTCCTCCCACGAGTTACGTATTTCTGGCTTGACGTGTGTCAAAATTGTATATTTTGAGGCGCATCAAATTCGCTTTGGACAAGCATCAAGCTGGGAATGTTCAAGTGTCAAACTTTGGCGTGGGGGGCGTTTTTGACGCTTTGGTGTGAATGCACCGTTACAGTCAATCTCCAACTTTGCAGTTATAATGCTGGTGCAGAAAACGTTCACCTCCATGATGGCAGTAACCTTCAGTTACCAGCGTGGCGAAGGCAACCGCCAGGCCAGTATTAACCTCCTCCATGCTTCCTTCATTATCAGCTGCTTCCTATGTGTCCTTGATGTCTAGCTTGTTCAGTTCTGTCCATCGCTGCCTTCTCATTGAATTACTGAATAATTTTGCTTTGCTTGGAAGCTCCTGTTGGCCATCATAGCAGCAAATATGAACAGACACGTCAGTACCTGAGTCTGCTCCAAAAGGGAAATGGGAGCAACACCTCAAAGGCTAAGCATCAGCTGCTGATTAAAAGGCGATCACTCGAGATCCAATGACCCTACTTGCTGATGACATGTCTTCAGGCTCTGTTGTTAATCAGCTTCAACTTTGGCTCCATTTAGAACTGCTACTTCAAGGAATTTTGTGCAGCTCTTTCTTCTTGCATAACTGTGGGTGAACCCCTAATCCATCTCTCCATTTCCAGCTTCCTCCTCCTCTCAACCCTGCTTACTTGAGCCAGGAGCTCCTGATCAGAAGTATAGATCAGCCAGTATGGCTGTTACGCTGAAGGAGAAAGGCATCTTCTCTCTAAACACAACATGGCAGCAGCACTTGAGTTTGCAAAGCTGTATCTCAATGAAGGGCAGGATGTCTGGGTCAATGTCCACTGGACAGAGGAAGCCAACGTGGACATGATTGATCTTAACATTTAAATAAAACCAAACTTAACAAATCATCACAGACAGCCAAAAATACTTTATGATCCTGAAACATTGAAGCTTTGTCTCCAGTCCAGGAACAGTTTATGACCGGGGGGAAGTGTTTTAAGTAATTTCATATAAAAAATAATATTATGAGGCACGTTGTAGCTGTTCTCAGACAAATCAGAGGAATTCTTGTGAGAATTAAAATACATCCTTTTATTGTTAGCAGCTGGAGGAAAACACTAAAGAGAAGTCAGAGCTTTGAGAGGTGGTTTATAGCCAAACGGTTGGTTTCTGTCACTCATCCTGTACGGCTGTAAGTGATAATATTAAAGAGAAAGCTTATCTGCACACCACCTTTCAGGTCCTAAAGTAAGACGGAAGACACGCCATTCTTTTGTGTTCAGATCAGATATTTCTGGCAGGACGTACAACAGTTTGACAACGATAGCAAAAGAAGGTCAGGATTATGTATATGCTTGCAAAACATCCATGGAAGCACAAGGACCTGAACCTTTACCATAATGTTCTGATGGTGAAACATGTAGTATAAAAGGCTGCAGAAGGGTCAATCAGCCTTTTGCTTCAGGTGTGTTGGAGCAGGGATGAATCTAAAAGTTACAGGATAGTGACAGACCCCCTGCTCTGGAAGCTGAAGTCTTTCTGTTCACTTTCTCTGTGTTACGTTTAGTAGTCTGTCTGTCTGTCTGTCTGTCTGTCTGTGTAGCTCCTGATTCAGATTCTCCTTGAAGATGTGTCGAGAACCTGGTTCTGCTTCCATCTTTAACTCTATAGCTAAAAGACATTTGATCTTGCTTATTTTACGTGTTTGTCTGTCTGATTGGATCAAATCTCTGTGCCAATTTTTGATCTGTAAAGAGAGGATAACCTTCCTTTCACCAGGTAGAGACCTCAATCAGAACCAGAACCAGAACCGGGAGCAACCAGTTGAGCTGCAGTACGTTCTGTCTTTTTGTCTGGAGCAGCAGGAGGAGGATTTTTGCAGGTCTATATCTGTGTTCTGACCCACAGCTGTATGTGGGACCATAGACACTTAGCTGATGTAATGCATGTTTCCATGCTGGATGTCCTGCACGTGTTCTCCAGAAAAACCTGCAGGGGGCGCCAGAGAACGTCAGGAGGATCCGGGACTCTGGACTGTCTGGAGAGGAAGGGTTAGAAAATTCCTTTCTCTGGATGCTCCAACCTGCTGTGTAGAGTTTTAACATCAGGGGGCGCTGTTCCTAAAATATGAAGCAGAACCAGAAGTCTGAAGTCTAACTGAATATCTTCTTTCAGGTCAACTGGGACTGAAGGTTGGTTTGCAAATCAGTCTTTGAAGGTTTCCTGGAATCCGCTCCCATCAGCTGATCTGCAAGTTCATCTTTGCCACCTTCAGTTCAGAAGAGATCAAATCCGAGCTGATTTGAACATGAGGACTGATTTCTGCAATATTGATCACAGAAACTACAGAAGCTCTAAAGGACAGAACATCAAGAGGGGAAGGAGAAATAATCAGGAGTAACTCCGTCATGATTCCTTGAACTTTGACAACAGGATCAATGAATCTCCTCATGAAGTCTTTTTTTTTTTTTATTCAAACTGAACATGAAGCCTTGAATGTGTCCTCTCAGGGCTTTTTTACATCGTTAAATAAAGACGCAGTCAGAAATGTTTCAAAGATTTAATAATTTTTCATGTTTCTCCAGAACTTTCTCTCAGTCTCATTTCTTGAAACCAGTTTCCAGGTCTGGAAAATCTGCAGTCAGGAATTCCGCGTTTTCCATGAAACCGCGGATAGTTCACTGGGCTGAGGTCTCACTCTGACAGAAATCCATGCTCCATAATGTGTCTCCTCTCCGTCCTCTGGTTTGCCATTGTCCTGCCCTCTGCCTCCCCCTGGTGGTGGCTCTCAGTTCCTGCGCTGCTCCTGGTCTCTTCTGCGCTGTTTTTCCTTCTGCTTCTCCAGTTTGTCCAGAGCTTTCCTCTCCTTCTCCGCGGCAGTTTGGACGTCTTTGATGCGACGCTTCAGAGCGCTGCGGTCGGATGAACTGAGCACGCCCAGACCCTGCAGAGGACAAAGACAGCAGAGGGTTAGAGCTCCTCTAGGAGTGCAGTCCATCATCATCCTCCTCCTCATCATCCTCATCAACTGGTCACCTTCAGCTTGGTGCCGTCCATCTGCAGCAGCTGCTCTCCATCGATGTCTCTGGCGCTGAATTCTGGGATGTACTGTTCCATGTGGAGTCCTCGGAGCCACTGACAGACCTCCTGGGTCGTCCAGGAGGAGACGGAGGAGGAGGGCTCGTCACAGGGCTGAGGAAGAGGAGGAGGAAGGAGGAGGAAGGAGGAGGAGGAGGAGGAGGAGGAGGAGGAGGAGGAGGAGGAGGAGGAGGTGAATCTCACAGAAACATCATAACTTAGATTTTTTGGGATTCCTGAGCGTTACCTCATCGGAGGACTGGGACAGGGTGTGGTACGGATGGGAGGATCTGGAGGAGGATTCTGGAGGAGGAGAGATGGAGGAGGAGGTGGGAGGAGGAGAAAACTCCTCGCTGAGGGCCGATTCCTGGAGGAGGAAGAGAAGAAACAACAAACTCATAAAATTGTCATTGTTTGGATTTTTTATTGAATTTCATTTGCAAAATCATCTCTTGTATTATATTTTTAAATACCCAGCAGAGTGATTATTCTGCTTTTTTTGTCTAGCTGATCAGGTTAAGGCTCTGATTTTACTGTACCAGTTTAAAAGTAAGTAATTAAGTAAACTTTGTTTATATAGCACCTTCCACAGATAAATCACACAGTGCTGTACAGAACGCAGTGAGAATCAAAACAGCAAATAAAACAATAGTGCAATTAACTAAAAGCTAATAGCTGTTTTAATAAGCAGAAGCAGAGCAACACACATGAAATACTACAGATGAAAATACCTAAACATAACAACAATGACTGTTTCCATACATAAGAGCATCTGGCTGCAGAAAAATCTAAATATTACTTTTTATTTTCCACAAAAATCATTTTAAATAAGGCAATAAGGAAGATTTAAGGACTGACAACCACTTCCACCTGCAGAGTTAAGCAGCTTCTCTGATTGGTTTTAGACTGTTCCTGGATCTCAGCATTAGCCTCAGAGTGAGGCATCGCTCTGCTGGAGGATCTCTGCTGCGGCTCTAATGGAGCTTTAATGGAGGAGGAGATGAGTCAGAAACCAGAACCTTCTCCTGAGTGTAACCAGCACATATCTCACTGACCACGAAGCAAACCACAGTGACCAGGTCATGTGACCCCCCCCCCCTCCTTCAGCCAATCAGATTTAATCCAAATGGATTCACTGTTTGTTCAGATGTCAGCGACAAATCAGTCATTTTCTGTTGATTTAGAGAAGAAGCTGAGAGGAAGTCATCTCTCTGTTTGAAGCTGTTGTTTCTGTCGAACCCAACGAACCAACAGCAGATAAACTGATGTTTTAGTTGTGATGGTTTTGCTCTTGGTGAAACCTGGATGTCTCATTCAGGATCATCTCCTAAACCTCGGGAGTCGTGCTTCAGGCCTAAATTACCTGTGAGTGGGACTTCCTGGGCCTCTGGGAGCCCAGCGGGGGGATTTTTGGGGAACATGGAGGAGTCCCGGAGGAGGAGAAGGACCCCCGACCTTCGGTGAACCAGGAAAAAGAGACAAAGGATCCGGAGGACCGAGACGGACTCTCAGACGGCTCTCTGAGGACAACATGAGAACAGGAGACATGTCCAGCACCAGTTTACCAGTTCTGAAGCAAGCAGGAGGTTGTGTTGGTGATGGACCCACCTGCTGCCCACAGAGAGCCTGTTGGATTTATCTTTCCTCACTCTGATGTAGGAACGTCTGAGCGTCACCCTGAGAAACAAAGGACACAATCACCTAGCGAGCAGAAGACAGTTGGACAGAAACGTAGCTCTTATATTTAAACCGTTCTTCACACACAGAGAGTTCAGTTTATTCACCCCAAATCCAGGAAACGTCTCTTCGTCTTCTTATCGAAGACGACGGTGGGACTGCCGGGATCAGCTGGACTCGTATCTCGACTCGTATCAGAAACCAGAACTGAAACAAACAATTTAAGCTTCAGAACATACCGCACTAATGCCGCGTTCACAGCCACACGCTTTGTCGGCGTCAAAAAACACTCACAAAGCGACTTGTTTGAAGCGCATACATTTGTAAGCCTGAAGCTTGCAAAGCTTGCATAGCCCGCCACTTGCTGAGCAAAAAAAAAGAGCGCATGGGCGGGGCTTCCTCTGTTGTCGGATGTTTTAAACAACGGTGGATCATATCGAGAGAGTGGCTTGGCTTTATTTGGTAAAGCAGCAAAAGCTTCAAAAACTGCCGCGGCCAAAGCGCACAAAGCGACGCAGAGACTCATTCGGCCTCGACCGTAGACTTAACGTGTAATCTTCTCTTTCTAGGCGTTGACGTTTTGGGGCGGTGTGAACGCGGCATGAAACTAGCAGGAGCGGGAAACGGCACGGGACAATGCTGGAAGTTTCAGGTGTGCTTCAGTGATTATAGATGTATAAATCAAGAGCAATGTGAGTTACTGTGTTTCCAGGTGTGTTAAAGGTGTGTTTACAGCTCCTATAACCATGGATATCAGCTGAACGACTCTTTTAGCAGGTGCATTTCCATGTGTGTGTCCAGGTGTGTGTACCTTCGCTGTCGGGCCTCCTGTTCCTCCTCATGTATACAGGTGAGCAGTCGGAGGAGGGGCAGGATTTTGACGGCGAGCTGCTCGGCGTCACCAGAGCCTCCTGAGACGTGGCATTGGTCAGCTGATGGTACCGCCCTCGTGGTGGAGTGACCAATGAGGCGCCTTCATCTTCTGGAGAATGACGGCCCTGAGAAGAAGATTCCTATTTTAATGATTTTCTTACGAAGAAAAACCACGTATCATCATCTCTGACTGGTCTCACCAGTGATGTGTCAAAGGAAAAGGCGGGGCTTCGGGATGACACCAGTAAATCAGGTGACGGAGAGGAGCCTCTCATGGCCAGGTGTAGAGGTGAGCGGGCGGACTGTACGGGACTGTCCTGGTAACACACACAGAGGATCAGCTGATCGGCTCATGATTTATATAGAACACATCAGAGTTTCAGGCTGGACTCTACCTTCCTGTCGAAGCCGTCGTCTCCCTCTGTGGAGCTCATGCTGTCACGGTAACGGGACCGTGAGGGCCGATGTCTGCGTGCTTTGACGGACAGCTGCGCCCGGCCTTTCTGGATGCTGTTGTCCAGCAGCTCTGTCTCTGGGACGGCCTCGTTAAGGTCTGCAACAGGAGACATGTTTCATTATGTAACCTTGCCTTGAAACATCAAAACATCACTTTACTGGCTGGAAGAAGAAGAAATGAGATGGTGTGTACGGTTAAAGAGAAACCAAATATCACTGGGCTCTCTTCCATATACAGCTCTGGCTCTGGAAACAAATTCCTGGAGAGAGATTGGAGACCCTAATGCTCCAAAGGATGAAGGAATCACACCTTAAAGCAGACCAGCTCTCCACAATCCTGGTTAGGTGTTGGCATGTCACATCGAAAGGTGGAAGGAAACTGCCTCCAAAAAAACTCACCCTGTCATCGAGATCTTACAGCAACGTGCACGTTCATTCCCCTGCTCTATTTACCTCAGGTGAGGCAGCTCCTGCTCTAAATTGGCCTTTGGTTATATTCCCTCCCACACAGTTTGCGTGGCTCCAGCTGTGTGGTCAGCAGCTGTACCGGTACAGACAGCGCACTTCAAGATCGGCTGCAGCCCCGAGTTCAGATCCAACAGGATCGTGCCCAGCCCAGCAATAGTTCGACTGACCTGGGATTTCGTTTACATGCAGATAAATTAGGTTTTCTAACCTCATTATCTGGGTGTCTGAGCTTGATTAGATGGTTGACCAGTTTGGTTCCACTCCAACCAGAATACATGTTAAATAGTAAATGGACATTTACCAGCACTTTATCTAGTCCAGAAGACCCCAAGCTTCATGCTACATTTTGCCCAAGGACACAACAACCAAGACGGACAGAGTTGGTTCCTAGAGCCACGATTGCAGCTGTGGCTACAGTATAGCTTACCATCATCAGTGTGTGAATAAATGAATGAGCCATCTGGACTCCTCTGTCTTGTAAAAGCACTATACAAATGCCATCTGTTGTGATGAGGAAGTGGCTGATATGGATAAAGCAACAAAAAATTTGGTTAGACAACTCACAAGTTTTTGTCTTTTTTTTCTGGTGCTTGAGCGTCCTCTTTCTGATGCTGCTCTGGGCAACTGCTTCTGGGACCCATGGATGGATGGATGGATGGATGGATGGATGGATGGACGGACGGACGGATGGATGGATGGATGGATGGATGGATGGATGGATGGATGGATGGATGGATGGATGGATGGACGGACGGCATGTAACGGCAGATTTTATGTTTATGCCCCAGTTTTGTTCTGATGATCCATCAAGTTTTTTACTTAAGCTCTTCCTCCTCCTCCCACTCAATCCATCAGAGCCCCATCAAATATTCAGCATGCTGACCATCACATACACACACACAGACTAGACTAAATGGTCTCCACTAAAAGGCAAATAAAACAAATAGGAGCCGTCCCATCTCGTTGATATTCTGAGAGTGTAAAAATGGCCCTGGATAGGAAAGTGACCTCTCAGTTTTCTCTATCTTTTTTGTTAATTGATTAAACTCGTATAAATAATTTGTCATTTGATTTATTAACCTCCCATCTCCATGACGACCAGCGTAGCAGCTGTGCCTGTCTGTTTGCTCTCTCGTTAGGAGAACTCTTGTTCAGGAAGTGAACAACCTCTTTAGATGAATAAAGGGCTATCCCCCTCCACACACACACACACACACACTGAGCTGATGGAGATTTATTTCCCAGGGGGGAAGACGGACGGGGGAGGCAAACCTGAGGGGAGGTGGGGTGAGGGGGAAAAAGATGAAGAGCAGAGAGTAGGCGAGATGAGTTGGGTAGTAAAATGAGGCGACAGAGAGAGAGAAGATGAGGATTTAATGAAACAGAGGATGAAGGGATGATGGATGAATGGATCAGAGGGTGGGGGAGGACAGAGAAACTATGTTAGAGAAGAAAAGAAGTGGAGGCGGAGTGAATCTGGATGAGAGATCACGAATCCAGCAGCATTTAAGATGTTTTCAAGAGCAAGGTTTAACTTCAAAAGCTGCTGAGTCCTTCCTGTTCAGGTATTCCATGTAAATAAATCAGTTTAATGTCATCACAGACTCATAATGACCAGCAGGTGGTGCTGATGTACACAGAACAAAGAACACAATTACACGTAATGTGTAAATTTGTCCATATGTCTAATCAGGAAGGGTTCTGTGAGACTCACCGAACACGTTGTCTGTGTCCTCCAGGCCTGCAGACATGACTCTGTGATTATCTGCTCAGAGACAGGAGACAGAGTGGGGGGCCATGAGACAAAGACAGGAGACAGAAGGAGGCCCGTGAGACACAGAGGACATGATGTAAAGCAGCATTAAAGACACATTATCTGACTGATTGGGGGCTCGTCCGGGATCAAAGCCGTTTCTTTTTTTTTACTTCCTTTCTTGCAGTTAAAATTGCCCACAGAAAACTTTCTTCTCAGTTTCTTCTCATTTTCCTTTAAGAAGATCAGAGTTTTGGGAAAACACAAAACATCTTCAGACAGTACCACTATGTACCAGTGTACCAACAGTCCCAGTACCACATATGCAATGAAAGTTTTAAAGTTCCCAAAAGCTGAAGGGGTGTAAACTCATGAAATACTTGAAGTTAGGTAATGATAAAGGGGGAGCCTCCATGAGGTTTGGTTCTGAACCACAGCAGAACGGGGAATGACAAGTAGCTGAAGAGACAACACCAATGGTCAGCTGATGGTAAAGACATCTTAGAGACTCTAAAGTTAAATTTGTTAACTTGCTGCAGTTTTTTTCCTGACCTTATGGTGATGTGTTAGACACATGTAAAAACTGATATTGTTTTACTGTACAGACATTGAGCAGTAGTCCATATAAACTTTACTTCATCTGATTTTAATTTCGTTTAAGTGTATTGCAAATGAAGCTGTTAGAACAAGTCATATGTAAGTTTAAGAAAAGGAACTGACGCTTGCTTTTTGTTTATTTCCTGTTCAGTCTCATCATATCCAACATTCTGAAACCCTGGCTTTTTAATTTGTTTAGAAATAAATAATAACATCCAAACTTTCACCACACCTACTGTTCTCAGTTCTGATGGGGCTACATATCGAGATTTCAGGTACTTTGACACAGGAAGAAGGTTCTGAAGAAGGACCATCAATAAGAAGCTCAAAGCAGGAATGGACTAGCCTGGCAAGCCATCCTATGTATATATGTATAAAAATAAATCTATAGTTGTATTTCAGCTCTAGGACCAATCAGAGCAACGAACAATGTAACGTAATCATAGTGATGGAAATCAGTCATTGGGGCAGTTAGCCATACACCGATGAAGAAGAAGAATGGGGCAGTCATGGCATCCAACATCAACATCAACGACATCTGTCATTTTTGTCAAAAAACATGAGAATATCAAACCATTCCTGAGCCCCCGCCATCATGGAACACTGTGATTGGCCGAGCCTACACTTAGCAGAACCAGTGGTGGACCTGCTGAGGCTACAATGGAGCGTGGCTAGACCAACCCGCAGAGCTGAATGTTTCCTACTGCTACGGTTTGTCTAGATTTCTAGGCTAGAAACTGATTCATGTCGCCTGTAATGAGTGCTGCAACGTCTCTTCTTTACAGTTAAATTTCAGGTTTTCTTCCTCCAGAATGTCCACCTCCATCACGTGCCACCATCAGAATCTGTAGCTGGTGTTTGGTGTCCCTGAAGCTAACCAGCAGCTTTAATCCTGAATCTGATGACACATCTTCACCATCGATGCTCCTGATCCCCGACAGGACACATGTCCTCAGCTTCTTCCATTTCTGTCATGTTTCTGATCCAGATTGGTTCGAACAACAGTGGAACAGATTTTCTGTCTGGCAGTGACCTAAAACAGAATCCACTGTGGGAACATATCTTGTTACTTTTTTCTCCTCACAAAAACAATATCAGGTGTTTAACAAAGATCAACAATGAGAACCACTATAGTTCTGTGGGCCCAAACTGACCAGCTGGTCCATGGTATGCATTCCGTTTACTGAAAAAAAGCAGATTATCTCTACAAACTGCTCCTCCTCCTCCAGGCTCTCTGAGCAGTTGACCTCTGAACAGCCTCGTTAAGGATTCGGCTGAAACACACTGCTGCTCTGTAAAGACACAGAAAGTCCCAAGGCAGGAAGTCAGGAGGGAGACGGTGTCCCTCAGCTGATGCTGCTGACCCACTTCATCCCTCCAGGTCCTGGTTCCAGGAACTGGATCTGTTCGAACCTGATGAGCCACACAGGAAACCCTTGTCTTTTTTATTGTCCGTAGCTTTGTGCTTCCCTCAGATGATTTTCCCTCAAGAAACTGGACTTAAACTAAGGTTGTTCTCACACCTGATATTTCGGTTGGCTCGGTTCGATTGGGGACTAGATTTGCAACATTGTTGCTTATCTTTGTTACTGCGGTTTGTTTTCACACTGCTCTTTGTGAAACGAACCAAAGCTTTTGATCAACATGTTCACCTCCTGGCCTGTGGTGGCGCTGCACCAATAAACACTGAACATAGGAACACTTCCTGTTCTGTGAAATGCAAACAAACATGGGGCGGCGTCAGATTTTAGTGATCTCTTTAGGATCGCTCTGTTGTCTTTGGTAAATGTTACAAACAAATGTCTTGCAGAAGTGGGCTCAGCATGAGCAGAGAACGACACAGAGTTGTTGTTGCGCCGTTGTTTGGGTTGTTTTTACCCAGAATGCTCTGCGCTATAGTCCACTTCCTGCTTTTGGAGCGTCCCCGGCCAGGTTGGCATTCACATATGCAATTGAACCGCACCAGAGTTCACTTCAACCGGGCCGAGACCGAGGATTTAAGGTGGATTTTTGGTCCGCATCAGACTTCAATTGTGCATTCACACCTCCCCAAATGAACCAGAATTTCTGGGCGAATAGAGTTCGAATAAAGCGGACTAAACAGGGCTGTGGCAAAGTGGTAAAGCAACAAAAGCCCAAAGAAAGTCTAGAGAACCCTTATAGGCAAAGGGCTTAATTTATCAATATTCTAAATAAAGACCACAAAATTGCGTGTGCCGCAAAAAAATTGCGCGAAGGGTGTTTTCCTGATTTGCGGGTGATCTATTAAGATTATGTGCACATATCATAACAGGCATAATAAGCAGTAATCAAATGAGAACTTTGCGTCCACTGCTGTGTGTGTGCCAGCCTTTCTGCCCCATGCACTACGCCACAGCCAGAGAGAGGAGGAATAGGTGCAGTGGATTCAATGCGTCTTAGGCAAAAAAATAGAAAAATTACGACATACCTGTCAAGTAGATGGCTGTTAGAGTGTTAATTACCATTAGCCCAGAATGTCTGTGAATTATATTTTTTGTTTGTCCTTAATAAACTGAATGCGTGCGGAGTACATGAGCCGCTCTATAAACCATGCCGGCGCCATATTCCAGAGACAGCAGGTGCAGACGTGTAGTGAGTTATGATGCGTCTTTGGGAAAAAATCCTCAATTATCAAGACATAACATTCAGATTTATGGCCATTAGAGTTTAATTAATACTAGGTTAGAATATGTCTGAATGATATTTTTCGTTTGCCAGTAATAAACGTATGTTGAATAGTGGTTAAGCAAAGTTAAGACATGCCTTTCAGAGGCGGTAAAAATAGGCACGAAAACAGCTGAAGCAAACAGTTTGATAAATCAAACTGCGTGTGGAACACCTACTTATTAGCTCCTCCCAATATTTTGCACCTTTTGACAGAAACGCCCACATTGCATATTCACTAAGGGTAAAAGTGCTGAATGGATTGCATGCATCTTGCTGCGGGTTGAACAGGCTCGGTGCTCTCTGCGCCTGCTTAGTAAATCACCTGCTGAATGTTTTTGCGCCCGCTGTGAGGTTTGCGCACGTTTTAACAAGCGCAAACCTTTGATAAATCAGTCCCAAGGAGTAGAATCTATCTGCAGTGTTGCACACCATGTTTTCAGCATCACCTCTCTGGACCACGGGGGGGTTTGAGAAGTGGTAAAATGAACAACCAGAAATAAGAGTTGACATTGCTTAAATGGTGAAGATGTCTGCTGGTTTTTAAATGTGACTGATAGTTCTTGGGAAACATGAAGTATCAAACACCCAGATTATAAAGTCTTTCTCCGCCTAAAGGAGGATAATGACCTGGAAGGTACCTCGAAACATGACCATGGATGCTTGGAGTGGCAGAGCGGGACATCACCCACTCCGCTGTAGACACTGATCCAGCTGCTATCCAAAGTAGCCATCCAAGATGTTTGCTGCAGACTTACAGACGCTGATCTTCAAACTGCTGTAGGTCCTGCTAGGAACTACTGGAACCTATCATCAGCAGCATGGTCCAAACCCTTAGTCTGCAGAACAGCCCTGGTTAGGAGATCTGAAACAGGTCATAACGAGGGACCAACCCTTCTGGTGGTCAATGAAACTCATGAAGACTTGAAGACATCTTCAAATATTGAGGTAAGGATGGAGAAATCCTGAATATTCCTCCTGATTCTGAGGTCTACTCAGTCAGAGGTTCCTCTCCTGCATCTCCAGGAGAATGAGGAGTGTGATCTTTGTACAGTTGGAGCACAGCCACTGATGCTAGGAGATGGTTCTGGTGCTCTGGGTTCCTCCTGGTTCACACATTGATGTATGTTTGGTTCGTCTCTTCATCATGTTTCTGTGATTCAGGACCTGATTTCACTGTTTTCCCTTTAGGTAACTTCAGGTCGGTTTGCTGCATCATATCATGAGGTTGGTGAGTTACTACAGGCTAGGTGGAGACGCTTTAACACACACACACACATACTGTCTCTGCTCTTCTGAGACAAACACACAATGTTCCCTGCGCTCCTGATGTAAGACACACCATCAGACAGAGACAGTGGGATAAACGGGTTTGACAGCAGACAGGAGAACGGCGGAGGACGAAGAGACGGAGGATGAAGAGGAGACGATGAAGAGACACAGAAAGATAAACAAACAGATGCTCTCACCTCTCAGTGCGTCTCCCTCTGACTGTTGTCATGGCGCGTCAGCCTCTCCTCCCTCTGCCTCCGGGAGCAGCTGATGGACGAGGACCACGTCTCCCAGGGTTCCACGGGGTTCCTCTCAGATCTTCGGACAGTTTGGGCTGCAGCAGAGGATCCTGGGAGCTGTGGTCTCGTCCTGAGGGACTCTGGGGCTCAGCTGAACGCCGTCTGCTGACGAGCTAATGCTGTTTCACCGCTACTCAGCAGAACACTGCAGCCTACTCCTGAAACAGCAGCTCCAAGGACAGCAGGAGGAGGAGGAGGAGGAAGAGGATTGGATGGGGGAGGCGGAGGGATGGACAAAGACAGCAGAGGATGATAAAACCGAAAAATCTCCTGAAATATTTGAGAAAAACAAAATACAGCAAATTATTTTTTGGATTTCAGGCTAAAAATAAACATGTTTTTATATTTGTTATAGTAAATTATGGGAAATTACATAATTTTTTTCAGGTTTGTTATTTATTCTTTTGGAATCCTTTCAGGGATCTGATGTGAGACTTTATATGAAGTAAATAAATCTGTTAATATGAAACAGTCAGGAGTAAATACTGACACTAAAGCTAATCACTGAGTTTTTCTGTTCATAAAAGAGAAATAAACCAAAACAAAAACCTCTGCAGTGTCACCTTGTTCTCTTCATTCTCACAATCTCTATGGTGTTTTGTTAAAACAGCGCCGTCTGCTGGTTGAACTCAAGCAGGACAGAAACATGTTTTAAGGTGTTAAAATTACCGTTGTTGCAACTCAGACATGCAGAAAGTATCTATCTATCTATCTATCTATCTATCTATCTATCTATCTATCTATCTATCTATCTATCTATCTATCTATCTATCTATCTATCTATCTATCTATCTATCTATCTATCTATCTATCTATCATCCATCCATCCATCCATCCATCCATCCATCCAAGAAAAATCTAATACAAACCTCGAAAGATAAAAAAAACACATTTTTTTTATAAATAAATCAATTTAACTTGATTTCAGATGAAAATAGATTATTTTTTCAAATCTCTCCATAGTTGAAGGAACAGACTTTATCCCATTTAATACATTAATTACACACTATCGAATTGATAAAAACTAATTCTTAGAATATCAACAAATTAAATCTATTATTAAAGGTAAATTTAGGATCAATACAGTTGAATTACAAATTCCAGCAAGAGTTTTAGATTTTCTTAATCTCAACCCCCCCAAATTGCTGTCTAAAATATACAAAACTTTATCTACATTAGATGAATCAATAGCCATCCCTATTTCAAAATGGGAGGTGGATTTATCAGCCAGCTTTGACAAAAACGTCTGGTCTCAGATATGTTTAAGAACCTTTAAAATGACAAAATATCCTAATTTGCAATTAATACAATACAAAATCCTTCATAGAGTACACTATACAGGTCAACGGATGTTTAGGATGGGTTTTACATCGTCTAATACCTGCTTACAATGCACAAGCAATATACCAGATACTTTTATTCATGCGCTTTGGTTCTGTCCACCTGTTAAGAAATTCTGGTCCCAGATATGTGAGGACTTATCAAAGTGTCTGAAATGTAACATTTCACCATCTCCCTCAGTTTGCCTGTTGGGAGATTTAAATGATGTCACCATGGACATAAAGTCAGTTCTAATGGTTCACATTGCCTTATGCATCGCTAAGAAAACTATCCTCCTGAACTGGAAAACAAAAAAGGCTCTTAATATTAATCAGTATAGAAATCTCTTGTTGGACCATATTGGTCTTGAGACGGCCTCTGGCTCCATATCTGATCAATCTCTCTGGGCTCCTTTGATCGGCTCCATCACCTAGTAGGGGTGGGGGGCACTTGGTTTTGTCATTTAGGATATTGTTGCTGATATGGGGGTTTTTGGGGTTGGAGGCGTCAGGGGGGGATCCCTGAGGGTGGGATCACTGGGCGGACAGGGCGCTGGACGTCGTGGCCCCAACCTGGGGTTGGGCTTTGGTGGCTTTGGGTGGTAACTCCTGATGGCTGCATGCGGTGCCTTAGGGGGGTTGCACTGACGGACATGGGTTACTGGCCTGGTGGCCGTGCTGCGCCTGGGTAGGGTCTGGGGTTGGCCTGGGGATTTGGGGCTCTGGGGCGCCGCGCCCCCTAGCTGTGGTGCTGGCCGGGGGTCGGCCGGCGTGGGGTCTCTGTTGCCTGTCGGGGTCGGGGTTGGCCGGCATGTGCAGCCGCCTCTCTCTTTTTCTCTGGGACGATTGTCATCGCCGGTCCCTGTATGGCGTCTCGCCTTGTTTGCTGGTTGGGGTGCCTGGCTGCTGGTCACGGCGGCTGGGTGGCATTTCTGGGCCTGATCAGTCCTTTTTCGCACTGGACTTAGCTCCTGGGTCTTGGTCTTTGTGCGCTGCGGGGCGCTGGGGTCGGACCTGTGGGTGGACTGGCCGGGTAGTGGGCGTGCAGGGCAGGTGGGTGGGTGGGGCACTGGGTTTGGTTGCCTGCCGGGCCATTGAGCAGCAGTGGTCGCTCCACAAGAGAATGGGGATGGTGGATGTCGGCCTGGTGGGTCGGCCGCCCGGTTTATCGGTTTGCTCCTGGTCTGGGCAGGTACATCACCGGGGTTTGGGCTGCGGGGGCCTCCGATGTGCAGGTGGCGCTGGGGGCCTCCTTTGCTGGCGGGGAGGCTATTGCTGACTAGCGACAGGTGCTCTCCCCTTACGAGGGCACTTGGACGGGGAGGAGGGGTGTGCTGGAGGGGGGGGGGGGGGGCGAACTCAACCTGGGTGACTAGTGTCTTTTGTGTTCTGATAGTAGAGCGAATGTGAGGGTGGGGTTAGTTCTCCTTCTGGGATGGGGCTGGGGGGACTGCCTTGGGGTCTGTGGGGCTTGGTGGTGCTGTGGCCGTGGGCCCCGGGTTGAACGTGCCATGGCCTCCCTCCCCTGGTGGATCCCAGTGAACAGCGGTGCCTATTGGGGTCAGTGGGGGAGCTGGCTCCCTGGGAAGACATTTTGTCTCCCAGTCCTTCCCTCCCCATCCCTGGACACCTCTGTCCACCCGCTCCATCACTTTACCACTCATATTGGGTATTGGGGCATGGGCACATCACTGGGGTGCAAGGAGGGGTTTCCCTCATCGCTATCCCGTGGCGTCCTGCGTCCCAATTTTAATATACAACTTAGACACTCCCACTTATAACATTTTCATGCGACACACATGTAGGGACTTTGGGGTGGGCACACTTTTCAGCATCCAGAGGGGGAGCGGTTCAATCATCTTCACCTCTGGTGCCGGTGCTCACTGTTAAACCACATACAGACACTGAGGGCTTGGGGTGGGGGTTGGGGGATGTGTGGCTGCCTTCCCCACATCCCACCCCTCTGTTTTAAATGCACATTATTACAACACGCATCAACACCATACTCGAGCGGGAGGATAGAGGCTAGGGGTCTTCTTACACCCCTGTTCGCTACCGGCCATCAGGGGTTGGGGTCCGGAGGAGAAACAGGTGGTCTCGTCGGGGTCCTGGGCTGTCGGGCTGCCTTGCCACTGTGGGGCCCTTGGCGGTCTGCTTGTCTCCGTCCTAGAAGGTAGGGGGTCCATCTCCTTGGTCCGGGGGCTGGTGGCTCTACTGGGGCATCGGTACCTGGACCTGGGAGCATGAAATGTGTATGGGGTGTATGAGTGAGGGTACAGCGTCATTTCTTGGGTGTCTTGGTGAGTTAGTGAGAATGTATGTGTTTAAGAGGGAGGGAACATATGACTGTCTGTATGTCTTTGTCTGCCTGTCAGGTTGGGTCTTGGGCTGCCCTCTCTCCTGGCGCACCTCAGGCCTTACATTTAATGGGGGGCCTATTTCCCCTCCGTCACTCCCCGCCGGTGACGGATGCCCCTGCCTACTGGTGCGTCGGTGGTCAATCCGGTTCGGACCTGGTGCGTGCCGGGCCGGGCCTGGGGGGGCCGGTGTGTTGGTCGGCCGATGAGCTGGGCCGATATCTTCCTTTGGTTGGTTGGGGCACCTCTTTTAGGGGTGCCAGGTTTGGGATTTATGGGTGGTGCCCGCATGGTGGCTCGGCGGGACACGGATCCAGCGTCTCTGCTCGTTCGATCACCTGTTCTGTGCGCACCGTGCGTGGTCGGTTAATTGGCTGGTTGGACCGGCCCTGGCCTTTGTTGGATGCCCGGTCTCGGCGCTCTGCGTTGCGCGGGATCAGGACTCGGGAGCTGGTACAACTTGGTGTCCAGGTGCTGGCTGAGCTTGGCCTGGGGATGCTATCCATCCGCTGTGGCTACCGGTGGGGCGCCCCGACGTGGGGCAGAGGTGGGGCGATGGGATGTTGGTGGTGGGGATTGGCCCAGGGTGGTGGGGGCGCGTGGTGGCCGGCCGCGGCCCCTGCGGAGCCAGGGGCCCCTCGTCGGGCAGTCCCTTGTCGGGTCTCTGCTGGGGGGTGGCTCTCCTGGTCCATCGACCGGCCCGCCCTGGCGCGGCTGGTTGCAGGCGGGGCCCATGGGCTCGTCACTGCTGCCCCCCGGGCCCCTGCATAGTAGCCGCTGGACGTTCCCCTGGGGTTCTCCTTTGCTCCACTCTTGGGGGATGCGGTCGGCCCCGCCCGGGTACGCCTGGGGCTCTGGGGGTCCTTTGGACGTCTTTGCTCCGATCTCCTTCATGTCTGCATCGATTCCTGGGAGACGGATTGATGTCTGCTAACACCAGCTATCGAACACTCTTATGGAGAAACCTTATATGCACCAGGATGCTAACACACACACATAAATGTGGGGTCTCTGGTGTTTACAGATATATTCTTGGGCTGAGGTTATCATTACTAGAGCTTGATTAATCGGTACCATGAGTTTTTCTGTGACATTGTTGTTGTGTTTTTATATCCATTCTTGTGTGATGTGGTTGTGTAATTCTTAGTTCACGATGTTAGGTTTGTTTTGTCAATGTTCCTTTTTCGTGTTTTGTTTTCTTTTTCCCCTCTCTCTGCCGTCCTGTGGGTATGGAGGCAGACTTCGAGGTTTTCCTGTGTTTTCTTTGTTCCCCTTCCTCTCTTGTATTTTCAACTCACCCTCTCTCATGACATTTTGTTTCCTACCTCTCTTCTTCATCTTCTTTCTTTCTTCCCCTTAATTTTCCATCCTCGTGACATAACATCAGGAAATTAAAATCCCAGCAATTCATAATAAAGATTTTTCACACATAAATCAAGTGGAGGACTATAGCAAAAGCTGTACTGCTCCGCTTGTGAAAGTAAATCTGTTGGGCTTCTACTTGGTACTCAGACACCAATTCTGAGCTCCACACTGCCAAACAGGTCACGTAAAAAAAAAAGTATTACAGTATCTATCTATCTATCTATCTATCTATCTATCTATCTATCTATCTATCTATCTATCTATCTATCTATCTATCTATCTATCTATCTATCTATCTATCTATCTATCTATCTATCTATCTATCTATCTATCTATCTATCTATCCATCCATCCATCCATCCATCCATCCATCCATCCATCCATCCATCCATCCATCCATCCATCCATCCATCCAAGAAAAAAGAAAAATCTAATACAAACCTCGAAAGATAAAAAAATACACAACATTTTTTATAAATAAATCAATTTAACTTGATTTCAAATAAAAATAGATTATTTTTTCAAATCTCTCCATGATTGGTTTAAAATTTATACAGGACATAAAGATATCAAATTTAGAAAAAGAAATAACGAGATGCTTTTATTTTGAAGTTCAGATAAAAATTTATTTTGAAACTTAAAGACATGAATATTATTCAACAAAGGAGAATGATTCAATCTGAGTCAGTTGGGTTGACCTGAGGTCAAATCAGGATATGTGAATGTGATGTCATCACGGTTATTGCTTTATTTACCAACACCCCCCACCTTTAGGCTCGACCCCCAATTAACTCTGATCAAAAGTTTGATTCAGTTTGACTCTCAGCTTCACGTTAAGAGCAAATAAATAAATATAAACAATAAAAATAATCTGACTAGTAATAAATACATTAATAAATACTTAATAAATATCCATAAATAAATAAAAAACATTTGCATAAATAATCTGCCACTGATAAATAACAAAAAAGCTCATTTTGGTGATTGGAGCAAACAGGTTTTTCAGAATAAAAGTCTTTCTTTTTTTACCCTGATACATTAAAAACATAAACAAGTCACAATTTCTTTGAAGACATCCTGATACGTTCACTTCCTTCTGCTACTTCAGAATAAAAGCCTATTTTTAATAAACGTTTAATGCATTAGTCAGCAAAAGGAAGTGATATCTGTGAACCAGTTGCTTTGGTGATGATAATAAAACTAATTAGATTATGCTTTTTTTATATGAAAATTCATCTTGTGGTTGTAAAGGAGTCTAAAATGTTTTTCATTTTGCAGGCAGGTGGGAGCAGGATGTTCCTGTAGTCCTTAGGTTATTTACAATAACTATAAGAAGAAATGTTAGATGTGGTTGATTGATGTGGTTGTTGCTGATTGTTCCTGCAGTAATAAAAGTTAGAATCTGATCCATGTTTCAGCCTCAGGTGATAATAAACCTCAGCAGTCAGCAGATTACAAATCAAATTCTGCAGGTTGCTGTTTGCTCTGTCAGTCTGCAGCTGATGAATCAGAGAAACATCAGAAGAAGAGAGTTCCTCTGAGCACCGAGCGTGTTCGGACCTGCAGATCATCCGAAAGCCTCACAATCAGCTCTTTCTTCTGTGCTAGAGGTTCTGTAAACACGTTGGTTCCTGCGGCATCGCTAACATTCCTGGTAATCCGTCGCCGTATGGAGAGGCTCGACGTGCCGAAACAAACACAGGCCTTCAGGATTCTTCTGGACCTGATTCGAACGAGGAGATGGGCAGATTAGGAAGCTGAGGATATTAAGTCTCAGCAGTTCAAGGCCCGACAGTCTGCTGCAGCTTTAGAGATCTTCATGTGCAGCTCTCCTCTGTATCTGGTTCTCTGGACCCTTCAGTCGGTTCCGTTTGAGCTGAAGAGTCCAAGGCTGTCACGGAAGAAGCAACATGCAGGATATCATCAATAACCGATGATCCAAGCAGCTCTGATCCTGCAGACCTTTAAACTCCACATCGTTACATAGCGTCCTCCCTGGTGGGCGGGGCTTAGCGTGCAGCTGCAGCTCATGGCCTGTAGGTGGTGAGAACTCTGAAGGTCCGGTTCAGATCATGGCAGAAGGAGCGCAGCTGAGTCAGCGTCAGGTGGACTGCCACCTGGACGTTGTAGCTGTCCTGAAGATGGGATGCCATGTCCGAACTCAGGTTCTGATCCGAAACGTCCGCTGCTACTTGTGCTGCCTCCTTCAGCTGCAACACACAGACAGCTGTTAGCCAATCGGACGCCTGATCACCGTTAGTCACGCAGCTCACATGATGCAAGGCTTTACCTTATTGATGTGGTTCAGCAGGTCGCGCAGGTCCACTCTCAGGTCCTCCAGACCACTCACTTTGCCGGACAGAACCTCCAGCAGGTTCTGGTACATCTGAACACCTGCCAGCATTCGGCTCACACACATGTCCTGCAGGGGGCGACAAATAGAAATACATCAGCTCTGATGCACGTCATATAAAACGCCTTCAGATAAAACATACTTTCAAACATGAACAACTGAAGACCAGTACACCAGGCTCAACTACAAATACAAACAACAACACCTAAAGAACCTCCTCCAAAATATGAAGAAGGTACTATTGATTAATAAAAGCTCCTTGGCTACAGGAAACTCACATTTATTCACAATGAATCTTCCAAGAAACCCTGCCATCATCAGAGCATCAGAAAAGGAACCACTGTAACCCTATTATCACCTACAGAACTGCAAAATCTACAGTATATGAACAAGACAAGTATGAGAATGCAAAGCACCAAATAACCATGACAACTGACTGGTAAAGTTTGTCCATGTACCTCCAGGAACTTCCCAAGTACTTAGAACACCTTCCAAATTGATAAAACCGCCTCAGATTTGCTTATTTTAGAACCCAATGAAGGTGGAAAGAAACTGAAACAATCAACAACCAATCCCAAAAACCTTTTAAAAGATTTGAAGTGAGCCCTGTCCTTTAATCAACAGTGGAGACTGAAATATCCTCTTAAAGTGCTTTAGGACCTTTCCAATAACCTTGTGAAACAAGCCTAACCTCATCGTACCCTAACTGGACAGGAACGAAAGGCAAAGAATATTCCCAAGCCAAGGAAGTAAGAATCACCAGAAACTGTCCCAAAATCAAAGTCCACCAACGTACCACCAGCTAACCACAATAACAACCTTAGTGAACCATTAAGCTTCTCCAGGGTCTCTTTAGGAACCTCCAAGAGTCCTTACAGAACCCTCCTGTCCAATACACGTTTTGTAACAAGATTTTTAACTTATTAACAGCCTTAATCCAGAGTTAAATATAAATCCACATCCTGAATCCCTAAAACATCAGAGGCCTCAAAACAAGTCCTGGGTGAACCTCAAACCACAGTATGATCACAATACGAACCACTGTAGCATGGAAGCCCTAAAGACCAAGCCTGATGAATCAAAGATCACCCTAAAACCTTTAGAACCATCTCAAAAACCTGGAAACCAACTCATCATCCTAAACCTGACAGGAACAAAATGAAAGATAAAAATTATTCCTAACAAAAGAAACAACCAATGGCAACTTTCGCAAAACTACTAAATCACTGAAGGAACCACTAACTTACCATCACAACACCTTTTTGATCATAAAAGTTTATCTTTATACCACTAGGAACTACAAAACTTCCCTTAACAAGAAATGACTCACTTTTCTAAGTAACCAATAAATAAGAATAGTCAACTGTCCTAACCCTGCCTACCTCTAGGATCCCTAAAACCTCAACATATTCCAAACAAGTCCTGATTGAGCCTTAAACCATTTAAAACTACAACATCCACAAAGGAACCAAGCAGAAACAGAATAACCACCACAAGAAGAAACTCAAAACCTTTAAGGACATACCAAACCCCAATGGACAAGGCATGAGGACTCAACAAATAGTCATCACTTGAAACGTCTTAAAGATTTATGAAATGATTCTATCATTCAAAGACCTGAAACTCTTTGAAAGTCAAAGAATATTCTTGAGAAACACCTGAAACATTCCAAAACCCAGAATCTTGGCGTAAACCCCTTCAAAGGCAAAAAGAAACCTGTCAAAAACCTAATAGCCACAGTTAAGAGATAAAATCTCTCAAAGACAATATTACACAACATCTTCATTTATTACTAAAACCTCACGAGAAACCCGTGAAACAGCCTGAACAACCAACCTGTAGCACAAAACCCAAAGAACCCCTATATTCACATTGGAAACCTTCCCTTAACCCCCAAAGACCCAACTCTTCCTAGACCCTACAAACTCACCAGCGTGAAGTGTTCAGACAGCCCTTTGAGGACGGGCGAGGAGGGCATCCCCATCGACGCTGCCATCGCCTGCAGGCTGGACGTCGAAGAATCGAGACTGAAACTCTGAGGAGGACAGAACACCGTTAAGAACCAAAGAAGAAGAAAATGCTGTGAGAAGACCATCTGGGCCAACCAAACAGATTTCGTTACCGTGACAGTGGCGGCGTGCGCTGAGGAAATATCCTTTAGGATTTTCTCCCCGAGTGTCTTGGCCTCCACCGCCGTTTCTCTGAACGCAGACGGGAGCTCTGACGGCGAGCCGAGCGGAGCCGATTGGACCAAAGATGCAAGCAGGAAGTAGTGTAGCAGGATGATGACTGGAGAAAGGAAATGAATCATAATTAGTGTGTAAACAAGGGGCAAACTGCAATGGCCAAAAGTGAAGCCAACGCAGAAGTGATAAAGAAAAAATGCAGTTCCCCCCTCATCCACTAGGGGCTGGCTGCAGAAAGGAGCAAGTTCCCATTGACTCCCATGTTATAAATGCAACTTCACAGCAGAAATAAACATATTTACAGCCTGTTTCTAAGAACCATTTTTTGTTTAATAGGTCAAGTTTACCGTCATGACAACTCTGAGGGGGGAGAATATTTTTAATAACTCGTCCGTTTAGATGTAATTTAAGCTTGAAATTATGAACATTACCGGCTGTGTCCTTTTGATTGACAGGTCTTAGATGAGCCGTCAGCGCTAGCGTTAAAGCATCTCATTTCAGTCTATTTTCAGATGTTTTCAGATTGCATTTAATAATAATAATAATATTAACCAAAAGAATCAACCAAATTCCAGGACAGAGGTCCCCAACCCCAAGGCCCCGGATTGGTACCGGGCCGCGGGCTGCAAAAAATAAAAAAATAAAAAAAGTACAGTATTTCCATTTTATTCATTATCCGAGTCTAAACTATGTTTATATTGAAAAATTACCCTATTCTTTCCGTTACATCCGGCTATAACTCCTTCAGGACGCATGTCAAGATGCTTGCCTCGGCCACGTGATACGTCACCGTTAAGGACAAACCAACAAGCTAGCAGAATGATTAAAAATAGAGGATTCTGAAAAGTATTTTTGTGAAAAGGAAAAGGTCCAGTGAAGAGACAAAAGAAGAGCCTACAACTTCCAAGAAAAAGGAAGCTACTTTTAACAGAAAATACCAGAAGTCATGCTTAAAATGTGGATTTATCGATTTCCACACAATGAGCCCCCGCTCTTCTTAATATGTGGCAGCCAGCTTTCTAATGAGGCAATGAAACCTTTAACACTGCCCCGGACGGGACGGTGACGTTACAGAGAAAAAGCCACTGATTCGGCATTGTGGTGAGTTGTAGTTTTCATGCACTTTATGTTTGTTTTTGTGGCAAATCTGGCTTTAAATGCAAGTTTAAACATTACCAAGGCGACCAGAGAACATTAGGGGCAGAGAGGACGTTACGTTATTGGCGCGATGATACGGACGCTGCTAATAAAATTCTGAGCACACATTAGATTTACATTTATTATTATATTTTAAAATAACCCAGTTTTTCATTGCGGTCGTTTCTTATTATTGTGTTTCATTTGTCCGCCGGTCTGTGTGGATATTGTCTGATAGTAAACCGGTCTTTTTCTCTTTCTGCTTTTCCCTTGACCACAACCAATCATCTGTCTCCATTTAGTCCTATCTTCTTCATCCTCTGCCCTGACACCAACTAATAAAATTCATTTTTCATCCATAAATCTCCTTTTTGGTCGTCCTCTCTGCCTCCTGCCTGGTGGCTCCAACCTCAGCATCCTTCTACCGATATAATCGTTGTCTCTCCTCTGAACAAGTCCAAACCATCTCAGTCTGACTTTATCTCCTAAACATCTAATATGAGCTCATCCCTGATCCTATCAAATCATCGTCAATCCAAAAAGAAAATCTCGACATCTTAAGTTCTGCAACCTCCAGTTCTGCTTCCAATCTTTTCCTCAATGGTACAATCTCTAAACCATACAACATCGTTGGTCTCACTACTGTTGTACACCTTTCCTTTCATTCTTTTATCCACTCATTCCAACCAGCTTGCACACACTTCTTCACATCTTTTCCACACTCTCAGCTACTCTGGGTCGTTGACCCCAAGTACTTAAAGTCCTTTACCTTCTTTACTTCTACTCCCTGTAACTTCACAGTTCCACTTGCTGCGACTAATCTTCATTCCGGCCTTTTCCAGTGCATACCTCCACCTCTCTAGCTTTTCCTCTACCTCCACCCTCCTCTCACCGCAGATCACTACGTCATCTGCAAACATCATAGTCCATGGAGACTCCCGTCTAACCTCATCTGCCAGCCTGTCCATCACCAAAGCAAACAAGAAGGGGCTTAGAGCCGATCCTTGATGCAGTCCCACCTCCACCTCTGTCACTCCTACAGCACACCTCACTGCTGTCTCACAGCTTTCATACATGTCCTGCACAACTCTAACACACTTCTCTGCCACCCCAGACCGTCTCATGCGATACCACAGCTCTTCTCTCGGCATACTGTCATGCGCTACAAAGAAGCAATGCAGCTGACCTCCTCTGTATTTTTCCATCAGCATCCTCAAAACAAACATGGCATCTGTAGTACTCTTTCTTGGCATGAAACTGTACGGCTGCTCACAAATCCTCACTTCTGACCTTAGCCTAGCTTCCGCCACCATTTCCCATAGCTTAATTCAAAGACTCAGTAGCTTTATTCCTCTGTAGTTGCCACAATTCTGTACATCTCCCTTGTTCTTAAAAATCAGCACTAGAACACTTTTCCTCCATTCCTCAGGCTTCTTCTCACTCTTCAAGATCTTGTTGAACAACCTAGTCAGAAACTCTACTGCCCCCTCTCCTAGACACTTCCATACCTCCACAGGTATATCATCACGACCAACCGCCTTTCCCCTTTTCGTCCTCTTCAAAGCGTTCCTCACTTCATCTTCACTAATCTCAGCTACTTCCTGATCCCCCCCCTTCACCTCTTCTCCTCTACATTCTCTCTTTTTCTTCGTTCATCACCTTTTCAAAGGTCTCTTTCCATCTTCCCATCACACACTTGGCACCTGTCGGTACATTTCCATCCCTATCCTTAATCGCCCTAACCTGTTGCAAATCCTTTCCACTTTTATCTCTCTGCCACGCCAACCTGTACAAATATATAACGATATAACGATATGCATTACATTATAATAAACCGGTCACGGACCAATTTACTATAATGATAGTAAACAGCTCTGAGATAACAGTGGAGTTCATGTAGCTCAGGTGATGCTGGGACCTCATGATGTCCTGTATGTCTCTGGGACATCATGAGGAACCAAGTCCAGACAGGTTCCCTCCTTAATGACAGGCTGGTGGTCCTGAGTTTAGTTCCTGAAGATCTCGTCTGAAGAACATCTACATTTAGACTTTTAGGTCAAATTAATCCAGATTTAGCCATCGTCAGCATCCCAAAATTTGTTTATTAATACAATGAAATGAATAATTAATCAATTTCAACACTTGAAGTAAATTCAAATTTGTACTTATTATGTCCTTGTTTTGGCACCACCAGCCTCCCATGCAAGCCCTGCTGTCAGAGTCCAGAACCAGCTCCTGTCTCTGCTGCCGATCCCCGAACTCTGTGGCTGTCATGTCCCCCAGGTAAGGACCTACCTGTCCAGGTGTCCATGTCTGTCAGGGTGGCCGTGCGTGTGCGTGTGTCAGTGTGTGTCCGCTGCGCAGCTCCGGAGCTTCTCTTTCAGCTTCCATTTGGACCTTTTATCTGCACTCTGCTCCGCCGCGGGGTTTCCCATTGACGGGGACGGGAGTCATGTCGCAAACCCGGAGTTACGAAGTCTCTGAAAACCTGAATGCGTCACGGCTGTCCAGACCGGAGGCGCTCTGAGCCAGCTGGGTGGAGGCTCAGCAGGCAGGTAAATCACGTGACCGCGCACCTTTTTTCCCCCCGCTGTTGGACTCTGAGCCACCCCACGGTGTTCAGGTGTGTTTACCCACCAGTGAAACCAGCAGACCTCCAGGTCTCCCCCATCCTAACTGGACCTTTCTGAAGACCTTCACCTCTAAGCAGCAGAGGGAAAACTCGGGCACCTCTGGAACATCTGAAAGCTCCACGTCCGGTTGTGAGATCGGGTTGATGGGCGTCGCGGCCGTGGGAGGGTGTGGGTCTTCTAACACCCTCACAGCAGTTTTTTTCCTCAAAAACTGTTTGGCGTTCAATCTGTTTCTCTAACCTGAGCGCGCAGCTAAGACTAATGAAACCCAATATTTCTATGTAGGGGGAAAAAAACTATATTTAGCGGTGTGACGCCATATGTGCGTTTAAATAAAACCCCACGATCGCTTAATAAATGTTCTTGCACGCGCTCAAATGCTGCTCCGAATGCTCGGTGCGCGAGCTCAGGTCTGCTGAGGTTCTGGCACGCGCTACACTCTGACTCTCTCCTGCTTCTCGTGCATGCGCTCTGGAGCGCACAGGTGCAGAAAAAACATAGTTGGAAATAAACAACTTACTTATTTCTTTTCACATACATGATAAATGTTTCATAATTTTACAATCACATGATTGCATAACATGCAAGGATAATGATGCTTTTGGGGATGTAAGAAAATATCAATACGGCGATATATCGATTTAGTTTTATTTTTTACAATTTGAATGGAACCATTAATGATGACAGTCATTTTTGTAGTAAAATTGAAAGTATAACTGGTAGTTTTGTGGCTGTTTTCACCTTCTTCGTTCCAGTGGATCAACTAGATCTAGTAATAAACCTGGATGTGTTAAAGTATGAAACAGGTTGGAGTGCTTAGAATGCAGTTCTAAAAATCACAATATATACTCTTACTCATAGTATCGCAATATATTGTATCGTTTCCCCTATATCGCGATACATATCGTATCCAATCCACATCCCTAGTTTCGACTGATTTTACTGAAATGCATTCACAGAATCAGTGCGACAGCTCCAGTGGTAATATTTGACATGCCTGCAGATGAATCCAGCTGAACTGGCAGATCAAAAGAGAAAACATATTTTTAGTAGTTTAGGTTTTAGAAGTTTTTGCTTTATTAATTAGAAGTGAATAAGTTAAGATGTATTTGGTAGATCACGGTTATTTTTTAATTTATTTATATATATATATATATATATATATATATATATATAATTTATTATTCTTTATTGTGACTTGTTTTACGTTTAAAAACTTTGTTGGATAAAAACACTGCGTTCATAGGAGTTATGTTACTGTTGATAACTCCACAAAATATATTTTACCCTCCTTGTAATTGAGGAGATGAAATGGGCTAAAAATGGACTAAAAATTGGACAATAAATAAATGAGCATATTTTGGGTCGTGATTAGCATTCAATTTACCTGGGCTTTTCTCCAAAAATCTACAGTAAAACTATGAAATATATTTTTAGCTGGTTATAGTTTGGATGATCCTTTAACAAAATGCAAAGAGTTTGTTGTCACCTCTGAGGATTTGGGAGAAATTAATTTCTGAAAATGAGCAGCATATCATGGGTTGGTATTATGAGGTACATTGACAATCTATCTCCCAATCTATTTTAAAAAGTATTTATTGTGTATTATGAATAAAGTATATGTATGTGAAAGTAATAAGTATATCAAAAATGTACATTTCTGGAGGTTAAGAGAGGGCAACACCGATCGGTTATTTCCAACAGTATTTGATGACAGTTTGAGGTCTTGGAGAGCAGCATACCGAAACCGTACCCAAGATTTCTGCAAACCTGTGTGTACAGTTTCATAAACCAAGGGAACAACATTTTACAACATCAGATTTTATTTTCAGACCAGGCACCCGACGAGCTCCGTATGAATGAACCACACCACCAGACAGATCCTTTTCATCCAGTCAGAGTATTCCTTAAAAACACCACACAAGAATCAGTACCAAATGTTTTTGGTAACTTTGTGGAGACTTGGGTTCCTCTTTGCTCCCAATGAAGACATTTAAATAAATAAAAGGCAAAATGGAATATCAGCTTTATTTATAACGATACTCTGTTATTACAAAAAAGGAGACAAGGTTGGAAGGAAAACATGAGAGAACATGATCAAATCAACATTTGAGTCCTTTAGTCTATAAGATTTACCAACATTGTGTGTTTTAGGTCCTATTTCTTGAGCTACTATGTCACGAGTGAAAAACCCTTCACTGTAGATTATAAGATATGGAAAATATGCAAAATCTAAATCTGCTGCAGGAATCAGATATGAAACATTTTTATTTAGAAAAGCATTACGTGAAAAAACAAGAGATATTATAGAAGTGAAGCTGGACTGGATCCTCCTCTGGCTCCTGATCTGCCATGGTTCCTACGGTGAGATGCAGACTGATTATCCAGGATGATTAAAGGTTCTCCATCTCTGGAACATCTCTGATTCTCATCCTGACGTGCAGCTCAGCGTCAGAGCAGCTCCACCTCGTCCTGCAGGAGGGTCCGCTCCCCTCAGGGAGACCATCCAGCGGTTTGGGAGAAGGACTCTGGCTGTTCCTCCATCCAGAGTCTATAAACATAAACTCAAGAGGTCGCCTCACATCCTGTCAGGCTGCAGAGCCTGATGAGGGTCAGGTGGTGGAAATGTACAGAAGGTGTGTGTGAGCATCCACCTGGGTGTGTGTTCATTGTGTCAGTGTGCTGTGTCATCATGTGTGTCGCTCTTTAAGAAATCCTGGAGGTGTGTGACTCAGCAGGAAGCTGAAACTCCGTCTTATTTCCTTCCAGACGGAGACTTAGTTCCTGTCAGAGATCAGTTGATCCATTAATCCGGAGAAATAAAATTCCAGCGTTTCCTTCTGGGTTTACTGAGTTCAGAAGCTTCTGGGGAAAAGGACAGTTTATGGCGTGAATCATGCGCTGACGTGTTGTAATCTCTCTCGTATATTCTGAGCAAACAGCTTCCGTTTGATGAGTTCTGGTTTCATCAGTTCATCATTTGCGGTTGTGGTTAGTTGTGAATTGACTCGGGAGTTGCTTTTGCAGCCAGAAGGTCGTGAGTTCAAATCCCGGCCTGAGTTATTGGTGCATGTTCTCCCCATGAATACTCCAGCTTCCTGGTGGTGTCTCAGGCCTGGATGCAGCCGCTGCTTCCTCTTTTGCTGCGGCATGTTGGACCTCCTGATGCTGCAGGGCTGCCCTGGCTCAGAGCCCCAGCAGAACCAACACATGGTGGGACCGGGTGTCGCAGGCGGTCCAGAGGCAAGGCTGAGGTGTGAGGACACAGGATGTCCCCAATGTAGGACTGGGTAGTCAGCATGTCTGAATCTATGGTTAAATCCTGTTTTTACCAGTTAAAAGACGCCTCGCCAAATTAAAACCCATCCTGAAACCGCACCACCCTAAGACAACCATTCCTGCTTTTATTACCTCAAGGTTTCAAAAGCTGCTTCATCCCGCCTTCAGCTCATACAGAATGCGGCTGCTAGATTTTTTTACAAATACTAGCCGTCGGCAGCATATTACTGGTTCCTGTACAATACCGCATTCGCTTCAACATTTTATTGTTTGCTTTTAAGGCCTTGTATGGGTTGGCCCCTGCCTACATCTCAGATCTACTCACTCCATATGTTCCCAGCAGGTCTCTCCGCTCTGCTGATCACCATCTATTACAGATTCCCAAACTTCGCTGCAAAAACCCGTGGTGAACGAGCTTTTTTGCTCTGTGCCCCGAAACTATGGAATGACCCTCTTTTGGAGATCAGGCTTTTCCTCCTCCATCTTGGTTTTTAAGTCTCGTTTAAAGACTCACTTCTATTCCGCTGCTTGTAGTGCCTAGCCCTCATATCTGGGCTTTGTTCATTTATTTATTATTCTCTGCTGTTTTAGGTGTTGTTTCTGACTTCATATTTTATGGCCAGTTGTTTTATTACTTTTGTGTTGATTGTGCTTTAACAAATACATTGGTATGGTATGGTGAAATTGGGGACAAAATTAAAGGGGCTATATGCAATGTTCTAAAATATAAACTCGCGACTGACACCTGTGGCCAAATACGGAACTGCTCTTCCTTTCTCCTACGCCAGTTGCTCTCAATCTTCGATCTTTTTCGGGCACTTGTCAGGGGTTTAACTTTCTTAGTCTTATCTGGAGTTACTGTTGGTGTCAAAGTTGTCCTTGGTCTCTTCTATATATTCACACAATCCATTAAACTACTTGCGAGTGCTGACTAGCGGTGGTAGCAGAGTGATCTGAAACATTTAACATGAACGCGCTTGACGTCACATCCGCAGACAGAAAATCCGACCCGACAGAAAATAGAAAAAATTGGATACAGGCTTATAGGTGTAACCACTGTGAGCTGACAAGGTGTCAGTATGATCATCAGGAGATGTTTGAGTCATAAATGGTCAAATAAAAAGACTATTGTTACGTTTATTTTGGGGGAAAAGTTGCATATAGCCTCTTTAAGTCTACTTAGGCCAGCATCGGTAACTGAGAGACCGGCGCTGGAGACAGCTCGCTAGTGATCGCATTAGATAGGCTGGAAATAGCATGTCTAGGCTAGCCACCCCATGCATTGACTACTCCCTCTGCTGTGCATTAGCATGGATAGGCTACCCAGCAGCATTCCTTGGCTCGTCACCCGCTTTATTAGACGTGTGTTTTCTTCTTCTTCCGACTTTATGGCGGTTGGCAAACAACTCGAGGACTGCCGTGTGGACCGGAATAGTTTTAATGCTTTTATCCTTAAGTAAATAGCTGTGACTCTTAAAAATCAAAATATCGTCTTGTTAATTATTTCCCTCTATAGTTTTTGTAGAATTTAATCCATCCTTAACTGAACACTAATTCTGTTGCTCAGATTTTTTTCTCAGATATGAGAACTTTGAACACTAACTTCCTCTTGCCCCTCTCTCCCCAAAAATCAACAGAAATCACAATACAATGTGTAATTAATAAATAATCAACAATAATTAGGCAATCGCATATTCAATCCAGAGGACACTAATTTCACACGCAGGGACAGGTATTGGTGAGTCGTCTCCCTCTCAGTTACCGATGCTGGCCTATCAATAGTCAGATCAGTTGCTGGCTTCAGGATGGATATAACCTCCTGCGGCAGGGATGTAGTCTTAACTTTGACCCCAATACTGCGCCATATGAATCCCTCCCAGTGGTGACCCAGACTCAGAGGAACACCTCACCGGTCCACGTCTCGGCCCTGCTGCACCATGTGGGAGGGTCCGACCCAACCCCAGCGTGGGATGATGAGTGGGGGAGGTGGGACCAGACAGTGCTGGGTTCTGTAACGCTTAGTGTACAGGTCAACAGTAGTCTGTAGGTCGGGTCCCTCGGGGGTGAGTGGAACCCGCTCTGAGGTCCGAGTGGACCTAAATGTCACGGAACCGTCCGATCTGGCCTCCCGGATTCATACGACCCTAACCGGTCCTGAATATGCACCCTGATGGGTCCACGAGGAACAGGAATAAGTTCTAGTTAGGCCCGGTTAGACCAGCAGAGCAGGAAGCAAACAGCAGCCAAGCTGGTTCTGTCTGTCAGGACGTCTCTGGATCGGTTCTGCTCTGTGTTGGTCGGAAAAGAACCGAAGGCCAAAGGAGAGATGCCGAACATCCAAGTTCTTTCATCATCATCATCATCCCTCTCCAGCAGGAGGCAAGTCACTTTTATGTGTACAGCAGACTTTGACCAAGGTGATTAAAGGTGCTTTACATGATTAGGGAACGAAGTAAAAACATTACCCAAAGGCAGCTTTAAACGGATTCGTTTTTAGCCTTGATTTATAGGAACTCAGTGTTTCAGCAGCTTTGCAGTTGTCTGGAAGTTTGTTCCAGGAGGAGGTCCAGGCCAGTTTTAGGTTTCCCAGCCGGTCCTCCTGGAGGCGACTGAAGGGTTAAAAGTTCTGCTTCTGTCTGCATGTGTAATAATCGAGTTTCTACTGCTGCTCTCTCTATAAATCAAGGCTGAGCTGCTCGGAGGTTGAAACCTTCATAAACGTTTGACAGGAGAAAGTAGGAAGTTCCCAGGGCTGACGTCGCCTGGCTCCCCCTTCACTCCCCGTTCCTCCTGACTGCTTCCTGAGCAGGGAGGCTTCAGGCCGTCGGCTGACTCACACCTTGGTTTTCAGGGAAGCTGATCCACGACCAGATCCGGTTTATCTCTCAGAGGTCACCTCCTCCACAGCCTGGAGCCGTTTGGGCTCCAAGAAGAAAAGTTCAGGTTATCTGTAAACAAAATACCCAACATGCTTGCTGGTAATTCCAGGAAAAAGCTTTGAACCCCCGAGGCTCCAGCATACGCCAGAGATCTGATAGCCTTCGCCCTCAGACTGCAGCTCCACTGAAGGTTCTAGATCTGACCCCGGCGTGCCCTCTCTGGAGAAGCCACAGAGTTTAAAAATAAATAAATCTTTCTATGCTCCCATTATGTGACGTCACAACACAGCGGCAATTTGAAAGCTACACTGATGATCTCCTGATGACCAGAGGCACATTGGTGCCCTATTTATCATCATCATGATGGTGCCACAGTCCTCCTCCTTGGCTCATGGCCCGCAGCATACCTTTTTTCTTTTGAGCTCGCTGAGGATGTTTTCCTACCAGAAGCAGAGTATGGAACGTGCTTCAGGACGCCTCCGATGACCAGGCTTGCATGGTTGACCCCTCTGACGCTTTATTAGATTGGATTTCTAGAGACGAACTCAACATGTGACCCTTCAGATCAAGAGGGAAAGAAAGTCACCAACAACTGGTTTTATCCTCCATACCAGGGGTGCCCAGTTCCGGGTAGGGTCGGGTCTCCAGTCAATTTTAGACGTGCCTCTGCTGCAACACAGCTGATTCAAATAGTCCAACTACCTCCTCAGCATGTCAAAGTTCTACAGAGGCCTGCTAATGAGCCATCATTTGATTCAACCATTTCTGTCCTAGTCCACGGCAAACTGAGAACACCGTAACATCCTGAGCAGATCTCTAAGATTAATGAAAAGCTTATTGATGTCTTGGTTTTATATTTGATCACTTTTTTAAAAAAAGGATTGTATTTGTTTCTATAGCAACTGAGTTGATCTAAAACTCTTTGATTTTTTATTGTGTAGATTTCCCCATTGTTGTATGTCCTAATGGCAGAGCTGGCTAGTAACTAGTTACATTTACTTGAGTAGTAAAAAAAAAAACAGTTTAGTAATTTTACTGCACTCTACTTTTTACATTAAATCAAGTAATATTATGAAGTATTGTATACATTTCTGTACGCTCCACCTACTGATTAACCATAATGCACCAGACAAGGACATACTTCAAAACCAGCACCTATGACATGCGGTGTCCCGCAGAGCTCCAGTTTGGGCCCAGCACTTTTCTCCCTGTATATGCTGCCATTAGGATCTATTTAAAAAATAAATAAATCACCTTCCACTGCCTTGCAGATGACCTGCAAATATATCTGCCACTTAGAACTGATAAAGGTTGCAAAGTCTCCGGGTCAATTACTGAATTGCTTAGAGGACATTAAGCGATGGATATCCATGAACTTCCTTATGTTAAATGACTCAAAAACCAAGATTTTACTTTTTTGTAATCCTAAGCTCCTAAACTGCATCGACAATCCTTTTGGCCTTTGTTCTGACTTCGTAAAAACCCCTGTTAAAAACATTGGTGTTTTTATTGATGGATCGTTTAAGTTTCGTAGACAAGCCAGTGCAAAAGTCCAATCAGGTTTTTATCGTCTACGACTGCTAGCCAAGGTTAAGCCCTACCTTCCCAAAAAAAGTTCATGGAACATGTTATCCATTTATTTGTCTCCTGCCGATTGGACTACTGCAACTCCCTCTATCTTGGCCTGGACCGTTCCTCCCAGCATCGCCACCAGTAAGCGTGATCACATGAACACAGTTCTGGGCTCTCTTCGTCGGCTCCCAGTGCCGTACAGGATCAATTTTAAAATCGTACTTTTTTGTTTTTAAATCCCTTCCTGGCCTTGCGCCACTTTGTCTTTTGAGCTTTTGACCGCTCATGCTCCTGTTAGAAACTTGAGGTCCAGTTCACAGGTTCCCTGTTAAAAACTCACGGAGTCTTTTCAGTGGCTGGTCCCAGGCTGTGGAAGGCTCTTCCAGCCCAACTTTAGAACATTTTAAATCACTACTCAAGACACACCTTTTCAATTTGGCCTTTAACACAGGTTGACTTGAGCATTTTAAACAGTTTTTATTTTTAGTATATATATATATATTTTTTTTATTGTCTTATACTGCTGTTAATTATCTACACATCATTCTTAGTCACTTTTAGTGTTGTGTTTTGTGCAGCAATTTGGGGCAGTTTGCGCTGCCGGAAATATGCTATACAAATTGAAATCTATAATTTACATTGAATAAGATCTCTTGTTTGTACACAAGCTTTGTTATTTTACCCATTTTATGTATTAATTTAATTAAGTTTTATGTATTAATGTTTTGATTTTTAAGTGTTTCTACTTCAAATGTTATTTTTTAATTATATTTATATGTATTGTGTCATTGTACTCTTTAAAATGCCAGAATTTGCACATTACTTTATATTTTTGTCTGATGAAATAAAATAAAAATGTGTGCCAATAGAACTGATCCGTTACCCAGTACCCAAGTCGCCTTTTTACAAAATACTTTATTACTCTTGCTAAGGGAATTTCTTGGACGGCTACTTTATACTTTTACTTGAGTAAAAATATAGTATATAATAAGTACTGCTTCTCTACAACCTCTGCCTAACTGATCCGTTTGCTCGTTAATGAAACATCACAGCTCTATATTTCAGAAAACATTTTATTCTAGTGTCTTAATATTATGGGGTTTATTTCTGGGATTGTTTTAACTCCTTAAAAGTTGTTTTGCACGAAGCTGGTCCACCAGAACAATCATGACGACCGTCTCGTTCAGGAGAACCTCTCCGTTCCGGTTGTTGGTTCCAGCTCGTTTTGTTCTGACGTGTGCGTTTCGTCATACATGAACACCGTGTGCCCGTCTGATTTAACACGATGATCTGCCTGACGCAGCATTGCTCATCCCTGACCAGAGGTTCTGACTCAGCAAGGTTTCAGTTTCAGTTTATGCAGCGCCCCCTGGTGGCTTGTAGTCTTTTACCCTTCTCAATGCTTCTGTTCATGCTCAGTGAAGACGGCAGCAGAGTAAACAAAACAAAAAAGCAGGATTTATTCGTGTCATAAAGAAGAAACAGCAGCAGAGTTTGAAGCTGCAACACAGAAAACAGGAGAAACAGGGAGCATTGTGGGTAATAAAGGGATCTGTTAACACTCTACTACTTCAGACACGAGGACAGACTCAGGGAAAGCTGTCGTCGTCGTCTTCAGCCATCTCTTTGGCGAACTCCAGATCCTGCTGCTCCCGTTCCCGACGCTCCTGAACGCAGCACAGAGGGAAACAGAGACGGGTTACTGGTTCTGATCCAACCCGACCGGGATGGGTGCGCTTCTGATTTATTATTTTAATTATCCACCATCTTAACAGCAGTAGCTTATACCACGTACATCAATTTGCGGTAGACATTCTTCACAGCCTTATTTCTCTGTTCCTAAATTAAAAAAGTATTTTGGAAGAAGATCTTTTATGTTTAAAGCACCAACTGATTGGTGATATTATTTATTATGCTGTTGTCTTACTTTGAGTTTTTGCCCATTGTGGCCTTCCAATGGTCATATGGTGTTTTTCGCTATAACTGTGGTCTTGATTATCAGTTTGATTTCATTGTTGCTCACTGCTAAGTTTTGTCTTTTATTAATTTTTTTCTTTACTATTTTATTTATTATATATATATTTTTTCTCTCTCTTTCTATGTTTTGCACCGTTAGTGCTATATATTATTGTGTACACAATGTCATTGTGTTGCATTGTGTTCATGATTTGTGAAGTTGGACCCCCTCGAAAACGAGATGCTACATCTCAAGGGGTTTAATCCAAAAAGAAAACTTAAATTAACACAGACTGACAAAGACGTTTCTATTGGGAGGATTTACAGCAGGAAGTGGAACGATTTTCGGTTCTCTGGGTTCCAGCATCGGAAACATTTTTTTTTTTATGGGTCTGCTTCCAGAACCGGAACCAGGAGAGGTTTCTCCGGTTCTTTTAGGAACCGGGTCTAAATCAAAAGGTACCAGGGTAGAAATTTAGCCCAGCAAACGGTAGGAGGTCTTCCTGCTTGAATTATTTCCTAGTTTATTCGGGTTTAAACTCTTTAAACAATCCAACAGAACCTCTAATCAGTGTTTACATCAAGTCAGAAACATTCAAATGAAACAGATTTCTGTTTTCAGTATCTTTGGAGGAAGAGATGATGATTATTATTATTTTTTAATAGATTTTAACTGTTATTAAAATATTTGGCAGCAATTATTCTAAAAAACGAATTAAAACACTTTAGGATGGAGTATGCTCCTGTGTTGTTGTTGCTCATTTTCAGACATCTCATTCAGTTAGTTAATTATTTAGACCTGTGATTGTTATAAACTCCGTCTGACTCTAAAGTAGAGCCGGGCGATATGAAAAATAAAAAATAATAATAAGTAAATCACGATATAATTATTCACATCAGTCGATATCGATCACGATATAAAACAAATCACTTAGTCAATATTCAACATTCCCCGTTACTTTTTAGAAGGTTGTTTTTGATTCAAATATTTGTTTTCAAAGGTTGAACATATTGTTAATTATACAACTGTTCTGGAAAAATTAACTGTGGTTAGGGCCGGGGGACATGGATTAAAAATAACATTTAAATTTTTTTTTCATGGCAAATTAGATTTTTTTAAATTAAAATCTATTTTTTTCTCCTTTTCTTTTCTTAAAAATAAATTATTTTTTTAAACTTTCTTTTATTTCAATCATGCCTTCTTGGAGTGGACCTGAATTCAAAGTCCAAATAAATACACGCTGTAAAACATGATGGAAGGCCTTGGGGCGCGCTTACTTTACTCAAAGAGATGAATCTGTGACTTTTTTTTTATATTCCAAAAACTCGATATACCGATAAAAATTGATGTATTGCCCAGCCATACTCTAAATTCATTTCATTTCTGTTTCTGAGTGTAACGGCTGCAGCAGCTGCAGAACATCAGGGAGAGATCCTGAACGCTGAACAGAACGTCAGATCTATGGGTTCCCGTGGAGACAGATTTTCATGTTCGGATCTAAAGATTCATTAATAAACGCTGTTTATGTTTTCGACAGGAGCCTGCAGGAAGAGGAGCGACCCTGAGGCCTGCTGCTCATTTCTAAGTCCAGATTTAAGATTCAAATCATGCTGAATATTCAGCCTTTTTACGTTAAAGTGCATTTATACGTTTTAGGTCTTTGGGTCTGTGTGTGTGTGTGTGTGTGTGTGTGTGTGTGTGTGTGTGTGTGTGTGTGTGTGTGTGTGTGTGTGTGTGTGTGTGCGTGTGCGTGTTTGTTACCTCTGCTGACTCCAGGTCCTTGTTGTACGCTTTAGGAGGAAACCTCATGGCCTGCAGGGGGCGACACAGAGTCAGATCATGAACGAGGGTGAAGCTGACAGCGTAAACCATTGGGGGTACGCGAAACGCCTGAGCCGTTACCTTCACAGACATGTTGTGGATGTCCAGGCAGAAGGAGATCCTCTGGTGGAACGCCAGCTGAGGCTCTCTGGTTCCATAAATGTCCATGGTCTCCTTTGATTGGACGAAGCCCTTCTCGTGGTTGATGCTGGCCTCGATCACGCCGTCACGGATTGCCTGCACAAACGCGGCCACGTCAGACTCCGCCCACCGAGACCGATCTGACCCTCGAGAGTTATCTACCCCCCAGTTACCTTGGCAACGATGAACTCCGCGTCCTCCGGGCTGTCGAGCTGCAGCTTCTGAGCGATGTCGGCCAGAGAGATGCGAGAGTACGACAGGCTGATCATTCGAACGCCTGAACACACACAAAAACACACACACACAGGAAATAGTGAGCCTAAGCCACGCCCATCTACTTCCGCTCCCTACTGAAAAAATTAATTGGAGTCAATGGAGCGGTAAGAGTTATTTTCTGATCCTGTTCTGGAGATGTGGAAAGTGGCAGCTATGCTGGGGGGGAACTGCATAAAAGGACGAGCTAATGTTAGCTAGCGTCATATATGCCACCTCTGATTTGTAGTCATTTTGATTATGAATTTTTACAAGCAAATAAATCACATGACAGGATCTCAAGATCGGACCGATATTTTCACATTTTTCAGTGATCGGAGATCGGCTATATTAGCTAACGAGTCGTGCTGATTTTTACAAAAATTACATCCTAGTTACGTTTAACGGTGATCGCGCAATAATTCAAACCTCCGTAGCGGTGCAAACAAGGACTCTTAATTACCACAAATAGGCATAGCAGATTAACCACAATTCTAATCTGCTTAACCGTACTTTAACCTATATAATAAAAAGCATAGAAACTCACCTTCTGGCATTTACACGCAACAAAAAACTGAAATACACAGAGAGAAAAAGCCAGACGCTGAGCAGCAACTGTGCTGCATTCAAATAGCGTCGGAAATCTATGCTGAGTTCAGGAGCGTAGGATATTTCAGCTTATAGTGAAAACACCAATAATAATACTGCAACTGACAAACTTAGAACAATGTGGGCTTCCTAACAGGTATTTACTCAAAAATATAGAGTGAATGAGATCCCATGAAAGCGCAGGGCAGCATATTTATACAGCCTGTCGGAATTTTTTTTATTTTTATTTTTAGAAAATACTGCACCTAGTAAATGTTTTGCTTTTTACTTTTGTCTGAAATATTGAACTGAAGTTGAACTTTAATTCTCTGTAAGATTTTGACTTCATGGGATTTACAATAATGGTAACGCTTATTAATGAAATTAGTCTTATTAAAAGGTTAAGTTGAATTACTTTAAAATATATATATATTTAACTTTTAGAAATGTCAATACTAAAAGGCCAAATATGGGTTCGGGACTTGAAATCGGATCAGATTTGAGGGGAAAAGATCAGATCGGGATCGGAGGCCCAACATGCTGATCGGGGACATCGCCAGTCGAAACGCACATCATTAGTTATCATTTAAATTGAGTTGCAGCATATGTGTGATTCAAGGCGTAAGGCAAACCGGACCAGAAAATAACTTTTATCGCTCTGTTGACTTTCATTCTTTTTTTTTTTTTTTTTTTTCCCGGTCAGTGGACCCTTGGTCTAACCGGAAGGGGAGGAGACTTGCTCCCTATATGACACACAGAGTAACAAGGCTGAAGCTGTGATTGGCTGAGGCCTGAGTCTGGCTCACCGGTCTTGATGACGTTGTGTCGCAGGCGGATGATGAGCGTGTACGTCCCGTCAGCCTGAAACTTCTCTCCGAACTGCTCCAGGACCTGGTTGAACTTGGCCAGGTTCCCGGTCCTCACGGCTGGGGGAAGGCAAACACACACAATCTTTTATTACGCGACTTTTAGTGTGAAAAGTCTTGTCAGTATTTTTGAACCCTTCTGTCTGTCTGTCTGCAGGTAGTTCTGGGAACCAGGAGTTACGGCTGGGCGATATGACCTCAGATCTAGATCGCGATATGATCTAAAGCATGCGCTGTAACGAATTAATTGAGATTTTCTTCTTATCTTGATATACGTCAAAATGAAAATTTATGAACATTTTTACTTCTTGCAGCAGAACAACAACTTCAAAAAAGTTCAGAATACCATTTAAAGAACGTTTATTGTGCAAAATGCTTTAAAAAAATATTCAAATCCTTTTTCCCAAAACTGAAACAGAAAAATTCTCAAAATAAAGATGAAGATATTTTAGATAAATTAAAAAGCTAAATGTTATAAAATAAACACAAAGTTCAAAATTGTCCGCTTTCCTAGTTACTTATTTATAAAGTAACAAAAATAAAGCTGCACATGTTTGAATTTAAAATGCTTCAAGTTCAACAGATTCTTTTTTTCTGGTTAAATGGAAAACAACTAATTTTAAACTTGCAATATGTAGAGTAAAGACAAACACTGAACATCGGTATTTATCCTCCTTGATGACCGCTTGATGACATCATCAAAATGTGCAATCGTGGTAGGCCAGTATAGTCAAAAATCTCTACCATTGGCTGAATTTATATAATTTCTACCAGGGCTGCACAATTAATCGTTAAAAAAAATCGCGACCTCAATTCATGCTTGTATGCAATCTCGTTCTGAAATGACAACGATTAAATTAAAGAAAAAGAGAAAAATGAAGACGACCGTTGTACCGCATTTCAAACCGCGACATAATCTGAATAAAATCAAGCGCTCCCTCTCTCCCTCAACAAATGAGAACGGCGGAGCCTTATACCACGTGACGCAGAACGCAGCCGGCAGGAAATAAACGACGAGAGCATGTGAGACAAGCCGAAAATGCGAGCAGCAGAGGAAAACCTCGCCGACGGTGGTGCGAATGACCCCACAGTGACGTTAATTCCAAAAAAGGGTTCTCATTCCGTGATTTGGACATTTTTTGGTTTCAAAGACGACGAAAATCAAAAAGATGCAACTTGCAAGCAGTGTTTTGCCATAGTAGCAGCACCACATGGTAACACCACGAACTTGTAATATTTTTTTAAAATTGTGGTTTACATTTTAAGAAACAGACCTATTACCTACCTCTCTCATCACTTTAAACATAGAAAGTAAATTGTTCATATTTTATTGTTATTGTTAAAACTACAAAGATTGTGTATTTAAGAAAAAACAAGAGAGAAATTTTATTTTCAGTTAAAGCTATTACAAAAGTTTATGTGCAGGTTATAAGTGCAATAAAAATTTATATAGAAAAAAAATCGTGAGAGAATCGTGATCTCAATTCTAAGGAAAAAAATCGGGATTCTCATTTTATCCAGAATCGTGCAGCCCTAATTTCTACCGTTTATATCGGCCACCACTACCTGGAGTCCAGAACGATCTAACGGGCCCAACGGGTCGTCTCTCCATTCTATCCCACACAGACGTAATAATGTGTCTATTAACCGGACCCGAGGTGCTGCTGTGGTTCTGATAGGGAACTGAAACCAGAAGTCCAATTTCCAGACTCATACATATCTTTCTAAATTACACCGGTGCAAAAACGGGAACCACCCGGTCTCAGATTGTGGTGTCCTGCAGTAAACAGTCGTGGTTCTGATGGGGAACTGAAACCACTGTGTGTGTGTGTGTGTGTGTGTGTGTGTGTGTGTGTGTGTGTGTGTGTGTGTTTGGTGGACACTGACCCTGGGTCAGCAGGAAGTACGGCATCAGGGAGCGTTTGAGCGACGGCTGCCTGAACTGCAGCCTGTCAGGAATCTCTCCCAGCAGCAGCTCCACCACGATCAGCAGCTTGTGGACCTGAACACGGGGGACAGAGGACCGGCCCGTCAGAACCCAGCAGAACCGCTTAGGTCAGGTCACATTTTTAGTCATTTCACCCAACCATTAAAAATGACTCGACAGCTCCACCTTGTGGTCAAACCGTGGAGAAAGACTTGCTTTATTTATCAGATTACGAGAAAATTCCCTGTAAAACGGAGCAGAGCAGGAAAATCTTCTGGCTGCGTTTGGAGTTTAATAGAACAGGAAAACTGTTCAGAATCAGACAGATCAGTGTGCCTGTGTGTGTGTGTGTGTGTGTGTATACATACGGTCTGCTTGAAGCCCACGGCGGTGTGCTGTGGGGCTTTCCTCAGAGCGTTGGTCAGAGTCCTGCGAGCCTCCGAGTATTCCAGCTGGATGGCCTTGATCCGACCTGCAGAGGTCACATGACACACACAGATGAGCCCCTCTGCAGCCCCCGTGTGTTTGTGTGTGTGTTCTTGTTTATCTATCCTATTTAGGACCTTCTCTGGCATATTCTCTAACCTTCTGAAGACCGATGGACCTTATAGGGACCAAAGCCTGGTCCTAATATGGTGGACCCCCTTTTTTAGGGTTAGGGTTTAGGTTTAGAGGTATGGTGTGAATTATGTTTTGGTTGAGGTTAGGAATAAACTGGTAATGGTTAAAGTTAGGGTGAGAATTAGGGTTAGGCATAAATGCAGCTATTAAAATGAATTGCGTTCCATATAAAGTCGTAATCTGGGTAGAAATACAGACGTGGGTGTGTCTTTGAGTCCGTGTAACGCAGTTCAATTTTCTAAACACAAACGGACGTTTGGGAAAACAGAAAAATGGATTCAAATATCCAATTTTTCATTTTTCTTCACCTTGACGAATTAAAAAATTGGATTTTTAAACTGTTTTTCCAATTTTCTGTTTTCATTCAGAGGATCAGAAATTTAGAAAATTGTGTAAAAATTGCGTCTGGGCTCCAATTATTCAATACTGCAATGATATTCTCTCCCTCGTTCCACGTAGTTCTGTGACGTTGCGCCAGTTGTGAGAATTAACATAAACATACATAAACATATATTCATACTAACCCGCAGGCTAACAATCTGCAACCTGAGCTATAGACTGAATATGAAAACGCGGTACAGCTTTATGTATCCATTCTTTATATAGCCAGCAGCCTGTAGATAGAGCCAGGCTGAATCTTCTACAAAATAATAATACTAATAATAATAGAATAATAATTGAGTAATTGGAGCCCAGACGCAATTTAGCAATTTTCTAAATTTCTGAACCTCTGAATGAAAACAGAAAATTGGACAAACTGTTTAAAATTCCAATTTTTTAATTTGTCAAGTAAAAAAAAAATATATGAAAAATTGGATATTTGAATCAATTTTCTGTTTTTTCAAATGTCCGTTTGTGTTTGGAGAATTGAACTGATAAGCGTTACATGGACCTGTGTGCATTCCCCACCTGTGTAGTAGAGGTATCTGGCCCACTCGTTGTTGTTGGCGAGCTCGGGGAACACAGACTTGGACACGAGCTTCTCTGCCTGGTCGTACAGGTTGAAGTGCAGGTAGTTCCTCAGCAGCAGGTTGAGCAGCACCGCCTGGCCGTCGGCGTCGTGCCGCAGCGTCGCCGTGCGCAGCCGGGTGTGCAGGAAGCTGCGATCAGAGAGTCTGATGTTAGCAAAGCATTAAGATATCCCAGATATTCATTTCCAGCTTTCGTCTCCAAACTGTATCTCCGTTTCAGATCTTTCTGTGAATTTCAGGGTATTAATGTTGAACCTGATAGAATATCTGGTCAAATAACGAAGCATGGTGGTGAGAGGTGTAAAACGGGAGCATTTCACCGCGGTTTCTGTGTTAAAAATCTCTAGCACCTCTTGGACTTGTCAGAAAAATGTTGTTAGTTTGGTTTTTTCAGACCCAGAGGTCCGGTTCACCCTGAGTGGAAAGTTTTCTGCAGAACCACCAGGTGGAGGAAGGAGTGATTCTGCAAATTAAAAAGGTAAAACTTGGTATTAAACAATATGAACCCATGTGAGTACACGAACGACTATTAAGGCCTTTTGAAAATGGATGGGGGAAAAAAAAAAATCTAGATTTTTTCCATTCTTATCTGGACCTAAAGAACGATCAAAGCATCTTTTATACTTTTTAAACCTCCAACAGAGGATTCACCAGAAGCTTTTATTCAGGGTTCGTACAGCTTTCCTGTTAAATCTTTCCATGACCAGAAATAACACATTCGTGCATCAATTTAAAGAGTTAGCCGCATTTATTGGTTGATTTTGAGTCAGTCTACAAACATTTCGCTGATTCAACTTAAATGCAATAATCTTTTAAAGGAGACATATCATGCAAAACCCAAATGTAACTTATGTTTGTCAAAAACAAACATAAGTTCGCCTATCTAAGCGTCAACTGCAGCTCCATTGAGCCGATAAACACTTAGTCATTCCCACTTTTGCCAGCAGAGGGAGCTGTATATATAGTGACCAGCCCCTGGGTCACTATATATATACATATATTCTCAATGTCAAGGCGCCTCGGTAGGCGAGGCGCCTTGCTTACGAGGACTCTGTCCTTCCTTGGTCAAAGAAAACAGTTAAATGAAACAGACTTACATCACGTGACCGCGGCTGCCCAGGCCCCGCCTTTTGCTCACGCGCTCTGTTTACGTCCCGCCCATCGTTATATTTTATACGTTTAGTTTCAATATAGATGTATAACGAGAGTTTTACTTTTTTAAATATGTATATATTGGTTAAATCAAATGTGAAAGCGAGTTAGTACCTGCTAGCAACCGAAGCTGCAACTTCGAAAGTACCGCGATGTATTCTGGGAAATGTTTGACCGAGGGAAGGCATCAAGGAACCTCCCATGTATCCTCGGTCAGTTAGCTAAACGGCAGACAGACGGAGGACAGACGCCTCGGTAGCACATGAACATTGGAACGCGCCTTGGCGGTCCCTGATGACGTGTCTCCTAGGCAACCGGGGGCGGGACCAAGGCATCAAGGCGTTGAGAAACACCCTCTGTGTCAGAGTAGACTTCTCCACACCCATATTTGAAACATCCAAGGTTTTATTACATAGTTTACACTTAGTGTGTTTTGAGTCTGCATCATTTTGCAGCCAACTTTGATATTTGTGCATAAAAAGCAAAAATTTGTTGCACTTACATTTCCCTGGCATTTTGAAGGCTTCACTTTAGCTTGCATGCACCGAGCCGCTTTAGCATTAGCACCGTGAGCTACATTTAAGGGCCTCGGAGGGAGGCGTGTCACCTGTCTGACTAAAAATGTACGAGGCCTCCATTGCTATTTATTGATTAGTTTTTTTTATTTTGCATTATATTTTAAAAGTTTGAACACAGACTTTTCCAGGGCCCAGAAATTAGATTTTTTAATATTCCATGAGTTTTCCAGGTTTTTCACAACTGTACGAAACCAATCTATAATCCTGAGATCCTGAAAAAAAAAAAACCTTTGGCCCCTACAGGCTGCCATAGATCCGCTTTACAGCAGAAGAGTCGCTGCGGCGCTACGATTAAAACAGCGACTCAGACAGAGTTCATTCTGCTTGATGAAGAAACAAAATCAAACCACGGTGGACAGGGAGGAGCCGTCTAAATTATATTTAAATAAAGATTTCTGGTTTGTTTATGCAGAAAAAATGTCTGGAGAATAAACAGAAGCCTTACGGTGCGTTCACACCGAACGCGTTTGAAGCATCAGGTTGACATGTAAAGTCAATGCAGAGGCGTTTGAAGCGTGTCAGAAAATACGCACGTCATTTTATGTGGTGTGTTTTGTGCATTCGCACTCCACGATTGTTTTTTGCGTCCGCCGCTGAAGTTGAAAAATCTGAACTTCAGCGTCAATTCGCGCCGCGTCGACCAATCAGAAGCCTGGGGACGCGGTGTCACGTATTGCTGTGACCCGGTTCATGGGGTCAGGTCCGCTGTAGGTACCAGATCTGCTTGGGGGCCTGCGCCCTAATTAAGACGTCATATTACATGATTGGCTGGACGTTAGCATGTTGACGTAGTGTGACTTTTAAAGATTTTTAGACACTTTTGAAAGTTCTCATGTTACTGACTGTGAACCTGCGCAGGGTACTCTCCACAGTAAACAGAGAACGGAGACTCTCTCTTCCAACGCTACATCGACAGCTGCAATCTTGCAAAAACACCATCTGGCACTAGCTCCTCCCACAAAGTTGCGTATTTCCTGCTTGATGTGCGTCGAGGTGCGAAAGTTCAAGCGTCCAACTTTTGGCGTGCGGCGTGGTTTTGACGCTTTGGTGTGAACGCACCGTTAGAGCCGATGTCTCCGGGTCCTCCAGAGGTGCTGCAACACACCTGAATTCCCTTAACAAGCTATTAAACTCTACTAGTTAGGTTTAGAGGTATGGTGTGAATTAGGTTAAGGTTAAGGTTAGGCATGTATCACTAATGGTTAAGTGTCTGGGTTAGGCATAGTAAAATCAATAGAAGTCAATACAATGTCAACACAAGTATAGCAAGACAGGAGCGTGTGTGTGTTACTGTGTGTGTGTGTGTTTTTACCCGCGGATGGTGTCAAACTGGTTCAGGAACTCGTAGACCCGGGCGTGGTAATAATAACATTTAGCTACAACCAGGTCCAGAGCTCTGCGGTTCTTCGAGCTCACCTTCTGCATCAGCTCGTCGGAGACCTTCTGGGCCTGAAACCAGAAGAGCAGCAGGGGTCAGGGGTCACGGGTACCATTGGGTTCAGCTCGGTCCGATCCGGACCCTGAGGTTCTGTCCCAGCGGGAGGAAACACTCCGGCTGGAACAGGACCAGGAGGTTCCCTCCCCTTCCTTCCTTGGAGTGTAATATCTCGGATAGACGCCACCTTCAGGTTAGAAGGAAAAACTGCTGGTGTGAGTGGAGTGTTTAAAGTGTAACTGAACCCCCTGAAAAATCATAACCCCGCCCCCAGACAACATAAAAAAAAATTCTTCAAAGTGGGCGGTGCCAGGAAGCATTGAAGGGGTGTGGCCAAGTGTTGAGGAAAAGCAGAGGGGGGAACGTGGGGGTGTGTTCAGGAGGACAGTGACAGCTATAGGCTTAATGTGACACTGAAACATGGACAGTGACCAAAGCGACGTTGGCAGTTTTGCGACTGATCGATCTGATCAACATTCATCTGTTTTGAACGTTAGCCTATGTTAGCATCACCACTCAGAGACCGGACTCCTCCTGTCTCCCTCTGCCTCGGCAGCACCGAGCTCTGAATAAACAGTATGTTAGCTTTGCTAACTAAGTGCTAATGTGATATTAATGGTAACCTGAAAAACGCAATCCCCCTCCAAACTCGTCACGGTGGGGGCAGTATGTCTGTTAGTTTTATACCCAAACCCACGGGGCGTGTCTGTGAGACCATGGCTGCTGTGACACAGTCGATGCCTGACGTAAAGATGTACCGCTCTCCACCAATCACAAAATTCAAATGCAATAGCCACCGTTCAACCCTAAGGGGGCAGCACTAAGACGTTTTTAGACCATAAGGTGTAGAATTAAACAAGTTTACACCAAAATGTAAAAAAATCCCCAGAAACTGAAAGATTGCATTGGTAAAGACCCATTTATACAGTTTAGAAGCAAAAAAAGTTGTTTTGGGGTTTAGTTACTCTTTAAATTAAGTGATGACTGATAATAAATCTCAATCATCATCATCAGAACATGACAGAACTGCTGGGATGCAGCAGATTTGTACGTGTCTGTGGACCAATCAGAAGCTGACCACATGGTGACACCTGATCATTTCAGAAACCAGAGCTAGATCTAGAACACAGAGTGAAATATTTCCAGATTCTGGTTTAAAGAAAATAAAAACCCAGAATCCAGCGTCTCATGAAATCAGAATATTGTTTAGAACCTCCTGGTGTCCCGCCCTGATCAGGTGATCAACTCCGAACACCTGCAGAGGTTCCTGAGCCTCTAGACGGTCTGGGTCAGGTGGACAGAACCAGGGACAGAGGTCCAGGAGACGGACATGGAGACACAGAAGCTCATTGCTGTTCACAGAGAGCTGTATCCAGGCATTTTTGTAGAAAGTTGAGTGGAAGAAAAAAACAGGGTGGTTGGAGAAGATGCACCAGTAGCAAAGGTAACCGCAGCCTTGAGCGGATTGTCCAGCAGAACCTGTCCCAGAATCTGGAGGAGCTTCAGCAGGAGTGGACCGAGCCTGGAGTCAGAACATCTAGATCCGCTATGCTGAGACGGCTCCAGAAGACGGGCTGAGGAGAACCAGACGGTAGCTCGGTGGTCCAAAGTCCTCTTCTCAGATGACAGTTGTCTTTTCATTTGGACCTCAAGGTCCCAGAGTCTGGAGGAGAGGACCAGAACCTACGCTGCTGCTGGAGGTCCAGAGATGATCATGGTGCCGTGTCATCTACTGGTTCTGTTCCACTGGGTTTTCTGAAATCAACGCAGCCATCTATCGGGACATTTTAGAGCTCTTCATGCTTCCTTCTGCTGACACATTTATAGAGACGCTGGTTTCATTTCCCACCAGGACTTGGTACCGACCCACAGCGCCAGAGGTACCAGAAGCTGTTCCAGTGACCGTGGTGGTTCTGGGCTCCATCGGCCAGCAAACGGGCCGGAGCAGAACCACACTAAGAATGTATGGAGTCAAGAGAAAGCCGCTATCAAAGCAACCTGGCCTTCCAGAACCTCAGCAGAACCACAGGCTGGATCTCCTCCAGGCCGCGCCGCACTGATGCAGGAATTCAGGTAAAACGAGCCCAGACCAGAACGGAGAGCAGAGAAATGATCCTAGTTTACAGAATCCTGACATATCTGTTTATCATCTCCTCACCTGAGACCTTTTCACAAACCAGAATCAATTATCCTGATTGGTCGGTCCCAGCAGGGGGCGGTTCTTACCTCAGTGAACCTCTTGGTGTTGGTCAGGTGGATCACCAGCAGCAGCTGCAGGTACGACTCCACCTCCGGCAGCAGAGGAGCCGAGGCCGCTTTCCCCGTCCGAGGACGGAACGGGACGTCTCCTTCCGCCGTCTCCATGGGCTGGGACACAGAGACACAGAGGGACCGTCAGAGAGGGACGGACACAGAGACACAGAGGGACGGTCAGAGAGGGACGGACACAGAGACACAGAGGGACGGACACAGAGGGACCGTCAGAGAGGGACGGACACAGAGACACAGAGGGACGGACACAGAGACACAGAGGGACGGTCAGAGAGGGACGGACACAGAGGGACGGTCAGAGAGGGACGGACACAGAGACACAGAGGGACCGTCAGAGAGGGAAGGACACCGAGGGACCGTCAGAGAGGGACGGACACAGAGGGACGGTCAGAGAGGGAAGGACACAGAGACACAGAGGGACCGTCAGAGAGGGAAGGACACCGAGGGACCGTCAGAGAGGGACGGACACAGAGGGACGGTCAGAGAGGGACGGACACAGAGGGACGGTCAGAGAGGGACGGACACAGAGGGACGGTCAGAGAGGGACGGACACAGAGACACAGAGGGACGGTCAGAGAGGGACGGACACAGACACAGAGGGACGGTCAGAGAGGGACGGACACAGAGACACAGAGGGACGGTCAGAGAGGGACGGACACAGAGACACAGAGGGACGGTCAGAGAGGGACGGACACAGAGACACAGAGGGACGGTCAGAGAGGGACGGACACAGAGACACAGAGGGACGGTCAGAGAGGGACGGACACAGGGACACAGAGAGGGACGGACACAGAGACACAGAGGGACGGTCAGAGAGGGACGGACACAAAGACACAGAGGGACGGTCAGAGAGGGACGGACACAGAGACACAGAGGGACGGTCAGAGAGGGACGGACACAGAGACACAGAGGGACGGTCAGAGAGGGACGGACACAGAGACACAGAGGGACCGTCAGAGAGGGACGGACACAGAGACACAGAGGGACCGTCAGAGAGGGACGGACACCGAGGGACCGTCAGAGAGGGACGGTCAGAGAGGGACGGACACAGGGACACAGAGAGGGACGGACACAGGGACACAGAGAGGGACGGACACAGAGACACAGAGGGACGGTCAGAGAGGGACGGACACAAAGACACAGAGGGACGGTCAGAGAGGGACGGACACCGAGGGACCGTCAGAGAGGGACGGTCAGAGAGGGACGGACACAGGGACACAGAGAGGGACGGACACAGGGACACAGAGAGGGACGGACACAGAGACACAGAGGGACGGTCAGAGAGGGACGGACACAAAGACACAGAGGGACGGTCAGAGAGGGACGGACACAGAGGGACGGTCAGAGAGGGACGGACACAGAGACACAGAGGGACCGTCAGAGAGGGACGGACACAGAGACACAGAGGGACGGTCAGAGAGGGACGGACACAGGGACACAGAGAGGGACGGACACAGAGACACAGAGGGACGGTCAGAGAGGGACGGACACAGACACAGAGGGACGGTCAGAGAGGGACGGACACAGAGACACAGAGGGACGGTCAGAGAAGGACGGACACAAAGACACAGAGGGACGGTCAGAGAGGGACGGACACAGAGACACAGAGGGACGATCAGAGAGGGACGGACACAGAGACACGGACACAGAGACACAGAGGGACGGTCAGAGAGGGACGGACACAGAGACACGGACACAGAGACACAGAGGGACGGTCAGAGAGGGACGGACACAGAGACACAGAGGGACCGTCAGAGAGGGACGGACACAGACACAGAGGGACGGTCAGAGAGGGACGGACACAGGGACACAGAGAGGGACGGACACAGAGACACAGAGGGACGGTCAGAGAGGGACGGACACAGAGACACAGAGGGACGGTCAGAGAGGGACGGACACAGAGACACAGAGGGACGGTCAGAGAGGGACGGACACCGAGGGACCGTCAGAGAGGGACGGACACAGACACAGAGGGACCGTCAGAGAGGGAAGGACACCGAGGGACCGTCAGAGAGGGACGGACACAGACACAGAGGGACGGTCAGAGAGGGACGGACACAAAGACACAGAGGGACGGTCAGAGAGGGACGGACACAAAGACACAGAGGGACGGTCAGAGAGGGACGGACACAGAGACACAGAGGGACCGTCAGAGAGGGACGGTCAGAGAGGGACGGACACAGGGACACAGAGAGGGACGGACACAGAGACACAGAGGGACGGTCAGAGAGGGACGGACACAGAGACACAGAGGGACCGTCAGAGAGGGAGGGACACAGAGACACAGAGGGACCGTCAGAGAGGGACGGTCAGAGAGGGACGGACACAGAGACACAGAGGGACGGTCAGAGAGGGACGGTCAGAGAGGGACGGACACAGAGACACAGAGGGACGGTCAGAGAGGGACGGACACAGAGACACAGAGGGACGGTCAGAGAGGGACGGACACAAAGACACAGAGGGACGGTCAGAGAGGGACGGACACAGAGACACAGAGGGACGGTCAGAGAGGGACGGACACAAAGACACAGAGGGACGGTCAGAGAGGGACGGACACAGAGACACAGAGGGACCGTCAGAGAGGGAAGGACACCGAGGGACCGTCAGAGAGGGAAGGACACCGAGGGACCGTCAGAGAGGGACGGACACAGACACAGAGGGACGGTCAGAGAGGGACGGACACAAAGACACAGAGGGACGGTCAGAGAGGGACGGACACAAAGACACAGAGGGACGGTCAGAGAGGGACGGACACAGAGACACAGAGGGACCGTCAGAGAGGGACGGTCAGAGAGGGACGGACACAGGGACACAGAGAGGGACGGACACAGAGACACAGAGGGACGGTCAGAGAGGGACGGACACAGAGACACAGAGGGACCGTCAGAGAGGGAGGGACACAGAGACACAGAGGGACCGTCAGAGAGGGACGGTCAGAGAGGGACGGACACAGAGACACAGAGGGACCGTCAGAGAGGGACGGTCAGAGAGGGACGGACACAGAGACACAGAGGGACGGTCAGAGAGGGACGGACACAGAGACACAGAGGGACGGTCAGAGAGGGACGGACACAAAGACACAGAGGGACGGTCAGAGAGGGACGGACACAGAGACACAGAGGGACCGTCAGAGAGGGACGGACACAAAGACACAGAGGGACGGTCAGAGAGGGACGGACACAGAGACACAGAGGGACCGTCAGAGAGGGAAGGACACCGAGGGACCGTCAGAGAGGGACGGACACAGAGACACAGAGGGACGGTCAGAGAGGGACGGACACAAAGACACAGAGGGACGGTCAGAGAGGGACGGACACAGAGACACAGAGGGACGGTCAGAGAGGGACGGACACAGAGACACAGAGGGACCGTCAGAGAGGGACGGTCAGAGAGGGACGGACACAGGGACACAGAGAGGGACGGACACAGAGACACAGAGGGACGGTCAGAGAGGGACGGACACAGAGACACAGAGGGACCGTCAGAGAGGGAAGGACACAGAGGGACCGTCAGAGAGGGAAGGACACCGAGGGACCGTCAGAGAGGGACGGACACAGACACAGAGGGACGGTCAGAGAGGGACGGACACAGAGACACAGAGGGACGGTCAGAGAGGGACGGACACAGAGACACAGAGGGACCGTCAGAGAGGGAAGGACACAGAGGGACCGTCAGAGAGGGAAGGACACCGAGGGACCGTCAGAGAGGGACGGACACAGAGACACAGAGGGACCGTCAGAGAGGGACGGTCAGAGAGGGACGGACACAGAGACACAGAGGGACGGTCAGAGAGGGACGGACACAGAGACACAGAGACACAGAGGGACGGTCAGCGAGGGACGGACACAGAGACACAGAGACTAGGAATGGGCATTCAATTTAACTGTCTTCATCGATCATCGGGAGAATTAACGATCGATTTTCAATTAATCATTGATATTTTTATATTAAAATTCAGTGTTCATAGGCTATATTAAAATGAAGGGAGAATAGAAAAATAGCGCGTTTCTTCATTGAGATCTTCATTACCAGTGGGACGCCTCTTGTGGAAGTTAAACCGAATTAATTCACGGTAGTTGCACAAAGAAAATATGCGCTATAAGCAGCGGAGCCGACAGCTAAAAGACGGTACTCATTAACACAACTGACGCTCATATTGTTTTTCTTCTCCAAAAAAGTAAATAAAAAAACAGTCATGTTAAACAAGAACTTAACAAAAAAAATATATATATATATATAATACTTATAGGTCTGATAGTTTTGTGTTACATTTGGCAAAGAGTGGAGAAAGAGGATGAGAGAGATCAGCGTAACTAACAAATTAGGCCCATTAACAGAGTAAAAAAGACAAAAAAAAGAAACCGTAACTTATATACAACTTTAGCAGCAGTCTACTGATTTTTGTTGAGAAAGATGAGCATGTTAACATAGAAGCGAAAGCTGCCTGTTCGCGTCTGACCTGCAGCGCCGAGATCACCTGCTGTGAGGCGACAGACGTCGCTGTGATACACAGACCTCCATGCTAACCTGGCAAGCCTCTGGAATCTTGTTTAATTCATTTTCCACCAGTCTGTAGGGGAGCAATCCAGGGGGGCGGAGCCTCCCTCAGAAAGTAATCGGTGAGGAAGTTTCTCTGCTCGTTGTGCATCTCGGCTCCTACATGCTAACACCGACTTGATGCTAGGTTGAGACCAAGAGCAGGATGCTCCGCTTCTAACCAGGGTTGGAAGTGTGTTCAAGTATTTATACACAGCTTCGCGGTGTTGGCAGTGAACCGAGACTTTTTGTTTGTTTGTCTTTTAAGTCAAAGTGGTCCCTCGCCACACTTTGCTGCGACCTCTTCATGACAATGCTACTTTTGAAATACACAGAAACTGGCAAGAAACTGAGTCGGCCTGTGGGTTTTATTTTCATTCATCGCCCTCATGTGGTCAAGTGTTTAATTACTGCCACATAGGAAAATTAATTCCTTCAAAACTCACACTATGCAACAGAATATGCGTTAATTGATTGGTTAAAAAAATGTCATCGATGAAATTCTTAATGATCAATTAATCGATCGTCGATTAGTTATGCCCATCCCTAACAGAGACACAGAGGGACGGTCAGAGAGGGACGGACACTAGGGCTCGGCGGTATGGCAAAAATGTTCAAATCACGATTTTTTTCTAAATTATATCGGCTCGACGGTGTTTGGCGGTATTTTTTATACGGCCATTGTTACCCACATTATCTTCTAATAAGTAATCACTGCATTAGTTTGGCTTTAAATAGCCCATTTTACTGTAATATCCACAGTACCATTTTATTGTTGCACGACCTCTTCAAAATATGGTTGCCACTAGGGGGCAGTAGCCAGCTTGTGTTAGTTATCTCGACCCACCGCTTGCTCTTTTTCTCATAAGCAGTCCCTTTAACAAACGCGTCTTTAATGGACGTCTGACTGCTACTTCCTACTACTTAGCTGTGGAGGGTGCAAATCTAAGCTTAAGACATTCTTGATACTCCAACAGGCTACATGTTTCCGGCTAAGGTGGTGAAGCAGGTTTCTAGTATTACCGCCGCCGGCTACCTCTTTTGCGCGACAGCATTTGCAAATGATAGTTGTTTGGTCCACAACCGACCTTTTGAAGCCGAAGAAATTCCACACTACAGACGTGGCTCCTCTTTTTGGAATAAGTTGTTCTGGGTCAGTAATCTTTGCGTCGCTGTTACAGCCCCCGCCAGCAGCCATTCTTCATTCAAAACTTTGTTTTTCACATGTGTGGTCTTAGCGTGTAGCATTGAAATCGGTCCCCACAGAAATACTTTCCCACTGCCAACGTTCCGGACTTAGTCTCGGCTATTCACTGGTATAGCGGTATTTGATAAATTCCTATCATAACCAAAATAAACACCGGTTTTCGGTACGAACCAGTATACCGCCCAACCCTAACGGACATAGAGGGACAAACACAGAGCAGTGTTTACCACACATAGACGAATCTGTGGCGGTCGTAGTTTCATCTGTAAATGCAAAAAAAAAAAAATAATAACTTTCAACACCGACCGTCACATGTTGCATTTCTTTTTTCTTTTTTATGCTATTTCAAACACGCAGCGTGTTTGTTCAGCTGCATTTCCTTTCCCTGCTCTCTCTCGCTCACACACAGCCCCTCCCCTCTGTCTGGATCACCTGTGGAGGCGTGGCCTATTTGGTGCAGAGAAGACGGCTGGCGAAAGGTTGGTATCTCGTGAACACTTAACACACAATCACAGATTAAAAAGTGCTATAAAATATTTTATATTCTGAATACAATAGTTTGGGTGTGTTGATGTTACTGTAAGTCCCGACCCTTAGCAAAGAAGCGATTGTGCCTTCTTTAGAAAGTTAACTATAGTCGCAGGATTGCGGTAAAACGTAGGCCAGCCTAGTTGGGTTGTCGAGGTCAGAACACTATATATAGCAGCTGTGAATCAAATAAACTTATTATAAATAATGTTATGTAATTTCTTTACTCTTACACTGATTATTAACTTTTTTTTTATTATTAACCTTTACAAATTTGGAAATCCCTTTAGGAATCACCCCCCCTCTCCAGTGATTCTGTGGGAAACACTGGAGAGGGACGGACACAGAGGGACAGACACAGAGGGATGACAGACACAGAGGGACGGACTCAGAGGGACAGACGGACACAGAGGGATGACAGACACAGAGGGATGACAGACACAGAGGGATGACAGACACAGAGGGACAGACACAGAGGGACAGACGGACACAGAGGGACGGACACAGAGGGACAGACACAGAGGGACAGACACAGAGGGACAGACGGACACAGAGGGACAGACGGACACAGAGGGACAGACGGACACAGAGGGACAGACGGACACAGAGGGATGACAGACACAGAGGGATGACAGACGGACACAGAGGGATGACAGACACAGAGGGACAGACACAGAGGGACAGACGGACACAGAGGGATGACAGACACAGAGGGATGACAGACACAGAGGGATGACAGACACAGAGGGATGACAGACACAGAGGGACGACGGACAGACACAGAGGGACAGACACAGAGGGACGACGGACAGACACAGAGGGACAGACACAGAGGGACAGACACAGAGGGACAGACACAGAGGGACAGACACAGAGGGACAGACACAGAGGGACAGAAACAGAGGGACAGAAACAGAGGGACAGAAACAGAGGGACGACGGACAGACACAGAGGGACGACGGACAGACACAGAGGGACAGACACAGAGGGACAGACACAGAGGGACAGACACAGAGGGACAGACACAGAGGGACAGACACAGAGGGACAGACACAGAGGGACAGACACAGAGGGACAGAAACAGAGGGACAGAAACAGAGGGACGACGGACAGAAACAGAGGGACGACGGACAGACACAGAGGGATGACAGACACAGAGGGATGACGGACACAGAGGGACGGACGGACACAGAGGGACAGACGGACACAGAGGGACAGACGGACACAGAGGGACAGACGGACACAGAGGGACAGACGGACACAGAGGGACAGACGGACACAGAGGGATGACAGACACAGAGGGATGACAGACACAGAGGGACAGACACAGAGGGACAGACGGACACAGAGGGATGACAGACACAGAGGGATGACAGACACAGAGGGATGACAGACACAGAGGGATGACAGACACAGAGGGACGACGGACAGACACAGAGGGACAGACACAGAGGGACAGACACAGAGGGACAGACACAGAGGGACAGACACAGAGGGACAGACACAGAGGGACAGAAACAGAGGGACAGAAACAGAGGGACGACGGACAGAAACAGAGGGACGACGGACAGAAACAGAGGGACAGACGGACACAGAGGGACGACGGACACAGAGGGACAACGGACACAGAGGGACAACGGACACAGAGGGACGAGGGACAAACACAGAGGGACAAACACAGAGGGACAAACACAGAGGGACAAACACAGAGGGACAGACACAGAGGGACGAGGGACAGACAGAGGGACGAGGGACAGACAGAGGGACGAGGGACAGACACAGAGGGACGAGGGACAGACACAGAGGGACGGACACAGAGGGACGGACACAGGGAGATCCAAACCAACTAAAGATGGTCACCTCCTCCAGGAAGCCCAGCAGGAAGTCTCTGGTGGCGGCGTTGCTGGTGAAGAAGCCATTGAGCGCCTTGTGGAGCACGTTGGTGTTGAGGCGGCGGCTGGTGGACGGCAGCGCCCGTAGCGCCCGCAGGACGAAGCGAGGCTCCTTCCCTGAGACGGCCTTCTCTATCTGCTTCACGTGCTCCTTGATGTCTGAAGAGGAAGAGTTCAGAACATCACTGATGGGTTCACACACACAGAGATCCAGCCAAAGACCGGTTCGTTCTGGACCCGAACAGTTCTGGAGGAGTTCTGATCCCATGACATCGATACATCGCGATATTTTATGTCACGATATTTTATCAATATTCAAAAGCAATTTATCAATTTAAAAAAAGTATTTTTAATTAGGATTTCAATGGAACCATTAATGATGACAGCAATTTTTGTAGTAAATATAAAAGTATAATTGGTAGTTTGTGGCTGTTTTCACCTTTTTTGTTCCAGTGGATCAACTAGATCTAGTACTAAAACTGGATGTGTTAAAGTATGAAACAGGTTGGAGTGTTTAGATTGATGGGACAGTTTTCCTACTGTTAAATTCAGTTTTAAAAATAACAATATATAGTCTTATTCATAGTATCGCGATACATCGTGTCATATAAAGGGTTTGATTAAATGATTTTATGGGGGGGGGCTTCAAACTGGAAGTTATTATCCAGCTGAAGTCAAAGTTTTATTTCTATAAACCCGAGAAGAAATACATAAAAATAATTAAAAAACCATTTAAGTTTGGTTAAAAAGTCTGAATAAAAAGTTAGAATAAAAGCAACATGTATCATAAAGGAGCCTAAAACACCGAGATTCTTCATTTCTGCTGTTTCACTGTTTACGAGTTCAGCTCCGAAAGGTTCGGCGGAGGCCTGGTTCTGGTTCTGGTTCTGGGCCTGTTCTGCTCTCCGTTTCACACAACATAAACAAACTAAACCGAATGAACGTTTGAACATCTTTTACGCCTTTTTTTCCCGATTTACGGCACCTGGAAGTTGTTACTTTGATGCTAACAGGCTAAAGCTAACAGGTCCAGTAGAGAGTCCAGAACCACACTGACTCAGTTCCGGGCTGGTCCCGTTCCCCTCCCCGGTTCTACCCGAACATCAGACCCGGGTTTACCCTCCAGGGTGACGCTGTCCAGCTCCTTGGGCTGTTTAGCCGCGTTAGCAGCCTCCTCCTCCGGCATCTCCACGTCCTGCGGCTCCGGCCCTGTCTTCGCCTCCTTGGATTCTTTGGGCTCCTTGTTGGACTTGTCCCGTCCGCCCGCCCTTTCTCTCCGCTTTCCCCCGGTCTCCTTCATGCTTTGTTTGGGCCGAACTGTGCGGTTATGAAGGGGTTTTAATATGAAGGGAGCTGAAGCTGATCCTCACAATGACTGGACAGTATTGACTCTGCAGACAGGAGCAGCTGATAGCGGAGAGAACAGAGCAGGCAGAGACAGTCGATCCCAGATGACTCAATCCTGCTCCGCCCCGCTCACAAACAACAATTTAAGTCATTTAAAATCATACATAGATTTAATCCTACAAATCAGTACATGCAAAGACTGAAAAAAGATATAGATAAAAATTGTACATTTTGTTAAGAATTTGAAGAGTCATTAATACACATATTCTGGACCTGCAAACACACTGACTTAATTTGAAATAAGTTATCAAATTGTATTAAAGCTAACATTTATCCCCATTTTATATTGTCATGGAAAAACATCTTGTTTGGTTTAGTTAATTATGATAAAAATTATCCTCCCAATTTTATTTAATAAATCTCATAATTCTATTAAGTAAATATTACATTCATAAAACTAAGTTTAGCAATAAAACACAACATTTTGTTGATCTAATCGCTCATATTGGATCTTATATTAATTCTATTCTAAATAATACAAACAAAAAAGCAATTAAAACTTGTAATTTTGCTAAGCGTTATTATCTAGTTTAATTTTATTTGTATTTTTTTTGTATCCCGCCCTGGCGTCCGTTCAGAACGTTTGATGTACGATTTAGTGTTCTTTGTTAAATACTGTCCTTTGTATTTTGAAAAAAGACTTTATAAAAAACAATATATAAATTTAGTGCGTTTATTTGTGAATAAACAAGATCCTTTTTTCATTGATAACTAAATTTTAATTTGGGGAAATTGCTAACATTTTCATTCACAAGTAGATTTTTATTCAAAGTAACCCAAATTGTACATATTGAAGAAATAATTTAAATGTATTTGCACATTTTTATTTTTTCTCTCTTCACTGAAAGATTTTCATCAAACTAAAACTATTTATTTGTTCTCCTATATATTCACACATTTAGGCCTACATATAGAATTGTTCCTCATTGGTGTGTTTACTTATTTTTTTAATCTATTTTGCTCTGAAGTTTGTGCTTTATGATATTCAGATTCTTATCTGTTCAATCTGCATAATTTTTGTTTGTTTTGTTTTTTTGTCCAGACAAACTGATAAAGACTTTATGCTTTCTTTCTAAATTTGTTCAATAAAGTTTGTAAATAAAAGAGCTGGAAACGGTCGGAATCTGAACTGGAAACACCCAAGAGCCACAAGAAGAGTCCAGGTAAGAGGGAAATTCTAATCTGCGAAATTGTCATCAACTGAAGAAATAAAGTGCAGGCATAAAAGCTTTTGGAATGTGTTTAGAGTGATTTTAATGTCAATTCCTCTGATCTCGATAGATCATTGGGAGATAATTAAGTTCTTTATTATTTATTCAGCCACAATTTTTAAAAAAAAGCAATCTAAATAAAAGCAAGAAGTAAGATGCCTCTTGAGACCCTTCATGGGATCTGTCTTTACACAGCGTAAGGCCATAAAGATTACAATAAAAGTTATGCTGAATAAATGAAACACGGTTGGTGCTTTCTGCAGCCTCTGATCTAAACTGATCTGTTTCACTCATATTTACCTGTTTAAGACTTTACTACAACACAAACACACTCTTCTAGAAAGATTTGAACTCATTTTAAATCATTTTAAATCCCAACTTAAAGACCAATTCACACCAAAATCAACTTTTTTTGCTGATAAACTGTATAAATGAGTGTCTATTAGTGCTGTCTACATGTCTGGTCATCGTTATTTTGGTATTTTAGTGCATCTTAGTAAAAATATAAATTTTCTGCCTAAAACTGTCAGCGTGGCGCCCTCTTTAGGTCAAAACTCTATACTGCACTTAAATTTGAATTGGGCGTTGCCATTTGCTCTGCGGTGCGGGCTGACGTCAGCCATCCTGCTGCTGTAAGGTATAAAACAAGCCGAGTCTCCGCCCACGCCTCCTCCACAGAACCTTACTCCCTTTCCTCTCTTTTGTCTGGTGAAGGAGGTGGAGAGAAATCCTCCATCTCAAAAGATCTCTCTGAGGCAAAGGAACTCACGTCTCTATTGCTCTCCATCTTTCTCGCCGTCTGTCTGTGCCACTGCAGCAGCGCTGCTGTCAACATGTCAATCACAGCGCAGACCATGCCCAGCCCTCTCCCACCTCCACTTGGCGCATTTTTCAGACAGGAAATGTGGGCGGAGTTAGACTCTTGTAGTGGGAAGAGTTGCTATTCAAATTCAGGCCGGTAACAGAAGTTTTAAAGACACAAAGAACCCAGACCAAACTGACTTTACAGGATTAATTTGGGATTTTAGTAAGGAAACAAGGTGAACAGATAAACACTGAGTCAGCAGGTTGTGTGAGCTGGGTAGCAGTTACCATGGATACAGCACAGATACAGTTAACAGATTTAGCTCTGAAAGGATGACATGTGCAAGAAAGAACTTCAAGAGTTACGGGTTATGTATCCAACGGGTCCTTGAAAAGTCCATCGGGTTCTGTGGGAGTTTTTGAAAAACATCCTATTAACTCTAAAGGATTTTGGATGAATTCTTCACATGGTTCTTCTACAGATGCCTAAAGAGGTTTGAAAGTCTAAGATGAGAGGCACCAAATAGCTTTGCCTGTGAATTGGACCCCGTGATTCAGACTCATTTAGAAAAGCTGTTGTATCATTGGAAGGTCTTTGGTCCTTAAAGAGTAACTAAACCCCAAAACAACTTTTTTTTTGCTTCTAAACTGTATAAATGGGTCTTTACCAATGCAGTCTTTCAGTTTCTGGGGATTTTTTTACATTTTTGTGTAAACTTGTTTAATTCTACACCTTTTGGTCTAAAAACGTCTTAGTGCTGCCCTCTTAGGGTTGAACGGTGGCTACTGCTTTTGAATTTTGTGATTGGTGGAGAGTGGTACATCTTTACGTCACAGGCATCGACTGCGTCACAGCAGCCATGGTCTCACAGACACGCCCCCTGGGTTTGGGTATAAAACTATCAGACATATTCCCCCCCCCCCCCCCCCCCTCGTGGCGAGTTTGGAGTGGGATTGTGTTTTTCAGGTTACCATTATTATCACATTAGCACTTAGCATAGCTAACATACTGTTTTGAACGTTAGCCTATGTTAGCATTACCACGCCCCGTGGGTTTGGGTATAAAACCATCTCTCAGACACACTCGCCCCGTGGCGAGTTTGGAGTTTTAATTGCGAGTTTTGATCGATTACGTTTTTCAGGTTACCAATATTATCCCATTAGCACTTAGTTAGCATAGCTAACATACTGTTTTGAACGTTAGCCAATGTTAGCATTACCACTCAGAGACCGGACTCCTCCTGTCTCCCTCTGCCTCGGGCAGCGCTAACTCAGCGCCCTGAGCCAGCGGATCGAATTGATACGGCTCGCGGTCGCTGGCTTCCATAAAGCCTCCCTCTACCTCCGGTGACGGCGGAGGAGATCCGCTGGCTCAGGGCGCTGAGTTAGCGCTGCCTGAGGCAGAGGGAGACAGGAGGAGTCCGGTCTCCCTCTGCCTCAGGCAGCGCTAACTCAGCGCCCTGAGCCAGCGGATCGAATTGATACGGCTCGCGGTCGCTGGCTTCCATAAAGCCTCCCTCTACCTCCGGTGACGGCGGAGGAGATCCGCTGGCTCAGGGCGCTGAGTTGGCGCTGCCTGAGGCAGAGGGAGACAGGAGGAGTCCAATCTCTGAGTGGTAATGCTAACATAGGCTAACGTTCAAAACAGATGAACGTCGATCAGTCGCAAAACTGTGAACGCCACTTCGGTCACTGTCCATGTTTCAGTGTCAGATTGAGCTAGCTGACACTGTCCTCCTGACCACCACCTTACTTTCCCCCCTCCGCTCATCCTCCACACCTGGCCACGCCCCTCCGTGCTTCCTGGCACCGCCCACCTTGGTAGAATTTTTCATATGTTGTCTGGGGGCGGGGCTATGCTCATGGGGTTCAGTTACACTTTAAAGGGACCCTGGAGGTCATTAAGGAAGTTCAAGTGTTTGTTGAAAGAACTTTTACTGGTAAACTACCGGCAGGTAGTAGGGTTGGGCGATGTCCCCCAAATTGGCAGTTGGCGACGTTCACAGTAAAACATCGCGATGGACGATGCTATCCCATTCACTAATACATTATAAGTTGTAATATGTTGTACATTTCAAGTTGTGAAACACTTCACGCAGCTCACCCGGCCTTTTCAATACGTGGCACTCGGTTGCACGTAAGGGGGAAAAAAAGAGACTGATGAACTGAGCTGTAAAGCACAACTTGTTTTCGTGGTGGATCTGTCACTGCTGCCAAGAAGTTAAAAAAATAAATAAAACTTGACGCCCGGATTTTGTTCTCAGTCACCCATAAGGAAGGCGGTCCTTGTATCAGGATTCACCTACTACTCCGGGTTGTTCTCCTCCCAGGTAACACCCTTACAATAAGTTCTTTTCACCGAGCAGCTCCACGACGCGCTCCTCCTCTGTGTCGGCTGACAGATGAACAGCTGATCTACTTTGACGCTCTCACGTCTCGGTCTCCACCCTCGGCGTGCTACGCCCCCCTTCAACCAAAAACAGTTGGAAAACAAAAGGCAACCACCGATATCCGCGCACTCTTGACTTATAGTGCGCATAGCGCAAGTTGTGCAGCGATCCTCGCTCGCTTCTCAAAACAGAGGTGAAACAGTAGCCTACTTGCAGACGAGGCAGCGCTGCCTGTCTGCCTTTCGCAGTTTTGCTGGAGACGTGAACGCGTCATCGCTCGTGGTGTTCCGGAAAGTGGGTTTTGCTGTCCTGCTTCAGCTCCTTTTATGTGCAGCCTAACAAGTTTTTGCGCACAACTTTTTGCAAACCCGTAACAAAGCAGCTGCATTGCTGCGCTCCTCCTCCTGACTTAGTGTGTGTCTGACAGGGTGGGGGGCGTGACATCACGATGGGGGCTCTCCATCGTGATGTCGGTCGATGGCATCGTCCATCGGCACAACCCTAGTAGGTAGTCCTTAAGATTGAAGATGACGACCTTTGAGCTGTGGTTCTATGGTTTTCTACATATTGAACAACAACATTTTATTGAAAAGATTTCTCCTTGGGGGGTTGTTAGTTGCCTAATCAGGCTTTAGGAGGTCTTTCCATGGTTCTACGGGACTCAGAAGGGATTAGTGGTGCTTGAAGATACTATTGCAGACCTTAACAGGGTTCTATCAGCACTTCAAATCATAACCATCTGATGAAACAATCATTTTGGATCTGGTTTAAAGGTCCTTGAGGAGTTTTTTGGGTCTGCATGGAAAGTTCTTATAGGTCAAAGGTGAAGGATCTTAAAGGAGTTCTTTATCGGGTTTGAAAGGGTCACGGCTCTCCAGGAACTTCAGGTACTCCATGTGTCGTCGGGCGACCACCTTGTTATGACGGATGTAGTACATAAGGTAGGACAACAGCATGATGAACCAGAGGAGCATGGTGATCAGGGTCAGGAAGTCTGCGGTTCTCCTCACTGGCTGACACAGATCCCAGTCCTGCACCAGTAAGACCAGAGGAAATCCAACAGCTCCTGAAACACACACGGTTACAGCCAGAATCAGGTTCTGAGGTTTCAGATATGAGGAATCAGGTGGAATCAACGTACCGAGGTTCGGAAGGTCCGAGGTCTGACAGATGACCTTCTCCAGAGAGGACATGTCCACATCCAGCTGGGGTATGGACATCTGGACACAGACGGGAAGTTATCAAATTGTCCCTCACCTTTCTGATACCAACACCTCACTGAGGCTCACCTGCATGCTGCAGTCACAGTGCCATGGGTTCTGGCTCAGGTTGGCTTGGACCTGAAGTCCACCAAGAACTGCCAGGTCCAACGTGGTGAGCTGATTGGATGAGAGGTCCAGGTACCGGAGGGACGATCCCAGGCCATAGAAACATCCGGGTTCGAGAGACGAGAGCTGTGACAGGAAACAGGTAGTGAGTGAAGCTGGATTTTGCCGGTTTCCTGGAGTGGGGCAGTACTGAGAGGGTTCGGACCTGGTTGTGGGACAGGTCGAGCTCATCCAGCAGGAACAGATCCGAGAAGCAGAAGGCCGGCAGGGAACTGAGCCGGTTATTATTCAGAAACAGATGGGTTGTGTGGTTGGACAGGCCAGCAGGTATCTGCAGAGACAAACACACCTGAGCGGGTAACCGGACCCGATCGCATGGACCGGTTTCATCAACCAGACATCTGTGACACTAAAAACCCAACCATCCACCTGAGAATCTACTGGTTAAAATGGTACAGACACAAGCAGACGGACCTGGGTTAGTCTGAGTCCGCTGCAGCGAACTGTCAGACCTCCATCCCCAGACTCCGTCTGCTGGCAGGCGTTGATGGAGGACACTCGGTTTCCCCGGCGCCACAGCGCCCCCGCTTGGAGGGATGATGGAGGGATCAGAAGGAGGAGGAAGAGCGTCAGACTGCGGGACATGATGTGAAGGAATGACGTGATGCTCTGATTTACAGGAACCGATCCACAGATCATCGGATATCATTTATCACTGATTACATCAGCCTGTTTGGAACAAAGTCACAGCAAGAAGAGAGAAAAGAAAAGAAACAGATAGAATAGGAGGATGAACAACAGGACAAAGGGATAAAAGTGAAAAGATGAAGAGATTAACAATGAGAAGATCTGCTTAATCCTCCTGCTGGGATTAAAGATCAAATATTTACTGCTTCAGATTCAGGAGGAGAGGATTTTTACATAAACTAGAATTCCTCATTTAAAACATTTATGTCTGTTGTCTGCCTGTTTTTATGCACAAAACCCTTTAAACTGATTGTATTTCCTCTCATCAGTTTGTTTCTATTGATTAAAATCAGAAGGAAAAGCTGATGATAAACTATAACAAAGCCTCCTGCTTATTGAACACAATTCATTAAGCAATTAGTTCTGACAGAGCAACATCTGTGTTTGATGTCTTCAATAACAACTATGAAGATGCAGCATTTAAAATAATATAAAAATGAACAAACAACAGAGCAGGTTGTTCATACTCACAGCCGTCAAAATCAGAGGACAGAGCGCTCTGCCTGAAACAGCAGAAACAGACGGGGCTTTGACGTACGACCATATATATAAATAAATAAATAAATAAATAAATAAATAAATAAATAAATAAATAAATAAATAAATAAATAAATAAATAAATAAATAAATAAATAAATAAATAAATTCAGGCACTGTAAATTATTTAAGTATGACACAACTCTCAACAATATTTAAATATAAAAGAATTTCAATGAAATTTGAACAATTAATCCACGGAGGCTGCAGCGCATGTTTACAGTGTCTCCCTCTGGTGGACAAATGGTAAGATGACAGCCTAGATAAGGAGAGAGTTGAAAGATAAATTTCATACATTGAATAAAAAAAAATTAGAAAAACATTTTACAATAGCAACATATTTCATCTTAATAAAATATCAGCACAAATTATGGGAGCAGGAGTTGGATGAAGAACGTGAGTTTAAATATTATTATTTATTATTTTCTGCAAGTCTGTAAATGTGCACGTCAAAAGTAAATTCAATTGAAAATACATACTTTGTATAAGTCTGTATTTGAATCAAAAGCTGCTAAATAATAGAAGTAAATAAAATAATAATTAAAAAAATCTTAAATAAGTTCACAAAATCTCTTCTATAGTAGGCTATGTCGCTTGACAAAAATCAAAAATCAGGTTCTGGAGGTAGCAGATCTATGCTATTTATTTATTTTGATTTATTTATTTATTTAGTTATGCATTCGTTCATAAATTATGCAGTACAAAAGTGTAATTTTTATGTGGTTAATACAGTATTTTTACATTAAAGAGAAAATAACATAATACTTTGCTCCAAAACTCAAACATTACAAAAAGTAAAATAAAAATATTTAGTAATGGTAAATAAATGGCTGATTGGTCCGTTTCTGACTTTTCCAACCCCTAGAAACGTGACACAATTTCTATCAGGCAGGTGACAGGTGTCCGGTGGGCGGGGCTTCCTGCCGCTCATGCATTCTGGGCTGAGCTGATAGCGCGTGCAGAGATGTCAGGCCGTGACATCATAGAAGGAGAGGAGGAGGAGGAGGAGGAGCTGGAGCCAGATAGGGACCGAACCTAAACCAGAACTTTAAAGCTCCATCAGGTGCGCTGGATTTACTGGTTCCGGTCTGAAACTCATCAGAGCGGCCCTGGAAGCAGATAAACAGTGAGTACAACACAAATCTTCAGATTATTCACATGAAACTAATAATAATCAGCGTTTATTTAGATATTTAAAGCAATCTGAGATCCAGAGGCTCGGTAATAATCAAAATATGGACCTGTTAAAGTTAGAAGGACATCTGAGTCTCACTAGGGAGGTTTGGACATATCAAGAAGGAAAGTTAATAATTAGTTCAAATTAAGTTATGTTTATTATTTCATCCCGTGATAAAAATAGATTCATAAATTATCATTGAATAATTTATTAAATGCTTCATTTTATTCCTTCAGTTCAATCATTAACAGTTTAAAAATCAATATAAAGTGAATATAAAATTAATTTAAACATTGTCATTTAAATCCAAACATTTATCTGTCAATATAAAGCGTTTGTTTAACATTATTTTGGTTTTCCAGTTTACAGGTTGTTGAAGCTCCGCCCACCCCTGTGACCTCACCAGGACACCTTAAACCAGACCACAGGGGGTCCATGATGACGTCGACACCTTTCAGCGACGCCAAGAACAGACATGAGGAAGATGAAGACGAAGAGGAGGATGAGGAGGAGGAGGAGGAGGAAGAATGGAGCCTTCCTCCCGACTCTGTGAAAGCCTCTGAGGACGATCCAACCAGTCAATCGGATGCTGGGGATAAACCTGCTGCAGGTCTGAGCATTGGCTGGGACTCGGCGGAGGAGGCGGGAGTCGCGCTGTCCGACTCTACCAGGGAGGAGTTGTCATGGCAACGGAGGAGGGAGGCAGAGCGCGACGAACAGGAGACGAAGGCGGTGGGTTCATCCCCCGACGGACGATTTCTGAAGTTCAACATCGAGATCGGACGAGGTTCCTTCAAGAAGGTCTACAAGGGCCTGGACACGGAGAAGACGGTGGAGGTGGCGTGGTGCGAGCTGCAGGTATCAAACGAGTCTCGGGTCACAGGCAGTTGGTGGTTCCGAGTCAGATGGTCCGGATGAAGGTGGTTCATCAGAACCTTAAGTGTCACCATGAACCCTTGGCAGTAGGAGACGTTGAGAGAATGAGGCTCTGTTTCAGTTAGGGATGGATGGATGGATGGATGGATAGATGGATGGATGATCCAATAGAAGATCTGGTAGACCTCAAAGTGGTTCTGATTGCCGCTCATTCAGAACCTCAAGCCCATCCAGACCTGGAAAGCATGAGGAGAAGTTCTGTTGGAAAACCCGATAATTGTCATGTGGGGCGACCATGGCTCAGGTGGTAGAAGTTTGTTCTGTAATCGGTGGGTCGCCTGTTCGAACACCTGCTCCGTCGTCTCGGTCGTTGTGTCCTTGGTCGTTGCCCAAGGACACAACAATGCCTGCTGGTGGTCAGAGGGCGCCGAGTGTATGGCAGCCTCGCTTCTGTCAGCGTACGCCAGGGCAGGTGTGGCTACAATGTAGCTCACCATCACGAATGACTGAATGTAATGTAAATGGATTTACAGTCACGTCCATAAGTATTGGGACATCGACACAATTCTAACATTTTTGGCTCCATACATCACAATGGATTTGAAATGAAACAACCACGACGTGCTATAACTGCAGACTGTCGGCTTTAATTTGACGGTATTTACATCCAAATCAGGTGAACGGTGTAGGAATTACAACAGTTTGCATATGTGCCTCTTGTTAAGGGACCAAAAGTAATGGGACAAATGGCTTCTCAGCTGTTTCATGGTCAGGTGTGTGATATTCCCTCATTATCCCAATTAAAATGTGGAGATAAAAGGTCCAGAGTTCATTTCAATAGTGTTATTTGCATTTGGAATCTGTCGCTGTGAACTCTCAAGATGAGATCCAAAGAGCTGTCACTATCAGTGAAGCAAACCACCATTAGGCTGAAATAACAAAACAAACCCATCAGACAGATAGCAAAAGCATTAGGCGTGGCCAAAACAACTGTTTGGGACATTCTTAAAAAGAAGGAACGCACCGGTGAGCTCAGCGACACCAAAAAACCTGGAAGACCACGGAAAACAACCGTGGTGGATGACCGAAGAATTTGTTCCCTGGTGAAGAAAACACCCGTCACAACAGTTGGCCAGATCAGGAACACTCTCCTGGAGGTCGGTGTGCCATAGTCAACAATCAAGAGAAGACTTCACCAGAGTGAATACAGAGGGTTCACCACAAGATGTAAATCATTGGTGAGCCTCAGAAACAGGAAGGCCAGATTAGAGTTTGCCAAACGTCACAGTTCTGTGAACAACATCCTGTGGACAGATGAGACCGAGATCAACTTGTACCAGAGAGATGGGAAGAGAAGAGTATGGAGAAGGAAAGGAAGTGCTCATGATCCTAAGCGTAGCACCTCATCAGTGAAACATGGTGGTGGTAGTGTCATGGCGTGGGCATGTATGGCTGCCAATGGAACATAGTTTGCAGTGTTTTGGAGACTCTGGCTATATTGCAGTTTAGCGACGTAACCAGATCCACGTGTTAATGACCCAGAACGCCACCGTGGCCGAATACAATGGTTCTCTTGTATTTATTGATGATGTGACTGCTGACAAAAGCAGCAGGATGAACTCTATTATCCGCTCATATTCAGCCAAATGCTTCAAAACTCATTGGACGGCGCTTTTTCAGTGCAGATGGACAATCACCCAAAGCATCATGCAAAAGCAACCAAAGAGTTTTTTAGGGCAAAGAAGTTGAATGTTATGCAATGGCCAAGTCAATCACCTGACCTGAATCTGACTGAGCATGAATTTCACTTGCTGAAGACAAAACGGAAGAGAAAATGTCCCAAGAACAGGAAGGAGCTGAAGACAGTAGAGGCCTGGCAGAGCATCAGCAGGGATGAAACCCAGCGTCTGGTCATGTCTATGCGCTCCACACTTCAGGCTGTAATTCACTGCAAAGGATTAAACAGTGAAAGTTTGATTTATGATTATTATTATTCTGTCCCGTTACTTTTGGTCCCTTAACAAGAGGCACATATACAAACTGTTGTAATTCCTACACCGTTCACCTGATTTGGATGTAAATACCCTCAAATTAAAGCTGACAGTCTGCAGTTATAGCACATCCTGTTTGTTTCATTTCAAATCCATTGTGGTGTATAGAGCCAAAAATGTTGGAATTGTGTCGATGTCCCAATATTTATGGACCTGACTGTATGTGGATCTAAATCCCAGAAAGTGTTGGAAGATCCACTAAATCCAAGAGTTTTCCTCATGTGGTAGAACGCGCTCTGGTTCTTGTCAGCGTAGAAACCCTAGGATGGTTTCTGTTGGGTCAGCTGTTGTTGCTCAGATGTTGGATCTATTTGCTACATCAGAACAAAACTTTTATGGCTCCATAGTGTATTGCTGCCCCTCCCCCTCATGTTGCTGCACACTGCAGGCTGAAAGATAGCTTTACTTTCTGCCCCTTATTTCAAGAAAGACAAACTCTAATTGCAAAAAACAAACAAACCACAGCTTGGCATGATTAGAGCTTGTCGAACATCGTACCGACCCAAACCCGGCTGGGTTTCTGTAGAACCTTGAGGAGGGTTCCCTCATAAAGACACCCTGAGGTCACCTTAAACGTTTTTCTCTGGGTGTCGGCATCCAAAGCTGTAACAGGACGGCCTGCTCTCCTTCAGCTCCTCGCCCCACGTCAGCAGGCTGCAGATACATCCACATACGTGTTGCTTGATGAAGCATGAGTCAGCAGTTTGTTGAAGCATACACAGTATCTGAGTGAGCAGGCGGCTGCTGGATGCTGGTGATAACACGCACACACACACACACAAGTTCAGCCATGCAATCTGTTTGTTTGGTGCAGAAACCGAAACACGCCTGAGATGTTTCTATTTTCTGTGTTGTGGGTTCTTAATGTGATTTCTCTCCACCTTAATCACTTTTTCACATTAAATCCACTGATCATTGTTTTATCTCTCAGTCTTAATAAACACACTATTATAAATAGGCAGCATAGAGAAATACAAATGTATACAATTCATTAAAACAAGGCGGGGTTTACAAATTAAAAAGCTCAATAAAACAAATCTAGGTCCAAACAAGTTAAAGGATCTGTTTTGTCCATTTTTTTTTCAATGTATTGGTTTGAATGTAAATTTTTTTATAGACTTTACGTATATTAAATCATTTTAGTTTTTTTTTAACGTTTGCCATAGTTGGAGTAGGAAAAACAAAATTGAAGTCAATTAATTGATTTAATTAATTTTTTTACTTCAAATTGTGATAGTATTGAATGTGATTTATTACCTTTTTATTTGTTTTCAATTTCTTTATTTGAATAAAAATGTTATTTTGTTGATAAGTCATTTTATTTCTATTTATTTTATTTGTCCGACACGGGGCCCGGCGGCTCTCCTGTGATCTAATGAAGCCTGAAGTTGTCTCGGAGCTAACAGGAAGTGCTGGATCATAAATAAACAAACAGAAAAGCGGAGTCGGGCAGCAAAGCGAGGTGTTTGTGTGTTGTCATGTCAGCAGTTCATTAGCAGCAGCTCAGTGAGGGCTCGGCGTCCTTCAGGGGGCAGGTTTTTCTCCACAAGGTGAACGGCTGAAGGTGTCCATGTGCTCACGTTCAACAGACTCACTGTCTGAGCCGATCCGAGCGCCAGCGCTTCAGCGAGGAGGTGGAGATGCTGAAGGTTCTGCAGCATCCAAACATCGTGAGGTTCTATGACTCCTGGAAGTCCTCTAAGTGCATCATCCTGGTGACGGAGCTCATGACCTCCGGAACACTGAAAACGTGAGGAACGGGAAAAAAATGTCCCACTCTCACTTGATCTACTTTTCTCTAGTTTCCATGTTGTAACTCTGACACCAATTTGAGTTTCCCACACTGGTTCAAGCACCAGAACTTGACCCACCTTGTTGTGTGTCCCCTTAAACCCACCCAGGTACGTGCGCAGGTTCCGCCCAATGAAGCTGAAGCTGCTGCAGAGATGGAGCCTGCAGATCCTGAAAGGTCTTCATTTCCTGCACTCGCGCTCGCCACCGATTTTGCACAGAGACCTTAAATGTGACAACGTCTTCATCAACGGACCCACCGCCTCGGTCAAGATCGGAGACCTGGGCCTCGCGACGCTCAAGAGGGCCTCGTTCGCCAAGAGTGTCATCGGTAAGAAGCACGTCACCTCAGTTCATCCTCATAAAGAGAGAAGTTCTGTTTGTGTCTCACACTGTGACTCGTGTTGTGTTCAGGAACTCCTGAGTTCATGGCTCCAGAGATGTACGAGGAAAAGTATGATGAGGGTGTGGACGTTTATGCCTTCGGTATGTGCATGCTGGAGATGGCAACTTCAGAGTATCCGTACTCTGAATGTCAGAACGCTGCCCAGATCTACCGTAAAGTCACTAATGTAAGGCCACACCCACCTCGCACCTGCCTACTTCCTGTTGTCCGTCCATGTTTGACCATCTCTTTGTCCTCCAGGGAATCAAACCAGATAATTTCTTGAAAGTACAAATCCCAGAGCTGAAAGAGATAATCGAGGGCTGCATCCGAACCAACAGCAACGAGAGGTGAGTGCCTGGTTAGTTTGCTGTCCTCAAACACAGCAGGAAAACTGAGTGCCTGGTTACTTCACTGTCCTCAAACACAGCAGGAAAACTGAGTGCCTGGTTAGTTCACTGTCCTCAAACACAGCAGGAAAACTGAGTGCCTGGTTAGTTCAATGTCCTCAAACACAGCAGGAAAACTGAGTGCCTGGTTAGTTCAATGTCCTCAAACACAGCAGGAAAGCTGAGTGCCTGGTTACTTCGTTGTCCTCAAACACAGCAGGAAAACTGAGTGCCTGGTTAGTTCAATGTCCTCAAACACAGCAGGAAAACTGAGTGCCTGGTTAGTTCAATGTCCTCAAACACAGCAGGAAAACTGAGTGCCTGGTTAGTTCAATGTCCTCAAACACAGCAGGAAAACTGAGTGCCTGGTTAGTTCAATGTCCTCAAACACAGCAGGAAAATTGAGTGCCTGGTTAGTTCGCTGTCTTCAAACACAGCAGAAAAACTGAGTGCCTGGTTAGTTCACTGTCCTCAAACACAGCACGAAAACTGAGTGCCTGGTTAGTTCACTGTCCTCAAACACAGCACGAAAACTGAGTGCCTGGTTAGTTCAATGTCCTCAAACACAGCAGGAAAATTGAGTGCCTGGTTAGTTCGCTGTCTTCAAACACAGCAGAAAAACTCAGTGCCTGGTTAGTTTGCTGTCCTCAAACACGGCAGGAAAACTCAGTATCTGGTTAGTTCAATGTCCTCGAACACAGCAGGAAAAATTAGTGCCTGGTAAGTTCAATGTCCTCAAACACAGCAGGAAAAATTTGTGCCTGGTTAGTTCAATGTCCTCAAGTATGCAGGAAAACTCAGTGCCTGGTTAGTTCGCTGTCCTCAAACAAAGCAGGAAAAATGAGTGCCTGACTTTGAATCTGAGGCGAGTTCAATGTCCTCATCTATTGTAGGAAAACACTTGGTCTGTGGTTAGTTCAATGTCCTCATCCATTGCAGGAAAACACTGGGAATGTGGTTAGTTCAATGTCCTCATCCATTGCAGGAAAACACTGGGACTGTGGTTAGTTCAATGTCCTCATCCATTGCAGGAAAACACTGGGAATGTGGTTAGTTCAATGTCCTCACCCATTGCAGGAAAACACTGGGTCTGTGGTTAGTCCTCAAACACAGCAAGAAAAATCTTAATCTGTGTGTAAACATTCACATCTAAATCAAGAAAATCTCTGAATCCCGATTAGTTCAAGATCCTCAAATATACCAGGAAAAATGTGAGCTTGTGGTTAGTTCAGGGGAAAATAGATTTTTGAAAAAGGTGAAGCTCTTAAGATGGCCTGGAAGCAGAAGCTCCAGTATTGATGAATAACAAACGGCAGTAATCTGATGGAGAAAGCCTAAACATGTTCTTCAGATGGTAAAACACTTTTTTTCTGGTTTTAAAATGTCACATTTAAAACCAACTTCAGGTTTACGACTAACTCTGATGTTTGTAAGTCAGACATTACTGTCTGGCATTGAACATCAGTAACAGCGGTTAACATTTAGGTTTGTCTACTCTACATTAAGTGATCATTGACAGAGTGACACCAAAATATGGTTAAAAGGCATCATAAAAGCTCAGGTTATGTGGAAGCAATGTAATATTAACATGGGTGTTGTCATCATGTCGGTTTTAGAGCTTCATTTTTCCATCCTATCGTAGAAGCTCTTAACGATAAGCTGTGTCCGAATAGGTCTAATATGGTTTATACTGTCCATGTCTGCAGGTTTACGGTTCAGGATCTGCTGGAGCACCGGTTCTTCCAGGAAAAGACTGGCATCTACGTGGAGCTGGCTGAGGAAGATGACGGCACCAAGGCGGCGCTGAAGCTCTGGCTCAGGGTGGAGGACAAAAAGAAGCTTCTGGGCAAATACAAAGACAACAACGCCATCGAGTTCCTTTTTGAGCTGTACAAAGACGTCCCCGAGGAGGTCGCCCAGGAGATGGTACCCTCACCACCGCACTGGTGACATCACAGAGGAGTAATCGCCTGGCGGCTGGTCTCACCTGTCCGTCTTTGTCTGTCAGGTTATTCTGGGATTTGTGTGCAAGGCCGACTACAAGGTGATCGCAAAGGCCATCAGAAACCGTGTGACTGCCATAAAGCAGGAGCGAGACAAAAAGCGCCTCCTGCTGGAGGAGGCCATGAACAACCTTAAGGCAGCTGTTAGCAAGAAGGCGACAGAACAATCCGCACTGTCCAATCAGAAGCCTGCATCTGTTTTAAATGCATCTGCTTCTGAAAGGGCGGCTAATCAGGCGAGTCTGAACCCGTCGATATAGGAATAAATGTTGCTTGAATATCTTCACTGTCAGACGTTTTACTAAAGCGTTAGCCTAACACTCGTCCAATTAACTCACAGAATGATGTCACTGCTGACGTACAAGCCCCGCCCACAGCACCCACGCCAGCAGGGAGATCGTTGACGAGCGGCAGCCTGACAGATTCTGGGATCAGCGTCTTCTCCAGCAAGACGGAGGAAGACGAAGACGAGGATGAAGACAAGACAACCCAGCATGCGTCTCACTCCTCAGCTGCTTGTCAGTATATTTAATCAGGTGTTCTAACGTTTGATTGGATAACCACTATAGCTGCTGTTTAAACTAATTAACCGCTTCGTCTCATGGCAGCTGACTGCGAGACAGGAATCTTCTTCAACACGTCTCCAGGAGCTGCAGAGGCTCCTCCTCCTCTTTCAAACCCCACCCCTGTCCCAGAGGCTCGACCCCCTGCGAGCGACATGGCTTCCAAAGCTCCGCCCTTCCCGATGTTGCGCTTCCCGAAGGTCAGCAGGAATGGAAGAAGATAGTCCTGACATTGTTATTTAAGATACATTAAATTTAATTTACATCAGGTCAGCCACTCTCTGCTGCTATCTAGTGGTCCTAAGTGAGTCTTGACATTGAAACTGTGTCCTGCAGAGCATTGCTGTATCCCAAAGCGCAGAGAGACCTCCCACTGATTCACCGTGCGGCTTCTCCTCACCTGTCGACAGGTAACCCCTGCTATCTTAACACTCAGTTTCCTTCGCTTCGGCAAGCTTTATTTTATAACGTGTGTTTTCTGTTTGCAGCTACTCCTCTGACATAACTTCAGGTCTGAGTGACGGCAACGACGGCCAGTGGGATCGGAGCAAGCAGGAAGCAGCGAAAAGAGAAGCCACGAAGCAGTTCAGGCGTAGGGCCAGAGCTCGGCTGAGGATCATGGGGGTGAGTGGAAGCGTCCGAGTCATAGACCTGCCCAACTGAAGAACGGTGGAGTGATCAGGGTGTGTGTGCGTTCGCTGCGTTCAGGTGTCTGATAAGGTGGACCGAGTGGTGGAGTGTCAGCTGCAGACTCACAACAACAAGATGGTGACCTTTAAGTTCGACCTGGATGGAGACAATCCAGAGGACATTGCATCCGTGATGGTTAGGAGAGCCTCTCCTCCAGTTCATCTCCATCCAGCAACAGCTCTTGGTGTGACCAACTCTTTGCTTTCAGCTCCTCAGAGACTTCATCCTGCCAACGGAAAGGGAGGGGTTTATTCTACGCATGTATGAAATCATCAAGAGGGCGGAGTTAATGATACATCAACAGCATCCGGCAGGCTGCAACAGGTTGCCCGACCTGACTGCCTCCACGCTGCCTGAATCAAAGGTACTTCTCATTCATCCGGTGGCCCGCAGTTTTCTTCTGGATCTGCTTGTTAAATTAAATGGAATTTCAATTCAGTTTATTTATACAGTTGTGTGCGAAAGTCAGGGCACCCCTTTAAAAACAGCATATTTTATATATTTAAAAATGTATATTCATATTTACTGTCTCTCTGGTATATGGGAAAAAAAGACAATATTGTCAGGAAACATTAATGCATAGTTACATTTTATTTTATAAATTGAACAAAATTACAAAAATTAATGCAATTAGTGCAAAAGTTGGGGCACCCTGAGAGTTTCAAAGATTCAGATTCTTTTTACAAGCTCAGACCTCTACCAGCTCATTGGTCCTGAAGCATGTGTCAACAATTGTCATTAGGGAGTGCCAGCTGGTGCCAATTTGAGGGTTTCTTAAATACGGCGACTCCACAAACCTTGTACAAACACTCAGCAACCATGGGTTCCTCTAAGAAGCTGTGTAAGACAGAAAAAATGAAAGTAATTGATGCCCACAATGCCGGGGAGGGCTACAAGAAGATAGCAAAGCGTTTTCAGCTTGCAGTTTCCACAGTGCGAGGCATAATTAAGAGATGGCAGGTGAGGGGAACTGTGGAGGTCAAGAAGAGATCTGGAAGACCAAGGACACTCTCGGAGAGAACAGCTCGTAGTCTGATCAGAAAGGTAAACCAAAACCCACATTTGACTTCAAAAGACCTCCAGGAAGATTTAGCAGACTCAGGAGTGGTGGTGCACCCTTCCACTGTGCGCCGATACTTGCACAAACAAGACCTTCATGGAAGAGTCTGCAGAAAAAAACCTTATCTACGACCTCATCATAAAATACAACGTCATAAATATGCAACAGAACATCTACAGAAGCCTGATGACTTTTGGAAACAAGTGCTGTGGACTGATGAAGTTAAAATAGAACTCTTTGGCCACAATAAGCAAAGGTATGTTTGGAGAAAAAAAGGAGCAGCATTTCATGAAAAGAACACCTTGCCAACTGTTAAATATGGGGGTGGATCCATCATGCTTTGGGGTTGTGTTGCAGCCAGTGGGACAGGAAACATTGCTCGGGTGGAGGGAAGAATGGATTCAATTAAATACCAGCAAATTCTGGAGGCAAATATCACAGCATCTGTAAAAAAGCTAAAGCTGAAAAGAGGATGGCTTCTACAACAGGATAATGATCCTAAACATACCTCCAAATCCACCATGGACTACCTCAAGAAACGCAAGCTGAAGGTTTTGGAATGGCCTTCACAGTCTCCCGACTTAAACATCATCGAAAATCTGTGGGTAGATCTTAAAAGAGCTGTGCATGCAAGACGTCCTAAGAATATTGCAGAACTGGAAGCCTTTTGCAAGGAAGAATGGGGAAAAATCCCAAATAATAGAATCCAGAAACTTGTTGTTGGCTATAAAAAGCGTTTACAAGCTGTGATATCTGCCAGAGGGGGTGTTACTAAGTACTGAAGGTACTGATGCTGTAGAGTGCCCCGACTTTTGCACATGCCAAAATTATGTTTTTAATTTTTGTAATTTTGTTCAATTTATAAAATAAAATGTAACTATGCATTAATGTTTCCTGACAATATTGTCTTTTTTTCCCATATACCAGAGAGACAGTAAATATGAATATACATTTTTAAATATATAAAATATGCTGTTTTTAAAGGGGTGCCCTGACTTTCGCACACAACTGTATAGCACCGATTCACAACAGAGTCATTTAATCATATAAAAAATTGCAATCAGTTTAAAGTTTTAATTAGTTTTCTATTTAAGGAATCCCAGCAGATTGCATGGAGTCATTGACTTGAGGTTGCGCCCCGTTGATGCAGACTCTAACCACAGCAATCCCTCATACTGAGAAAACATGTAGCAACAGTGGAGATGAAAAACTCCCCTTTAACAGGAAATAACCTCCAGCAGAACCAGAACCAGAACCTGGCTCAGTAGGAGCGGCCATCTGCCACGACCATCTGGGGGTTTTATCACTGTTAAATATTTCAGATCGTTAAAGCTATTTTAATAAATGTCAGTAAATACAAAAAAGCATCTCCACCCAGACCTTGCGACTCCCAGACCTGCAGACACAAGAAAGTCCTTAAATAGGACCTGTCAGACAACAAGAAGTAGGCTAAACTTCATGCCCTGATCTAGAGTAAACGTCTCACCAACATCACTCGCCCGGGAGGAAAGTAAAGAACTCAGAATAACATCTGAAGTACAGCAGGCCTCACAGGGTTCAGTTAAGGTCAAGGTTCAAGATTCAACAATGTGCGACTGGGTAGAAAAGACAAAAATCACTGCTGACCCAAAAGGGGGCACAACTGGCTCGTAAGTTTTGGGGGGGCAATTACTTTTTCCAAACAGAACCAGGATAATTTGAGGAGATTTGCTTCCCTCAATAAAAAAAAAAATCATCATTTAAAAACTGCTGTTTTGTTTCTTCTCTATAATTGTAAATACTTCAAAATAGTTTGGGCAATAAAATCACCCAATCTCTCATTTGACGCTATATGGTTTCAGTTGCTTGACTTGTACACTAAGAATATACTCGAATTTATTCTCTAACCAGATTTTTTAAATCTTCACAGTTAAATGAGGAAATGAAGGGTTTGTCCAGGACTTTGTCCTCGTCCTCTTTACCCGGTAAGCAACAACATTAGGACCATGTTGGGCTTGTTTGACATGAGGTCAATCTGATGGTTTAAAACTCAGATCTTTGCTTTGATCTGACGTATCTCACTCAGTTCTGACTCTATAGTTCACTTCTCCATCATCTATCCGAGCCGGCTAATTGTTGTCCCTTCCTGTCAGATATTGACAACAGTGACCCCTCCCCTTTGAAAGCTGTGGATTTCCGCATCGACACCGAGGCCACGCCCCTCGTCAGGCCGCTGAGGTCACAGTCTTTTCAGACCCCATCAGGTACGACAAGGAATACATTCATCTTTACTTCTGTCAGGGCTTATCCATCCATCCATCCATCCATCCATTCATCCTCTATACTCGCTTATCTCCACAAGATATTGGGTTGGGGGTGTGCCTATCTCCATCAGTCATTACACAAACGACGGGGTCCAAACTGGACAGGTTGCTAATCCATCACAGAGCAACACAGAGACAATACAGGACAAAAAACCATGCATCAACGGCTCCATATAAACCATTTGTTTATTTTTTGAAACTGCATTTCAACACTAGGTGTCACTACATCCTCTGGAATGGGTCTTAAATCCAAAGAACTGTGTTTTGTTTAATTTAGATATTTTTATACAGCACAGTACAGGTCCTTCTCAAAAAATTAGCATATTGTGATAAAGTTCATTCTTTTCCATAATGTAATGATAAAAATTTAACTTTCATATATTTTAGATTCATTGCACACCAACTGAAATATTTTAGGTATTTTATTGTTTTAAAACTGATGATTTTGGCAAACAGCTCATGAAAACCCGAAATTCCTATCTCAAAAAATTAGCATATCATGAAAAGGTTCTCTAAACGAGCTATTAACCTAATCATCTGAATCAACTAATTAACTCTAAACACCTGCAAAAGATTCCTGAGGCTTTTAAAAACTCCCAGCCTGGTTCATTACTCAAAACCACAATCATGGGTAAGACTGCCGACCCTGACTGCTGCCCAGAAGGCCATCATTGAGACCCTCAAGCAAGATGGTAAGACACAGAAAGACATTTCTGAACAAATAGGCTGTTCCCAGAGTGCTGTATTAAGGCGCCTCTGTGGGAAGGAAAAAGTGTGGCAGAAAACGCTGCACAACGAGAAGAGGTGACCGGACCCTGAGGAAGATTGTGGAGAAGGACCGATTCCAGACCTTGGGGGACCTGCGGAAGCAGTGGACTGAGTCTGGAGTAGAAACATCCAGAGCCACCGTGCACAGGCGTGTGCAGGAAATGGGCTACAAGCCACTTTTGAACCAGAAACAGCGGCAGAAGCGCCTGACCTGGACTACAGAGAAGCAGCACTGGACTGTTGCTCAGTGGTCCAAAGTACTTTTTTCGGATGAAAGCAAATTTTGCATGTCATTCGAAAATCAAGGTGCCAGAGTCTGGAGGAAGACTGGGGAGAAGGAAATGCCAAAATGCCTGAAGTCCAGTGTCAAGTACCCACAGTCAGTGATGGTCTGGGGCGCCATGTCAGCTACTGGTGTTGGTCCACTGTGTTTTATCAAGGGCAGGGTCAATGCAGCTAGCTATCAGGAGATTTTGGAGCACTTCATGCTTCCATCTGCTGAAAAGCTTTATGGAGATGAAGACGACCTGGCACCTGCTCACAGTGCCAAAACCACTGGTAAATGGTTTACTGACCATGGTGTTACTGTGCTCAATTGGCCTGCCAACTCTCCTGACCTGAACCCCATAGAGAATCTGTGGGATATTGTGAAGAGGAAGTTGAGAGACGCAAGACCCAACACTCTGGATGAGCTTCAGGCCGCTATCGAAGCATCCTGGGCCTCCATAACACCTCAGCAGTGCCACAGGCTGATTGCCTCCATGCCACGCCGCATTGAAGCAGTCAGTTCTGCAAAAGGATTCCCGACCAAGTATTGAGTGCATAACTGAACATAATTATTTGGAGGTTGACTTTTTTTATATTAAAAACACTTTTTTCTTTTATTGGTCTGATGAAATATGCTAATTCTTTTAGATAGGAATTTTGGGTTTTCATGAGCTGTATGCCAAAATCATCAGTTTTAAAACAATAAAAGACCTAAAATATTTTAGTTGGTGTGCAATGAATCTAAAATATATGAAAGTTAAATTTTTATCATTACATTATGGAAAAGAATGAACTTTATCACAATATGCAAATTTTTTGAGAAGGACCTGTAGTTTCATACAGAGCTATCTGATAACAGGTTTGATCAATGAATTGACCTTATAATACCACTTCTTACAAATTTGTTTAAATGTTGTTTTGAGGGAATAAATAAATAAAATTGTATGAATATGTGAAGTACCTCAGGGACGTATCCAAAAACCCTTTAACATTTAGTGCAGTTATAGTTGCATATCCTGCCTTTACCTTATTAACTGCCAGATACCAGAGATCTAGACAAAAATTGCTGAAGTTCTTATTGTTGTAATATAATATTTTCATCATTTTTTATAATATTTCACACCCAGCACATTAATAGTATTGTTACAAGCCTAGAGAAGTCTGAGTTCTCAAAGGGCCTCAGGCTATGTTAGGAAACTGTCTGTGGTAGCGTTTCTCAATGCTGATTGGCTCTGGGTAAAGAGTTTATGTGATTCAAATATGGCCATGAAAAGGTACACAGTTAACCGATCAGGATCTTAGAGTGGACCTAAGCCTGAAGAAAAGACTTCTCCTTCTAGTGCCAACCTTAATGCTAAAACAAATGTAACTTGTTGGTCTAATTTAATCTTCCTTTTTAAATGTTTTCTAACTGTAGACCACTGTTAAGACAATGCACACCACCACCTGGTCGTAATAGGTGAATCATGCTAATGTCTCAAGCTTTGCATTAAATTAACAGGTTGTGGGCTGCACATGGGAAGCAATTGGTAGGACTGTTGCCTTGCAGCAAGAAGGGCCTCGGTTCAAATCCCATCCCGTGTCCCAACAGTCTAAAAACATGACTGTTAGGTTAATTGGTCTTTCTAAATTGCCCTGAGGCATGAGTGGGTTGTTTCTTCTATGTGTCTCTGTGTTGCCCTGCGATGGACCTCTTGCCTCCTGCGCGATGACTGCTGGAGATAGGCAACAGCCCCCCCGCCCCGCAACCCTGCGTAGGCTGGACGGGATATTTGGCTGGATAAGTGGTTTCACAATGATTGTTTAATTAGATAAAAGAAGATGGTATATTTTAATTCCATACATAGAAGTTGACTATTCTCTATGAACATCTGAAGATGAAACAGGAGTTTCCACTGTGACTCACACAAAGTAATCAAACAAAAGTTTAGAACTTTTTTTAAACCAAACATATTTTATGTTCCTCTCTCCAGCTTCCTTCTACCAGCCCCCCCAGTACCCCCGCCACTACCCCCGCCCAGACATCAGCACTGCTCCCCAACCTCATCTCCCTCCTGCCACTCAGCATCACCTCTCAACTCACCCCTATTCCACTTACACTGCCTCCTTCCCAACCCTGTCCCCTATCCCCCGTCTTCCCCGGGTCCAAAGCAACCCTTCCCTTTTCACCCCAATCTCCTCTCCCTCAGTGCCTACCCCTCCCCAGTGGCCCTCCCCAGACCAACCTCTTTTTTCCCTGGCTAATGTCCTTTCTGTGGCAATGAGCGTGGCTCACTCCCTCATGCCTCAATCTGGGGCCCCCAACCAGGGCTTATACCCCAACACTCCACCTCTAGCTCCCCCATTCCCAAACCCCCAGACTCCCGTCTCTTCCCCTGGATCTCAATCTTTGGGCTCTACTCTCCATCACCAAAACCAAGCCTCCTTTTCCTATTCCTTTGCCATACAACCAACCTACTCCCCACCAACACCTTGGACAGGCTCATCTAGGGACATTGAACAGGGAGTGTCACCCAGCAGGATCTCAGAGGCACCTCAGGTAGGAAAGAATGAAATATCATTAATTTTGGTGGGTTACCGGGTTCTGTAGTCTGAAACTTTGCACACCTGGTTTCTGTGCTCACCTCTTTAAATCCTTCATTACAGCTCATCCGTTCTGCCCATGAGGCTGACTTAGCTCAGCCCCGTCATGGTGAGTAGATGGTGGCATATTTGACTTCAGTCTTATTTGACCAAACCTGGACACTGAACATTAATCATACTGGTTCACAGGTTGTGGGACTTCCTTTTCTTCCAGTCCGACCAGTACACCCAATCACAGAGGAGAGCTCTCAGACTCATCGACTTCTTCCTCCACTTCTTCTCCACATGCGTCAACTCCCCGCAAAATGGTGAGATCTATAGATAGCAAAGTCTTCATATCTTTTTTATGATCAATTCATCAAGTTACGTAATTCCCTGACAGATATGTGAGGATTTTCTATGGGTCCCGAGAGGACTCAACTCTAGTTTGGTATTCTTAAAGCTGTTTAGTTTTATGACCTCACAATCACTGGGTCACTGGTCCAGTTCTTGGCTGGGGTGTTTTAGTATGGAGTTTGCACATCTCACACACACTGACCTGTTGATCTCTCTGGTCGTTCCTTGTCTCTTTCCCATTGGGTGTTGGAATAGGACCCAGGCCCAAAAGACTGATCCTTTTCAAATAACCAAAACTATACAGTGGAAGCTTAACACTGCATTGATGTCTGTTTACGGATAACAAGCCTTACAGCTGTCAGTCCATGCTTTATGCCTGCTTACTCAGTGCAGGGTTGCAGTAGGAAAGTATGGGCTTGGCAAGCAATGGGTGCAAAGTCTAGCAAAGGGCCATAACAAATCAGAAGCCATGAATCAACTGTTGGCAAATACTTAATTGGTTAGAAAAATCACATCAGTTAAACTCTGTGAATCCTTCTTATGCCAGCTCAGTGGGCCATAATTTCATCAGCTACAATCCACCAGTCTGTGTCATTTCACAGTACACGAACACAAATAGCAAATCATCGAATGATAGGCCTGCAAAGGGACTTCTGGGTAGTAGCAGGTGTTATACAGCAGGTGAATGTTCTTTCTGGACGCCTTTGAAGAACATTGTCTGGTACTATCATTTCGATAAGGCAGTGTTGGTCCAGACTGTAGTCACTGGTGGTTTTATGGTGGTGGAACAAGCTACCAGATGCTGTCAGAGCACGTTCCTCTTTACCTTCAGGAAGCACCTCCTCTAACTGCCAACACCACTAAGTCACATTAACTCCTCCAGGGACTCGGTCAGAGTTGTGTTGGTCCCATTCGTTCATGTACCGTGTTTGTTGAACCTGATTTTTTTTTTTCTTCTTGTTCAGGTGTCCCCTCCTGTTTCTCCGTCAGGCAGAATCTCCCCCACCCTGAAAGGTAAGATTTACTTTTTTGACTTCTCAAAAAGAAAATTTCCTAGATTTATCCCAGTTGCAGAGATAAACTCCAAGAACCTGCAATACTTTGTTGAGAGAATGGAGGTAACAGGTCAAGGAGGTAAACAAGACATCTCTCTCCCAAAACATTCTGGAGGTTCCTAAATCGTTCCCAGACTAGACTGGATATATAATCCTTTTAGTGAGTTCAGGGTCTTCCCCAGTGTCATCTTCTTGTAGGACGTCCCTAGAAAACCTGTGAAGAGAGAAATATCCTAATCAGATGCCTGAACCACCTCAACCACTCCTTTCGATGTGGAGGAGTAGCGGGTTTACCTTGAGTTCCACATGGATCACTATAACTGCGACCAGCAACCCAAAGGAAGAAGCTCATTTTACCCACTGGTGTCCTGGATCTAGTTCTTTTCGTCATAATCCATTTCTAATGCCCATATTTAGGGTTTGAACATAGACGAATCTGTACATTTAGACCGTCCTCTTTTTGGTCCACTCATTTATTCAGCATTGCTTCAACTCTTTGAAGTTTTTGCAAGCTCTCTGATGGTCCCATTAGAGCATTTTGAGGAGACAGAGATCTGGACTTTGACTAGACCACTGCAGGATCTTGATTATTTTCTTCCTATACTGTTCTTTTGTAAATGTTCTGTTGTGTTTGTCCTGTTGTTTCGTCAGTATTTCCGCTCTAACCTTGGGCTAAACCTGCTGAAGATTAAATTAGTACCTAGTCTTTTAAATATTTCTTCTCTTCTTCTCGGCCCTTCCTATTTAATATCTACATGCTCCCACTAGCCCAGATCATAACAACCAACATGATTAGCTACCATAACTATGCAGATGATACTCAGCTTTACATTACAATGTCGCCAGGTGACTTTGAACCAATTCAAACCCTAAGTAAATGCATCGAGCAAATCAATGAATGGATATCCCATAACTTTCTCCAGCTGAATAGAAACAAAACAGAAGTAATTACTCTTGGACCTAAAGAGGAACGATCAACAGTCAGCACACAGCTTCAGTTAATCCAGCTGGAAACTACTGATCAGGCCTGAAATCTAGGTGTAGTAATGGACTCAGACCTGAACCTCCAGGGTCACATAAAGGCAATAACAAGGTCAGCCTTCTATCACCTGAAGAACATTTCTAGGATTAAAGGACTGATGTTGCAACAGGACCTAGAAAAACTCATCCATGCGTTTATCTTTAGTCGGATTGATTACTACAACAGCATCTTCACAGGTCTGCCTAAAAAGTCAATCAGACAGCTGCAGCTGATCCAGAACGCTGCTGCTCGTGTTCCTCACTAGAACCAGGAAAGTAGAGCACATCACCCCAGTTCTAAAGTCCTTACACTGGCTCCCTGTAGCTCAGAGAATAGACTTCTAAATACTTTTGTGTGTGCTTCTTCCTGTATTGCTGTTTTTACTTTATATCCTTTGTGTTTTAATGCTGTTTTTATTTTACCTCTAATCATGTAAAGCACCTTGAATCACCTTGTCGTTGAAAGTGTGCTATGCAAATAAAATTGCCTTGCCTTGCCTTCTCTTCTTTCACAGTAAAGACACCAGCTTTCACAGTTGGTCGCTTCCAGGTCTCACCCTCTCAAGGAGGTCCCTCTGTCCCTCATCAAGAACCACCCCCTCAAGACCAGGCCACTCCCACCACCCACTCCCGGCCTCCATCCAATAAGAACCAACCTGAGAACAGTTCAGGAAGCGGTACAGAGGCAAGCCAATCAGAGAGCAGCAACCCCACAGTCACTGTCTCCCCACCTGGTAACTATGACAGTCTGTCGGGTCTGGAGCAGAAGAAGACAGGGAGTCGCAGGCTGAGCGTCAGTCTGTGGGAGGGGCCAGGCTGCAGTTTAAGCCAATCATGGAGCCGCTCTGCCTCCTACACCTCTGACGAATCAGAGGGCGAGGAGATGTGGGAGGAGCTAATGGAGCTTCGTCAAAGGTGACATTTATTGTACAGGTTATTGAATTTGGCCAGCAGGTGTCGCCACCTCCCACACTGCAAGCCGGGTTGTGGGGAGGATTCAGCCCCTCTGTAACCTCTCCCTCCTCCTCACAGACACCTGGGCCAGGTGCAGAGCCTGCAGGTGAGTCAGAAGCAAGAGATGGAGGAGCTCTATCGACAGAGGGGTAAAGTCCCGCCCCCTGGCATCGTCCCTCCGGCCGCCATGTTGAAGCACCGCCATCGCCGTCTCTCCAAACCAGGAAACTTACCCTTGCCTCGCAGAAACAGCCTGCAGAGATCGGACATGCCCCCTTCAGGTAGACGAGCTCATTGCACTCTTCATACAGAATTACAGTTTCTGATGCTCTGAGACGCCTCTGCTTAATGTTCAGGCATCATTAGGAAGAGTTCAGTCAGTGGCAGCAGCAGCGGATCTCAGGACAGAGCTCTGAAAGGAGTGACGTTCGCTCCAGGACACAGCTGCATGGTAAGATTAAAACATCCACTTCCAAAAGCCGAGTGCTGCCGCATCATTTTGTGAAATATCAGAAGTTACCTTTTAGTACTGATTCACAACAGATGTCATCTCAAGGCATTTTACAAGAAAAGTCATTTCAATACAAACATACAAACATTCCCATCACTTTAAAAGTTTTCTATTTAAGGAATCCCAGCAGATTGCATCGAATCATTGACTTGAGGTTGCATCCCATTGATGCAGACTCCAACCACAGCAATCCCTCATACTGAGCAAGCATGTAGCGACAGTGGAGAGGAAAAACTCCCCTTTAACTGGAAGAAACCTCCAACAGAACCAGAACCAGGCTCAGTAAGAGCGGCCATCTGCCACAACCGTCTGGGGGTTCAAAAAGACAGAGGAGAGACACAGAAAGAACAGAAGATCTGATATAAGAGTACTCTCTATATTAAAGAAAGTAAAAAGTTGATAACAGGACACGGAGGATGTTCAGTTACTGGGAGCATCATCCTAGTCGATGCCCCCCGTCCAGCATTCTAGCCAAGCAGGATACCAGACCAGGTGGAGCTTCTATGGAGAGAAAAACACTGAGAGAAAACAAAGTTAACAGTCGAAATAACAGCAAACAATGCAACTGGAGAGTAGTAGGAGAGAAAAGTAGCAGAGTGAAGAAAAGTGGTCAGTCTGTCCTCCAGCAGTCTGAGCCTATAGCAGCATAACTACAGAGATAGCTCAGGATTCAAGTTGTGTAATTATTTCTGAGTCTAACTGCAGCATCACAGAGACCAAGGAACCCAGCAGCAGGTCATGGAGGAGGTTCTGGTCCAGTTCCCAGAGCTCTGTTTAATCCATCATCTGAACCCGGAGAGTGGATGGACCACCTGCTGACCTACTAGGATATGGACGTCCACCTGGACTGACAGGAGAGCTTAAATCAGAGAAGCAGCCAGAAGGACCACGATGACTCTGGAGGAGCTGCAGAGATCCACAGGTTTATGGAAGAGTGGTTGTTGTTGAAAGAAACCATCAGAGGTCCTGTTGCAGTTCGTCACAAGCAATGTCGGAGCGGGAGACACAGCCCACATGTCATCTGGGACCAAGACTGATCATTTTGGGCCGCATTCAAATATGTGGAGGAAAACCCTGAACATACCATCCCCAAAGTAATACATGGTGGTGACAGCATCACCATGGTGGTGACAGTGTGGGGACACTTTTCCTCAGCAGGAACAGAGAGGCCGATCAGAGGTGTGGATGGAGCTAAATCCAGGACAATCCTGGAAGAAAACCTGTTTGAGGCTGGGGTGGAGGTTCACCTTTTACCATGACAACGGCCCTGAACATACAGCCAGAGATATTATGTGATGGTTTAGATCAAAGCAGATTCATGGGTTATAATGGCCTAGTCAAAGTCCAGACCTGAATCTGACTGAGAATCTGTGGCGAGGCTTGATGTTCTCAGATGTTCTCCATCCAGTCTGACTGAGTCTGTAGAAGCTGATATAAAGACCTACAACATGGACCTGCAGAGAAAGGCGGTTCTAATAAGGTTTGACTCAGTGGAGCTGAAAACAAATGCATGCCACACTTTTCAGATTTCCGTTTGTGAAAACTATTTAAAATCATGAATAATTTTTTTCTTCCACTTCACTATTGTTTACCCCTGTGTTTCAGTCTCCTAATGTAATGAAACCTTTTGTGATGAAACTGGGACAAACTGTGGAAAATTGTCAGGTTTAGAAACAGTTCAGAGCATTTTAAAGACTCATCTCTTATTGGTCAGCACCTGTGGCCAATTGGAGGAACAAAGCTAGGAAAAATAATCCTTTAGGACATCTAAGCAGCCTTACTGCAAACATAAAATCCTAAATAACAGCAGCAGAAGATCCAAGTCCTACCTGAAGCTTCGCTGATGATCTCTCGGACGTGATTTCAGATTTGTTTGGTTATAGTGTTCGTTACATGATGGATTAGCATCGCTGATTTATCCTTTAGTATTTCACAGTTTATTTGGGGTGCTGATCCAGAACATGAACCTGACCTCTGACCTTTCTGTTCCAGTGAAAGAGGAGCTTCTGAAGACCCTCACAGCTGCAGACACAGGTGAAGGAGCAACAATCTGCTGGCCTGATATCACACTGGTGACTTCAGGAGGAGGAGGAGCTTCATGCAGATTCAGAGCTGATCTGTGAGCTGCAGGAGGATCTTCAGAGCCCAAACCTGACTAAAACACTGACTGGGCGAGGTTCAGAATCATAAAGGTGTTTATGTTAGAGAATATTTGGGTGAATTCATGTTTCAGATGATTTATGAGATTACAAAAATGTGGAAGCTGGCTCTGGATGTGAGGAAGACCTTCAGATGTTTTCATGAAGGCAACTTTAACCTGTTTTATTTATTTATGTCTGCATTTTTATTGCTGCCACGATGACAGATTTCTATCGCTGCTGGTTCAGTTTCTCATCAGATTTCACAGCAGCAGCTCCAGTCTGCATCAGTCGGTCGTTGCTGAAGCCGTTTCTGTCAGAAACTTGTGTGAAAATAAAACTTGGAGGTTGTTTCTGCTTCCGTTTCTTTTAAAGCTTGAAACATTGTGAAGGTTAATTAAAATAAGGGTGAGGATCCTGATGATGGTGATGAGTGATATATTTTTGTATGATCTGTCCTGCAGGTTGATTACAGATAAATTAAAGTTTCATATTGCAGGAAGTCTGGTTTGTTAAACTGCTTCTGGGTTTGAATTTTAAACCTGGGATCCCCAGGATCTTTTCCCTCTGCTGATTTAGGTTTTCTTCCACTGTGGTTCTGCTCAAGGTAAGCTACGTCTCTCTTTGTCTCTCTGCCCAGTTTTCTAACTGTACCCCCAGACAGAGATTTAAAGAGGAGCGGCAAAAGCAAAGGAGGTGGATTAGCAGAGCTAGCCAACAACAGATTGTGTCATCCAGGACATGTTGCTGTGGAATATAATCTCTGCTGCCTGGATATTGAACTGTTAAAATGTCATGATGGTCTTGAGACGATAGCAAAAGTCTTCAGTCAGAGGCCTCTTCAGATTTGTTGTAAGATTGACTGCTTCTGGAGATTCTTTCTGCCCACAGCATCGCCATCCACAACCACTCTCTGAAGATACTTGGATGAAATGAGTTACGACAACATTCAAATTCCCTTTGGGATAAATAAAGGTTTTTTTGAATCGAGTCGTAACATCTGTAAAACCAGCCAAAAGGAAGCAGCAATGGACCCTGAGCTGATGGGTGAACTGAAAACGGGTTTCCTTAGTCTGGTTTGTTTTTTTCTGCATCTTCTTTCTGACACCTTTGTCTGCATCAGGAAAGATACCGAGAACCCCGGGTCCTCAGAGAGCATCGATTGTCCTTGACGACTCAGAAGGCTTAAATGTACCGGTCGCTTCCACCAGACCAGACCAACAAAATGGTCCGAAGGCATCTGTAGGTTAGTTATTGAACAAACTGAAATCGGATTAATCTATTCAATTCAATTCAGTTTATTTATATAGTGCCAATTCACAACAGATGTCATCTCAAGGCACTTAACAAGAAGTCATTTCAATACATTTGTACAAACATTCCAGTCAGTTAAAAAGTTTCCTATTTAAGGAATCGCAGCAGATTGCGTCAGTCATTGGCCCATCTATCATCCATCAACATCACAAAGACCCATAAGAGAAGCTCCCGAATCAGAGCAGCTCCATCTAGTGACTGATGGAGGAAATACACCCAAATCTCAGTCTGAAACATATCTTTGTGCTTTGAAAATATTCAGTATTACAGAAATACAACTATATCTGAAATAGTTAACAACTCCACGTCCAAAGTGAAGATTTGAAAATATATTTATCTGTAAAGTATTCAGAAAAGGAACAGAATTGAACAAATTATTTGGTTTTAAACTTTTACATTTTTTATCACAATGAATGTCATTTCTAGAACATGCTGTTTGATTATTAAATCAATAAACGATGTTGGGGATCTTTAGATTTTAGTAGAGTTTAATTGGATGCGTGGGTTCTCCACGGGTACCCTGGCTTCATCCCACAGGGAAACTGTTGACTGTAAATTGGTTAATTGCTCTCTCCAAATTGTCCTTAGGTGTGAGCTGTTTGTCCTGTGTGTCTGTGTTGTTCTGGGAAGGTCTGGCGACCTGTCCAGGTGTCCCTTGCCTCTTGCCCAGTGACCGCTGGAGACGACCACCAGGAGCAAACAGAGGAACAGATGGAGAAGAAACGGTGGCACCCCCTGAAGGGAGCAGCTGGAAGTAGATGATTAAAGCTCAAGGTTTCCATGAAAAGAAATGTGTAAATTATAAAATGTAATAACTGAAAAGTATTTTCTGTATCAAATATGGTGATCAGCCAACTTTTTTTACAAGATGAGGTAATCGAACAGGAAGTCTATTTACTATCCTTGGATCATGTCAGCACTATTTCATGTTCAGCTTTGGTTCTGAAACTTCAATCAATCAATCAATCAATCAATCATTATTTATATAGCACGTTTCCACAACCAGGGGTGACCAAAGTGCCTCACAGTTTTTAAAATGGGCAAGGTTGAACCCATAGTATAAGCATAACAACACATCAAAAACTAAAACAATGAATAATGATAAAAGATGTAAAAAAAAAAAAAAACTGGGTAGCCATAAGAGAAAGTATAGACCACTAGCTGTCAAAATGCAAATGAGACCACCGGGTACGCCCACTTCCGGGTACGCCCACTTCCGGGTACGGCCACTTCCGGGTACGCCCACTTCCGGGTACGCCCATTTCCGGGTACGCCCATTTCCGGGTACGCCCCTTCCGGTTACGCCCACTTTTGCAGGCTCCCTGGCTGCCGTGACAAGCTCCGCCCTGTCACAATAAGCTCCGCCCCCTGATGGCCCCGCCCACCTGTCAAAACGGGATACGCCCCGGTGGGCACGCCCACCTGTCAAGATAGGACACACCCACCTGTCAAAACGGGATACGCCCCCTGGTGGCCACGCCCACCTGTCAAAATAGGACACACCCACCTGTCAAAATGGGGTACGCCCCCTGGTGGCCACGCCCACCTGTCAAAATAGGACACGCCCACCTGTCAAAATAGGGTACGCCCCCTGGTGACCACGCCCACCTGTCAAAATAGGACACGCCCACCTGTCGAAATAGGGTACGCCCCCTGATGGTCACGCCCACCTGTCAAAATATGGCACTAAATGGCTCCCTCTAGTGGTTCTACAATTAAACTAAATGCAAAAAATGAAAATACCTCCCCCTAGTGGCCCAATAAATACTATTACACCAAAACTTATAAATGCCTCCCTCTAGTGGTTCAAAATTAAAATAACAGCCTATTGTATAATTGGCCCCCTCTAGTGGATCAAAGTAACATTACATGCAAATCTAAAAATACCTCCCCCTAGTGGCTCTAAAATTAAATGACATGCAAATATGAAAATACCTCCCCCTAGTGGCCCAATAAATAGTATTACACCCAAATGTGAAAATACCTCCCTCTAGTGGTTCAAAATTAATATAACAGCCTATTGTATAATTGGCCCCCTCTAGTGGATCAAAGTAACATTACACCCAAATGTGAAAATACCTCCCCCTAGTGGCTCAAAAATTAAATTACAGCCTATAGTATATATAGCGCCCCCAATGGTTTGAATCTAACTCCTCAGTGTCATCAGAACATGTCCGAACAAGTCCCTTTAATATTATACGGTCTGGGCTCTGTCTCAACATGACTCCTTGAGCATTCCATTTTATTTTAAACAGTTAAAAGGTGCTTTTTAGCTTCCTGACTTTAATTTAAAACCACATTAGCTCCAACACTCTAGAGACACCATTACATCTGATTCTAACAATTCAACCATGATAAATTAAACTTGTAAGAGCACTAAAAAGAGAATTTATTCACCCACAGCTATGTTGAAGCAGATGCTCATCCTTTTGTTGATTTTAAAAATGCACCATTACACAGTCTTTAAAAACAGATAAGGATTTTAAAAAACATCACTTTAAACCTGGGTGCTTTAAGCTGGAAATAAGAAATCTATCAAACTACTAAAGTTACTGATAAAAAACAGTCCACCAATCAGCGTTTGACACGCCCCTGCTCTGCTTTGTATTCGCTGTATTTATCACGCCCCTGTCTTCACCTACGTCCGCAAGTCGGGTAAACCGGTTTGGGCGGTGCTCACCGGGCGGCATTTACCTGTATAAAAGGCTGTCGGAAAACGGTTAATCTCTACAGCATGCTGGAAGGACCTCATTCAACAATCCGACCTTAAGGACACGGAGCGCGGTGCTGCGACGAACAAAGAAAACAGCGGTTTCACGAAGACTGTATCACCGGCTTCATTCGAGGGGAATCCCAGAAGCCCGCGTCATTGTCAGACCGCGTCAGAGCTGAGTCCAAGCATATAGCCTCTTCTGCCTCAACTCCAACCATGGACCTAAAAAGAGTTGAATTTAAAAATGAAGAACTTGATGAGGAAACGTCTGTTCTTTTATCTGAATTGTCAAATGGGATTCCATCCGTGACGACACGCTCAATGTGCGATAAATCAACCTCTACAACTCTGGACAAAAATCCGACATTGGCTTTTACAGAAGACTTTCCTCTTTTAAGCGAGACTCCGATTTCCTTCCTGGATCAAGAGAATCAAATGGAGGAAATTGAGAACTGGATACCTACCGCAGTCAACAGTGCTATTAAAACTGCTCTAAGCCATTTTATGGGTTATGCCTGCATATCTTTACTGCGGAAACAATGTAACTCTTGCAAAATGGGAGGCAGTCAGCAGGAGCACCAGTGTTTAGGTGTAGATGCTATAAAGCAAAATATGTTTTATTCCCAGCAAAATTTGTTACAAACAGGTCCTACCCTCTTTTAGTAGCTTACCCTGGTTGCTTTAAGCTGGAAATAAGAAATCTGTAAAACTTCTAAAGTTGTAGATAAAAAACAGTCCACCAATCGGCGCTCGACTTGCCCCTGCTCTGCTTTGTATTCGTTGTATTTATCACGCCCCTCATGCCGAACATGTCCAGACAAGTCTACAGGCCCCGCCCCGTACGCTAGGTTCCTATATAAACCTCCTGGTCTTCGGCATTACATCCAGGACTTCCAGGCCGCCGTAATCTTCGCTCCGAGACGATGGATATGGGAGGATTCGTCAAGCAGACCACTCTACCGTCATACTGGGGGATCGGCCAGCCGTATGAGCCGATGAGCACTCCGCCATCGCCTGTGGGGTTCGGCTACGCTAACCCGTATCATCCACCGTCAATTTCATCGCTCTCGCCATGCTACTCTCCACCATCCCCTGTGTTCTCTCTTTCGGAGATTCTGCCTGCAGATGCCCAGCCCGACGCTTGGGTCGAGGGATCATACAACCCTGAAGCTGGGGGAGCGGGTCACCCTTATTTCAACTATTATCGGCCGCCTACAACGAAACATCGCCGTGTAAGACCCCCTCTATCTACTTTAACCCCGGTGCCTATGCCCGATCTCGAGGGAGAGTGTGATGGACCTTCAGCGCCCAGCGATGGTGGGACCCCCGATGCGCCGGAATGCGCGACACCGGAACACGGGTGTGCGTCTCAGGATGAGGGGGGTGATTCTCCGACTCTGGCTGAGGTTGACAAATGGGACCTGGTGGACGGTTTGATGTCATCCAGGTTCATCAAGGCTGTAAAGACTGCTGTTCTGCATCTATTTCACATGACCAGTGCTGCTTATCAGAAAGATAACTGTTATGGATGTCAAATTAGCCATCCCAGTCAGTTGCAGCATCAATGCCTAGAGCTAATGGATGAGGATTATTACCAACTCCACTTTCAATCAGTCATGCGACAACTTCTTACCCCGCGATTCATTCCAGCTATTCAAATTCTGCTGGTAAATCGGAGCATACATGATGATGATGATCTGAAGGTGAAAACAGTAGCTGAAACCGTTCTACATGAGCTGAGGAGTATGCAGGGGTTCTACAACGCGATTCAAGCTGTGTATGGTGATAGGGATGATGAAGCCATCCTGGAAGAACTCAGGACTGTCTCCCGATGCTATGGCTATGAAATCTGATGTGTACTAATGTTGGTTATATCTCCTCTGATATAAATGCTCTAGTTTAATCCTGACGTGTTTTGTTTTTTATTCATTTGTTTTTATAATTGTGTAATGCTATGGTTTTAAACTTGTAATAAAAAAAAACTTTGATCCAATCATATGGTTCATCTATCTGATTAATACAAGGGTTAAATTACACTAGCCGTTCTCCTGTACTATCATTCGATAGTAAAATGTCAGAACAGAGGGTGTTGACCAATGCATACTATGACCCCGCCCATCCGGGGAGCTATGGGGGTGTTGACAGATTGAGAAGGGGTTTAAAGGACAGAGAAGGACGTGTGATCGGTGTCGAAAAAGTAAAAGACTTTCTTTCAGGCGAGGACACCTACACGTTGCATAAACCTGCACGAGTAAAGTTTCCCCGGAATCGTGTTTTTGTAACCAAACCCTTGAAGCAATTCCAGGCCGACTTATGTGACATGCAAGCCTTGGCGACACATAACGACGGATTCAACTATTTACTAACAGTGATTGATGTCTTTTCAAAAAAGGCGTATGTGCGTGCTTTAAAGAGAAAGACGGGGTGTGAGGTCGTTAAGGGGTTTGAATCAGTTTTTCAAGAGAGTCAAATTCCACAAAAATTACAGACGGATGCTGGTAAAGAGTTTTATAATAAACAATTTAAGTTAATGATGAAGAAATATGGTATTACCCACTTTAGTACAGCCAGTGATCTAAAGGCATCTGTTGTTGAGCGCTTCAATCGCACTCTGAAGGGTAGAATGTGGAGATATTTCACCGCTAATAACACCTTCCGGTACATCGACGTCCTTCAAAAGCTAGTGGAGAGTTACAACCACAGCTTCCACTCAAGCATTAAGATGACACCTATGCAAGTGACGTCAGAGAATACTCCTCAAGTCATGAAAAACCTCTATTGCATCACCCCATCGATAGACTCTGGTAAAATAAAGACAAAGTTTAAGAAAGGGGATCTGGTCAGAATATCAAAGCTACGTGGGGTATTTGATAAGAAATATGAGAACAGCTTCACAGATGAAATATTTACGGTTGACCGTTGCATACTCCGCTACCCCCCAGTGTACGAGTTAGTTGATTATGATCAGGATCGAATACACGGATCGTTTTATGAGGCCGAATTGCAGAAAGTAAAAAATAATGGTGAGCGGGTGTATAACGTGGACAAGATTTTAAAGCGGCGGAGAGTCAACGGGGAGGACCAAGTCTTTGTGAGGTGGAGAAATTGGCCCGAAAAATTCAACAGTTGGGTCAGAGCCTCAGATGTTAAAAGTGTCAAATAATATCGCCCACAAAACCGTGTAACACATCGTCGATTCACTATAAAGCGTGGGTTCTACAGACTATGATTAATTAGTAAACCTTACCCTCCAAAGCCTTTAGATGACTTTTTTTGCTCCATCAAATTCACAATGTCTGATGAGGGGTTCTATGTAACTCTACCTTCCAACGCCAGCGGAGAGGTATTTAAAGATAACACGAGCTCAAATTATACTACAGACCTTCCAAAGGCTATTGAGCTAAGTGGAGACTGGGTAGTGGGACTGTGTGAAATTGTCTACCCTCATACATGGTATAACCTGTCGGATCAGCATTCGTACATTGATTTAAAGAAGGTTGTTTATGAGGTGGGAGACAAATCTAAAGATGAGAGGAATACACCCCGTATAGAATACGCCAGGTCCAAGTTTTCCGGAGGGGGATATTTTGAGAGACCTCAAGACCTCTCAGATGCTCTAGTCCCAGCCGTGAAGAAATATGACAGGAGCATCGATCTAACCTACAATAATGTCTCGAAAAAGTTTGACTTCAAGGGGGATGGAAGATACAAAATTCGAGCTAGCAACCCTCTCTCCATCATGCTCGGTTTGAACGCTGACGAATGGTGGACCATCTCCAACAGACCTGCGCCCCACCCAGCGGATCTCGGCACTGGTGTATATAACCTGTTTGTCTACACAGACATAATCCATTTCCAAACTGTTGGTGACAGTCACTCACCTCTGCTCGGTGTCGTAAACATAAATGGTAAATTCGGTGACGTGATTGGTGTGAGGTATAACACAGTGCATTACCTCCCCGTTTCAAAAAGCTATATTAAGACAATCTGCATACAGGTAAAAACAGATCGTAACGAGTGTGTGAACTTTGTATACGGGAAGACGATCGTGAAGCTGCACTTTAAACCGGTTTTGACACCTGCGGTAAAATGGCATATTTAACACACAGAGCAGAACCAACGCGGTTTGTACAATATTATGTGAACCAGACGGGTGGAGAGCTACCCGGGTTTTCAGGACAGCCTGTCATGTATGGTCGTGGATTTGGATCTGTGTTTGCCCGCCTCTTCCGATTTATATCCCCATTTGTTAAGAAAGGAGTGTCTATTGCTAAACCGCACCTTAAAGCTGCGGCATCGAATATAGCTTCGGACGTCTTTGGGAGGGCGGTCAATAAAATCAAGAGCAAGATCGGTCAGAATTCTGATGCTCAGGAAGGTTCAGGAATAATGATCTTATCAAGACGAGGTCGAAAGAGACCCCCTGGAGAGCGTGTTTGGATGACTAGAAAACAAGCCAAGACAAAGAAAAAGAAACCACTCAGGGTGAGCAGGCAGAGGGGAAGGAAGTCCGGCAGAGGCTCTGACATATTTTAACCGAATAGGAATATGGCTCTACTACATGTCAAATCGGGAGAGTGTACGCTCGGTGAGCTTGACTTATTTTCAGCGCCTATGACTCAACTATCGGTAGAGGATAAGCTGTACACTGAGATTTCACCCCTTTCAGCCATCACCGATGGAGGACCGATAGAATTTTTTATCCCTGGTGGGGGCGAGTCGTATACCGATTTAAATGACATGTTGATCCATCTCAGAGTTAAAATTAGCAATGCTAACGGTTCGCCCATGGCTCGTGACGCTAAGGTCGGCTTAATTAACTACCCTCTGAACACAATTTTTTCCCAATGTGATGTAACCCTTGGAGACCGTTTAATATCGCAGTCCAGCGCTACGCATCCTTATAGAGCTATGATCGAAACATTGCTTAATTATTCAGATCAAACCCTTAAAAGCCAGTTCAGTGCAGGGCTTTTTTATAAAGATACAGCCGATGAAATGGATTCTACAGAGACTATTGATGGACCGAATGAAGGATTAAACCAACGTGCCTCCTTTACAGCCCAATCTCGAGAGGTGCACCTGCTAGGACCGCTTCATGCTGACATATTATTCTGTGAAAGACTACTTTTGAACTCTGTTGACATAAGAATTAAGCTAACACGAGCAAGCGATGCGTTCTGTCTTATGGGGGCTGCAGATTCTACTTTCAAACTATGGATTTTAGGTGCAGCTCTCTTTGTCAAAAAGGTGACTGTATCTCCCGCCGTACGGCTCGGTCATGAGACCGCATTAATGAAAGGAAATGCTTTGTACCCGGTATCGCGTGTGAATGTAAAAACATACTCTATACCTGAACATTCAAGAATATGCACTCAGGAGAACCTGTTCTTGGGTATGACACCTAAATATGTGGTCATTTCGATGGTTAATCACCAGGCCTTCACAGGAGCGCGCAATTTGAATCCGTTTTCATTCAACCATTATAATATGGAGTATCTAGCTCTGTCCCGTGATGGTAGACAGATTCCTGCTAAGGCCTTCCAACCCAACTTCGATCAGGGTAATTCTGTACGAGAATATTACAACCTGTTTACATCCACAGGGAGGCATTTAAAGGATCTCCCCCTAAGCATAACTAGGGAGGACTTTAACACGGGTTACGCATTATTTGCTTTTAATCTCGACCCATGTGCTGAATCTGAAGCACTATCACCAGTACGCAGTGGTAACATTAGGCTAGAAATGAGATTCAGAACACCGTTACCGCACACAACAACGCTGATTGTATACGCGTGCTACGACTCCATCCTGGAAATAGACTCTAAAAGAAGAGTTTTGGTGGATTATTATTAACCACTTGGAAACATGAATAATCACGAACTCGATGCAATACTCAGTCATCTGCTTGGGAAGCTTTTCTGCGGTGTATGGGCCAGCGACCAACTGGAGCTGCTACCACTAACATTCCCCAGACCGGCTTATTTTATCGTCAATACACACCCTTCTAACATGCCTGGGGAACACTGGCTAGCCCTCACTCTGGAAGAGGGTGGTAAAGCAACGTTTTTTGACTCTTACGGGTACTCACCAGAATTTGTCTATTACCCTTCATCCATTTTGGATTTTTTGAAAGATCGTTCGTCTGTGATAATGTACCATAACCAACAATTTCAGAGCGTTCAATCTTCTGTTTGTGGGCATCACTGTATTTTTTATTTATGCCATAGAGCCTGTGGTCTCTCCATGCAACAAGTTTTATCAAAGTATTGTCAAATTCCTGAATCAAATGATGAGCTTGTATCTAACTTTGTCAAAAAGTATGTGAAATGTGCTATGAAGCGAAACACAACGTTTTTCACGCATAGAACCTGTTCTCTAGATGTGTTTAAAGATTGTTACGGGTTTTGATATGTATGAGAATATGCATCAAATGTATTAGACTTATGATGTTTAACATGGAATGAAATAAACCTGTACGCATGAAATTATGTGAACGCATATCGTTTATTATGAAAAGAAACAACGCTTATTCAGTAGTAATGCAGCTAGGGGGAGAATGTGAGCCAGCTGGGGGCTCGGGTTGCCTTACGAAGAGACTTTTTACTGAAATGATCTTCCGCTCTGGTCCAGAGGGGTGATAAGGTAACACTCTTACGCTTTCTGCGTGGTACCTGCGCATTCTGAGGCCAAACTGGTGACATCATGAACGACCTCCTTCTTTCCCGCCGTTTTGTAGCAGTTGGAGCCTTTAAAGACGGCCAAACTGGTGACATCAATACGCGCTTTTTATTTTTTGATTTCCTGCCTGCTCTCTCATCCACGACACTCTCAACGGCAGGTGTAGAAGAGGTCTCTAAGGAGTCTAGACCGTCTAAACCTCGGCTATACCCACTAACGATCTGGTTGTCCTTCGGGGGGTCATCATTCGCACGGTCTCTCTGCAGCGATAGGGTGACACGCGGGCGGCTCTTCGTTCTCTCCTTGCTTAAGGAGGGTTAGGTATTTCTGAAGTAATGCGTGGTAGCGTTTAATTTTCTCGTACGATGCACTGTTTGGGTCATCCAATATTGCCTGCATGTCCTCATCAGTGTCATCCTGAGCCTTCTGTCGTATGGTTCCGGAGTTATCCCGTTGCTTCAGACGATTTAATTGATGCGGTGAGACTAGAAACATTTTCTGTGATGCTCTCAGTGTCATAATACACTTCTACCGGCGGAATATTCCAGCCACCAATTCTCCGAGAAACGGTATTACAGCTGCAATCAGTGGGAGAATTCCTCCTGTCTGGGTTTTCAATGTCTGTCGTTTGCGCTTTAACCCCACCTTCCGATCAGCCAACAGCCTGAGGATTTTTTTCTGCTTCTTAAGTCTGTTGTATTGTGTTGTGGACAGCTTGATGTTCCCTTTCAGCACATTTAAAGCAATCTCGCACAAGGTTTGTAGAAAGTCGGGAGAACAATGAGTTAGGATATCTTTACGTTTCTGGGGTGTGGAATGAAAAAGAGCCCCTAGTAACGGTGCATTTCTTTTTATGCGTGCCGACATGTTGGTCACTTGTTCTTAGCTATGTAAACAGCCGGCCACTGTCCAGGAAGTAAACCTGTCCTGAGCCTGTATTGGTCTGGTGTGTCAGGGGTTAGGTCTACACATAAATAGCCGTGTGGTTGGCTCGTAGCATCTTCAAAACTCTCCATGAAAAAGGGTTTCTGTCCAGGGAAAATTTGACGTGCTAAATTTGCTACCTGCAATCTGTCACGTGGGTTTTTAAACAAGACCATATAATTACAATTAAGACTGATAGTTCGAGTATGTTTCCCCTTGAGAAACACATTCTGAGTCAACATCATAACGCTCATGTTTCTATGGTGTCGATATTGTGTAAATATTTTCACGACCTCTGGATGCTCAGCTGCTTGAAAGAGTACATCATCGAGAATCAATAGATGCGATTGATCTGGGGGGAATAAAACATCATCTTCAAAGGAATGAGGCAATCCTTCGATGAATTTAATTGATTTATTAATCTTCATCAATTCCGTATACAATGGTTGGAATGAAGTGTAGATCCAAACAATATTTCAGGTACAGAATCCATCACATGTAGACAATTAATCAAAACATTTTTTACAAAAAAAGACTTCCCACAGCCACTCGGGCCTACCACAAGACTTGAAAAAGGAGTTTTAAATCTTGGATCAAAGTTAATCGCTTCCAGTTCACCCTGATGCTGCATTTTCCCCCTCAAAAACCAAATGGTAGCGTCGTTCCGTCTGGGAACAACCTCCGCTTGTCATAGACCACCCTGAAAGTTTTGGTAAATGAGTGATTCCTCAGATGGAACCCGTTTTTATCACGTTTGATGGAATGCTGCGGTGCTTTGAGTACCTCGCCTCTCTCACCACCCAGGTAACCGTCAACAAGTCCTGTCAATGTATCAAAATTCACCCTTTCACAGCATTCTATGGTTCGCGATATCCCCTTTGCCCTCATCACGACCTTCCCCCTGTGCTTTGTCTGATACGAGTAACTCTTTGGCCCTGCGGCAACAAACTCCTGAATGGTGTCCCCTGGTGGGAGCTCGTTTGTCAAGTCACCTAAATAGCTACCTGTCGGCAGAGAGCTCTCGCCTTCACGCACAACATAGATCACACTGTCTGTGTCAAGGTAGAGTACCCGTTCTTGGAGTTGGTGTAGGTATCTGAATAACTCTAGTCGTGCGTAAGCTGTTGTAAATGCGGCAACGAAGACATTGGTGGTTTTGTTAGGGGGCGTTACACAGTTTTTGTTGTACTTCCATTGAATCATGACCATCTTGGGGTTCAGAAAGCTGAAGTATGTCACAACGAACTTCCCTGAAAACAGGAACTCAAAAAACTTGTCAGGGTGTTTAATGATTGAGGTTTGGGTTTGGTCATTTTTTTGAGCAAACTTCCCCCAAAGCGAATTCAAACACAGTTTGGCTACTTGACGTTTTGCCGGGTTTACTTTAATTTTTTCAGGGTCTAACTCTACACCCTGATTCATCATGAAATCCTGGATGTATTTCTGTTTGTCCTCCTCGCTCTCTACACCCTCAGGATAACCTGAAGCTTCCTGCTTGGTCTTCAAAAAGGAGTTGACATACTTTGCAAAGATCTGATCACTATGCTGCTCAAAGTGCCACACCTCAACGATCTGATCGATTCTGTAGCCGTGTGAAAGGGCTTCTTTAACCTCTTCAGACACCCATACACCTGTTAAGGCTCTCTCAGTGTCAGTGTGGGTGCAACTATGTGTCTGATTGTTCTCCAATGCACATGTGCGACAGAGGGTGAATACAAGCTTTCCATGATCTGTTCTGAATGGTATAATGGGGAAATAAAGACCACGAGGTGGTGAAATGACTGCTTTGATAAATCCATAATAATTTCTAGGATCATCAAAGTTTTCCCTGATTATGATCGGGTGCCCTACAGGAAAGCTTTTTGTCTTCTGAACAAATGGGTAAAGACTACACACGTCCTGGTAAAGAACCTGCTCACCGGGGGCTGCAGAGTACCTCAACCTGACTGCACATGTACGCCCTCCAAAAAGCGCTTCACGGGGGGTAAGTGGTGCAGGAGCCTGGTAGGTCATCATGAACTGCTTCACATCAGCGTTACTCTTCTTCATTTCTTCCCACACATGTTCCCACATCACCTCGAGCTCTATACCGTACACAGTCCTCAGCACATGCTCCCTCTCCATGGTGGCAGCGTAGAGCTGCCCATAAGGCACACCGGTCAATGGACTCTCAGCTGTTGGATAGCGACAGGTGCTGCAGCCATGATGCTCACACCCATGGAACTCAAACCCTATTTTACGCTCCCCTACCTCCAGGTAACCGTCTAAAAAGTATGATCCAATCTTTTTCTCACCACCTCTTAGAGCATGCTGTATTCCAACCCTCCATGTATGTGAAACATATTCCAACCATTCAACGGAAGCTGTGGAAAACTTTTTAAACTGTTCGCTGTAGTCTGTAGGTGAAGGCACAGCGAGAGTGTCTGCCTTCAAATGATTGCTTTGAAACACTTTCATACAAGCACTTGCGATGGTGATCCTGTTAAAAGGGTCAATCTGACTGTCGTTAAAAAACTCCTGACGAAACCTTGTACATCCTTGTAGGAGTATCTCCACATCATTCTTACAGTAAAAGAGAGCCTCCTTTTTAAAGTCAAACACGCCCTTGCTAACCTCAGCGTACCATGTATAGAATTCCTCCTGCTCAGCACGATTCATTCGCTCAACACCGTAAAATGATGGCAGCGGGTAAGAACCTACATAGCTCAGATTATCAGAGGATGAGAAACGGTGTGGGAAATAGCCCTTGCTATGGTCAGGAAAACCGAGGGCTTCAGGCATTTTACTAAGCTTCATGGCAAGGAAAGATAGGCTGTCAATGAACCTCAAACCGTAATCAGGATCAGTGATGCTCAGAATTTTACACCCTTGCATAATGATGTCAGGATTTAAACCCATCTCCGTCATTGCATTCAGAACAAGGTAGGAATCAAAAGCTCTAGCATTATGGGCTACACATGTGTAATTCCGACGGCCAGGCCTCCTGATTTCACGAATAAACTCCCGAATACAATCACTACCGTAGGCTGACCACTCCTCGCCAGATGTGGACTTTGAACAGATCAGAAATGGAACATGCTCACCCTGCGCACCAGGGAAAGTTTCAATATCGTAAAAAATCACCTTGTCACTTATTTCGCTATCGACAGAGCATGTTTGGATATAACATTTATGGTCCGATGCTGGCTGGTCCTTGTCAAGCTTACCCCCACAAATCCTACACTTCTTCCCTTGACACACATGCTTCTTGCCTGTTGTGAGACTCTGGTTATAGTTTAACCCACAGTTGGGACATTTCTTCACCTGATCACAATGACTGACCATCACACGCGCCCTGGGTTTTAGCTCAGGTACTTTATGTCTATCGTAACACGTCTGGTTCTTGCAATATCTGTTACAGTCATGACAAAGAATCGGATTTGTAACCCCCTGAGCACACGCTGCATCATTGCAGACAGCGCACGAACCTTTGCATACATGATTGTATTTATGCCCTATAGGATCGAAACAGTAGTGACAAATATCCCGAGCCCCTATAAAACCCTTCAAGTTTTTGATCCCGTAGTAATGGTCTCGGAAGTGCAATAGAAAAACAGTCCTGCTTCGGTCCTCAAAGTCGGTCTGAATCTTCCCTAGAGCTCTCTCTCCCTCACTTCTGATAAAAACAACTATTTTTCTGTTCAACAACTTCTCAAATTTGTGGATATCGCCTGATCTGACGGGGGTGTGTTCTGAAAGGCCTGCACGCTGTTGCAACTCTCTACCGAGCTGTATAGCCGCATCGGAGCCGAGGCTAGGGTCTGCAACACAGGCTAAGCTAATAGCAAAACACAGTTTATCATCTCGATCATTGTTCACAATGTATAGGTGGCGTCTCTTCTTGTGTATAAGCTCGCAATCGAGAGACATTTCAGCTTTTCGTCTAGCTCCCCCGCTAAGATCACGCACTGTTTGAATTACAAACTCCAAACGCTCTGTTGAGGCTATTTCAGCATTGGATTGCATCAGATCATCTAAAAACGTTTCGAACTGGTGCATGACGTTACTCCCCCCTTCATCGACAGAGAAAGTCACGCTGCGAGACACGCCGGGTCCATTAACCTCTATCTGCACAATATCGTTAGTGTTAACCAGCGGTGTCACCCGGTCTGATAAACCCCTGAGCATATTCATTATGTGATTATGAAATTCATACGGACACGGATGATCACCCTCAGGCCGGACAAAGTTGTGTCGGATCTCTATGTTATTGAATTCGTCACGTACATTGATCTGAAATTCTTCATCTTCCTGACTAGACGGTTGAGGACTATTTAGCTCCTGTGAGACATTCATAGTGACTGGTTGATGTTGCTATTTAAACACACGATCAGAAAAAAAAGGACATGAAAAAACATTCAGAGTCAGACAATACACAAGTTGGAGAAAGCTCCAGACAGTCTCGCAGCTAACCGGAGCGCCAAGGCTGGCGTTGGGCAGATCCGCTGAGATCCAATTGCAAACAGCTCCGCGCTTCGATCACGATCTATGATAAAGCGCAGGTAAAAGTCAGGAATATAATAAAATAAATACATATACGGTAACGCTCATATATAAACAGTCAACATAATTTAACAAACAGTAAACTCACCTCAGAGCGAAGTTTCGCTTTGTAACAATCTCCAGCGCCTTTTTCCCGCTCCAGCCCAAAACCAGCTCAGAGCAGCAACTGGAGTTGAGCGATACTTCTAGCTGTAACAGAGTATGTATGCTATGGTGAATCTTTCGATAAGCCAGCAGCGAATCCATCTTGGTGCTATGAAACATCCATAGACGATCGCACAATTGCGAGCTAAAAAAAACATTTACTCACCTCGCTCCAAACCGATAATACAGGTCGCCGATGTGAAGATTTCCTGAAGTCGCTGTAAAGTTGATTTCACCGCTGAACCCGTAACTCCAGCTCTTAGCAGGGGAAGCTCGGGAATCCCGCCAGGACTCAGCTCTGACGCGGTCTGACAATGACGCGGGCTTCTGGGATTCCCCTCGAATGAAGCCGGTGATACAGTCTTCGTGAAACCGCTGTTTTCTTTGTTCGTCGCAGCACCGCGCTCCGTGTCCTTAAGGTCGGATTGTTGAATGAGGTCCTTCCAGCATGCTGTAGAGATTAACCGTTTTCCGACAGCCTTTTATACAGGTAAATGCCGCCCGGTGAGCACCGCCCAAACCGGTTTACCCGACTTGCGGACGTAGGTGAAGTCAGGGGCGTGATAAATACAGCGAATACAAAGCAGAGCAGGGGCGTGTCAAACGCTGATTGGTGGACTGTTTTTTATCAGTAACTTTAGTAGTTTGATAGATTTCTTATTTCCAGCTTAAAGCACCCAGGTTTAAAGTGATGTTTTTTAAAATCCTTATCTGTTTTTAAAGACTGTGTAATGGTGCATTTTTAAAATCAACAAAAGGATGAGCATCTGCTTCAACATAGCTGTGGGTGAATAAATTCTCTTTTTAGTGCTCTTACAAGTTTAATTTATCATGGTTGAATTGTTAGAATCAGATGTAATGGTGTCTCTAGAGTGTTGGAGCTAATGTGGTTTTAAATTAAAGTCAGGAAGCTAAAAAGCACCTTTTAACTGTTTAAAATAAAATGGAATGCTCAAGGAGTCATGTTGAGACAGAGCCCAGACCGTATAATATTAAAGGGACTTGTTCGGACATGTTCTGATGACACTGAGGAGTTAGATTCAAACCATTGGGGGCGCTATATATACTATAGGCTGTAATTTAATTTTTGAGCCACTAGGGGGAGGTATTTTCACATTTGGGTGTAATGTTACTTTGATCCACTAGAGGGGGCCAATTATACAATAGGCTGTTATATTAATTTTGAACCACTAGAGGGAGGTATTTTCACATTTGGGTGTAATACTATTTATTGGGCCACTAGGGGGAGGTATTTTCATATTTGCATGTCATTTAATTTTAGAGCCACTAGGGGGAGGTATTTTTAGATTTGCATGTAATGTTACTTTGATCCACTAGAGGGGGCCAATTATACAATAGGCTGTTATATTAATTTTGAACCACTAGAGGGAGGCATTTATAAGTTTTGGTGTAATAGTATTTATTGGGCCACTAGGGGGAGGTATTTTCATTTTTTGCATTTAGTTTAATTGTAGAACCACTAGAGGGAGCCATTTAGTGCCATATTTTGACAGGTGGGCGTGACCATCAGGGGGCGTACCCTATTTCGGCAGGTGGGCGTGTCCTATTTTGACAGGTGGGCGTGGTCACCAGGGGGCGTACCCTATTTTGACAGGTGGGCGTGTCCTATTTTGACAGGTGGGCGTGGCCACCAGGGGGCGTACCCCATTTTGACAGGTGGGTGTGTCCTATCTTGACAGGTGGGCGTGCCCACCAGGGGGCGTATCCCGTTTTGACAGGTGGGCGGGGCCATCAGGGGGCGGGGCTTATTGTGACAGGTGGGCGTGGCCATCAGGGGGCGGAGCTTATTGTGACAGGGCGGAGCTTGTCACGGCAGCCAGGGAGCCTGCAAAAGTGGGCGTAACCGGAAGGAGCGTAACCGGAAGGGGCGTACCCGGAAATGGGCGCACCCGGAAATGGGCGTACCCGGAAGTGGGCGTACCCGGAAGTGGGCGTGGTCTCATTTGCATTTTGACAGCTAGTGGTCTATACTTTCTCTGCCATAAATGAATAAAGGGCGGGAAATGACCCTTAAGTCCAAAATGCCACCCGAAATAAGTGGGTCTTTAGTTCAGATTTAAAAACTTAAGTAATGATTCAGGTAATACACACACCACCCAGAGGAGCAAAGCCCTCTCACTAAAACTTTATTATTTCAGCATTTTAAATGGGTGCTGATGTAGAGGATGGAGCTGCTGAACACCAGGAGGTCATCCTCACTGCAGAAAGGGGTGGAAGAAGAACACCAGACTTTGATTTACCTCTCTTTAATCTAATGCTACTTTGGGAACATTTCAGCTCTTTAGGAGAAAAATTCAGCCCATCAGATTCAGATCAGACAAGATCTGCTAACATCCAGGAGGACAAAGTTGACAAGATGCCACAAGAGAACTCCTAGACTGTCAAACAAAAAACATCCATCCATCCATCCAACCATCCATCTTCTTCCACTTATCCAGGGTCGGGTCGTGGGGGCAGCATCTTAAGCAGAGAGACCCAGACTTCTCTCTCCACAGCCACTTGGTCGAGCTCCTCGGGAGGAATCCCAAGGCGTTCCCAGGCCAGCCGTAGTCCCTCCACCGTGTCCTGGGTCTTCTTCTGGGCTTCCTCCTGGTGAGACGTGCCCGGTAGACGTCCAGGTTCCACATCCCAAGAGCCAGCCTCTGCAGCCGAGCATCGGACCGCCAAGGTCCCCGCCTTCTGCCACCGCCCATCCTACATTGCCCCCGTACCCCATGGCCTCTCCAACAGGTGATGAGCTCATGGGAAGGGGGGTGGCATCTTCCATCTTTGGGCTGAACCCGGCCAGGCCCCACAGGCAAATGCCCGGCTCCCAGGTGCTCGCCAACGTGCCCCACCTCCAGTCCTGCCTGTCGTACATCATAGGGGTCTTTAGGTTGCGCTTTATCTGATCCCTCACCCAGGACCTGTTTGCCATGGGTGACCCTACCAGGAGCACAAAAGCCCCCGACAACTTAGCTCCTAGGATCATTGGGACACTCAAATCCCTCCCCCACGATAAGGTGGCAGCCCAGGGAGGGGGAAAAACAAAAAAATACAAACTCCTCACCTCCTTACGCCTCACTGTAAATTTAGAGTGGAATTAGACATCAGTTTTGGTGTTCATCTCCTCCCATGACCACATGGTTAGAAATGTAGGGTTGTGGGGGCAGCAGGGTCCACCCAGGACAGGTCGCCAGTCCTTAACAGGACAGACAACCATTAGAGAGACCGAATAAGTCATGTTTGTGAACTGAGGTTGAAGCTGAAGAACATAGAAAGAACCCACACATAGTCTGCAGGAAGTCAGGTTGATTAAATTGGTTCTGGTTTGATATAACATCTTGTTTCCTTCCTTTAATCTTCATCTGGGATTTTTGTGTTCTAACTTTCTTTACTTTCTGTTCCTTGTTTTGCTTCATATCTCTTGGTGCTGCTGGAGAACCTTCTGCTTTAGACGGAGAAAGAATTATTAATGTTGCTGACGAACATGTTGTCCTTAATGATCTAAGCTTAAAAAGCAGATAAAACAAACGTAGCAATACTGTGGACATCGGTTTTGTAGCTCATGGATGTACCAGAGACGCCATGGTCCCAGAGTTGGTGGGGAAACGTATCTTTAGGGGAGAACTTTCGATTAGGGATGGTGTTGCTGAGATGATCTGACACAGAACAGAACTTTGTGAGTTATTAACCCAGATGGTACGTCAACAAACTGATACAGAGCAACACCTGGTGACACACCCATAGCAGCAATAAGATAAGGTAACCGTAGGGCAGAGAGAGTGAAGTTCAGGGAGAGGTTTGATCCCCTCTGAATGGGGGAGTGGTTGACCTTTGCACCATGAAGGGGTAGTCTGAGTCTGAATAAAGGATTCTTTACCTCCTCACTGTGTTAAAGCTTGCCTCCCCTTGTTGGTTCCCCTCATAACTAATAACATCCACGTCTCCCTTAGCACTGGAATTGTTCCTTCATCACGGAAAACTGCATCTGTTACTCCAATTATCAAAAAAAACTTGGTGCAGATCAATGTTCGTCCAATTTCAAACCCTCCTTTTATTTAAAAAAATCCTTGAGAAAGTTGTTTCCTCCCATCACCACTCACACCTCAATAACCACAATTTTTATAACAATTTGTGTCTGGTTTCCGCCAGAAACAGCTCTGCTAACGACTTGGCGCCTGATTCTGGTCTCCTCATCATTCTCATTCTCCATCTCATTTGAATAAATAGTAGTAAATAGTAAATAGTAGTATAATAGTAGTATAAATAGTATTCAGCAATCATTGTTTATCTCTGTAGATGTCTTCTCCAACGTTCACGCCCGCCTCCAGAGAACTGCTTCACACGAGTCTTATATCAACGCATGAAGCAGCTCATCCGAAGGCCAGACTGTTATCTTACTGCACCGGCGTCTGTCTCTCTGGTGACCTGACACATATATCTTTCTCATAACATTAAGCTGGAGCAATAACCTTGTCATTTTACCCTAGATGCATTCCCTAAACAGAGAATATACACTTAATTCCTAATTGGATAACAATTTTCCACCACACACCATTTCTCATAATATTCTCCTGAACAGATTAGCATCCATTAGCATAACTCCCCTCGCCTGATTTACCTCATATCTTTCAGACCGCACCCAGTTTATCCAGTTTAAATCCCACTTTGTTTCCCGTTTCTGCAGGTGTACCCCAGGGTTCAGTATTTGGGCCCCTTCTATTCATTATTTTATATTCTCCTTCTTGGCCAATTATTCCATAAATTTAACATAAATTTCCCTTTCAGACTGTCTCATGGAGATTAGATAATGGTTCTCCTCTAATTTTCTCAAACTTGACAGTAATAAAACTAAAGTGTTACTCGTTGGCACAGCCTCCACTTTAACCAAACTCCACAGTTTCTCCATTAACATTTATAACTCCCTCGTTCATCTTCCCCTCAGGTAATGACTCTGGGTGTCAAACTTGATCGTACTCTCTCATTTCAGCCTCGTATTAATTATATCAGCCGGTCTGCATACTTCCACTTACTCCCCATGCGGCTGCCATCCTTCTCCACAGCCTCATCACCTCCCAGGTTGACTATTGCAGCTCTCTCTGCACCAGACTGTAGAGGAGCTGAGCAGCTCGATAAGTGGCGGACTGAGTCACCCTCAGTGCAAGAAGGAGCGTTACCGCAGGTCCTTCATCCCCACTGCTCTCAGACTGTGTAACTCTGCTTTTTAAACCCTGCCAGTAACGTTGGGCAATGACCTCATTCAAATGTGCAATTATTGTCACCTTTACATTTTGTACTGCTAATTTTGGAATATTTTTTTATTTAATACTACCGTTTAATTTCAATTGAAGTTACTTGTTTTAATTGTAAATAGGATGCCTTTGTTTTTACTTTTCTCACATCACATCAGTTTCTGTAGTAGAGCCGACAGAATAACATATAAAAACAGATTTTCTTTTCAACCTAAACAGAGAAGGTTTGTTATTATACCTGGAAGCAGTCCAGTTACTGGGTCAACAGCTTGATAAGAAATCGGAATCTAGATCTACTTTAAAGGCTGATAAGATGGAGAGTTTCATTGCTGCTTTCCTTGATTTTATTTTAGTCTTAGCACCAGATCTCCCTCTGTTTTATATAATTTGAAGAGAATGTGATTGAAGGAGTTGTTCATCCAGTCAGAACCGTTCTCTACTACAGCTCAACAAATACAGTTTAGAATCTGTTAGGATTAATGGGGTCAATGGGAATAAAAATGTCACACTAAACTACCTCTTCCTCAACTCATGTCTTTATTACATATGTTTTCCACAAATTTAACAACTTTTCCATCTTTTCTTCAGTTCTCCAGGTTCTCTGAGGTCCTGGAGACTCACCGATGAGAACGAAAAAATCGGGCAGAAATAGATGTAGAAATTCAATTCATTCTCCCACAAAAATTTAAATATAAAACATAAAAAAACCTGAATCAAGAATATTATACTGTACAGGGAGGGTAACATTATAAAATGAAAATATTGTGCAGTTATTAAAAATAGCATACTCTAGTGCAAGAAATGTGAAATTGAGCAAGATAATTAAAAAATATTTACAACATGTGCATGTGTATTTGTGCATTAAACAGACTATTTACAAGAAGTGACAAATAACAGCAGAAATATAGACATTCATTGAGTTTGTAGGGAGCAGTGATGATTCCAGAGTCTAACAGCTGCTGGGAGGAAGGATCTATGGTAAAACTCCTCAGTGCTCCTAGGATGCAGCAGTTTGTTCCTAAAAGAGCTGAAAAAAGAAGAAAAACCTGTTTCTAATTTACCAAACTAAGACGTCTATTCCTAGTTTCCAGTTTTCTGCACGGATGGTGATTGACTACTGGTGGTGGTTCCGGTTCTGATCCGGTCTGATTTTAAACTGCAACAGGTTGTTTCAGGTCACCTGAAAGGTTTATCACCACTGAGTGTTTTACAGCTCAGGGTCAACAGGATAAGAAATTTCAGAGGAAAACCCTTTTGCTTTCCCTTTCTCTTTGACTGTGTCTTAAAATCAGCCAATCAGAGAAACAAGTGGTGAAAAAAAAGTGTTCAATAAAAACCAAAGCAGCGCCTTGACATGAGTCTTTTCAGAACTCAGCAGAACAGGTGATACACTGAAATGCTTTATTGACATTAATCTGTTATTTCTACAGAGTGTTCACTTTTTATCTAGATTCTTTCTCAGTAGTTTAGATTTATTCTGGACTAGAGGAAATCTGACAAAACTTCTAGGAACTTCACCTGCAGAACTGGTTGAAGAGATTCACTGATTCTGATTTTACTTCTAAAAAGGTGAGAGTTCAGCGATCAGACAGAGTTTTCATGTAACTTTTGACTGAACTTAAATCTGCGCTTGTTTCAGTGTAGCCCTCTCACTAGGATCTCACCATGGATGTAGCCGACATGCTCATAGATAAAATCTTCAAGTGGGTGAAGCTGCAGAAAGAAGGTGCAGAGAAGTTTGACCAACTGGCCACCGAGCTGGAGAAAACCAAGAAAGGCTGTAACATCAGCAAAGTAGTAGGCAGCTCAGTGTCTGTAGGGGGAGCAGCAGCCATGACAGTTTCTGGTATATCAGCCCTCGTCACCGGAGGGGCTGCCATCCCGTTTCTCTTCACCGCAGGAGCCGTGGCTTCTGGCCTCGGTCTGACCACTAATGTGACCTCAGATGTTGTGGACATCACTGTGTCGAGCCTAAACATGAAAGAAGCTAAAGAGATCGGTGAAAAGATTGAGAATCTTGAAAAGGGGATTGAGAAACTGATGGGAACGCTGAAAGAGGAAGGAGAGAGGAGGGAGAAACAGGCTCTGTCCTACGGGAAGCTTTCTCCAGAAGACTATGTTGTAGAAAGGATCGTGAGGGCCATGGCCAAACGAGAGGGGCTGATATTAAATGCTGGGGTCAGTCTGCACAGCATGATGTCCAAGCTGTCTAAAACCTTGGTCACTGATAAGGATGCAGATTTTGCCCTTCTTGGGATTTCCCTGGCTTCTAAATTTGCGATGATTGCAGCTAGAAAGTCTGGGAAGAGTTTGGTGTCGAACGGACTTCCAGAGCTGGCCGCCTCCATGGGAGCAAAAGCTGCAGGCAAAGCAGTCGGACGCGTGAGTAGCTCAGACACCACACTGTCACACCAGTCACTGTATACTGGCTTCTCCTCCACCGATCGGCTGAAAGTTTGACACAAGAAAGTTCTCCAAAAGATTATTAACTGAACAAAAGTTGTGATTAAATAACAATATGTGCATGCACAAAGAAATCAAGATGTCTGAAACTGTACGTCGATCCAAGCACATATCCTTTATCCATCCCAGTCAAAATGGAACTGAGCAGCCAAGAGGAAATAGCTGACTCCTCCTTCAACACGCGTCACTTTAAATATGCAAATACATGTAATTGAGCCATGCATGTTTAATTAACACTTATGCATGAACGAGATGCTCCTAAACAATGTTGAGACTCCTAAATACAGATTGAACAAGTTTTATTTGCAAAATTAAACCCTTTCTTGTTAGTATTTTACAGTCCTTAACTTGGATCACATTGGCGTTGCCGTTGTAAATCAAAGCCAAAGAGTTTTTGGAAAAGGTTAATTTATGCTTCTCTTCATTAACCCTGAGACCCTGAGGGGCTTAGCAGGACCCTCTGAAACTGTACTTTAACCTTCAAAATCAAACTTTGCCGACTGCTTGTATCACAGTCTAGTTCTGCTCCTGCCCCACCTATAGACCCGACAATTGTAAGCTCATCAGCAGAAATGGCAGAACAGGAAAAAGTTTCTATATTCTCGTTTGCTTGTTTTTGCCCTTCCAAGGTTGGAGCAGGAGTCATTGGACTGGCGTTTTCAGTTCCTGAGCTGGTGATCAACTGCATCGACGTAAACAACTGTAAGACTGAAGCCAGTGTGAGTCTGAAGAAGAACGCTGTGGAAATACGGAAAGCCTCTGACCAGATGGAGAAGGACCTTAAAGACATCCAGTAAGTCTGAACGACCAATGAAACAGGAAATAAAATATTTTCTAAAATGTTATTCTGTGATTATGCCCTTTGTATGAAACAAACACTGAGATCTTTGCTTTTTGGTGAATGTATTCTATCGGTTTTGTGTCCTTAAACATTTTATTGACACTTTCTCCTCCAGAAAGATCTTTCAGAGGTTAGCCAAGGTTAAGAGCTGCATCGAAACCAAAAACCAGAGCCATGATGATAGACAAACCCTGTTGGAGTTTGCAAAGGAAAGCTGCAAAGATGAAGCTGTTCGAAAGTGGCTTAGCGAGAACGCAGAGTCAAAGATCTTCTCCAGGCTGGTGGACATGTTTCAGTTCCTGAAGGAAAAGATCGATGAGGAAGAGGGGAACAACCACAGCAACGATGTTGACATCACCTTCGTGGCTCATGGAGCGATCACTGACTCCATGATGTCAGCCAGCTGTCTGCTGCCTTTGGCCACTGTCTCTGACGTTGTCCTGTACTCTCCCTGGAACTGTTATCTTGAAGCTAACGCAGCCTACGGTATCGCCACGGGGAAACTTCAACTTGTCCACAGAAAGTTTTACTGCTCACCTGGACGTGCCTGCAGGATTAGAGATGAAAAGCATCGACCCAATCATCTGCCTAATAGGTGGAACTCCATGAAGGAAGCTGGACATCAAAAGATTCCCAACATCATTGTGTCTCCTCTAAAAATTCCGGAAGATGGAGCATGGAAGAGAATTGAGTTGCTAGAAAGCAGACATGGTAAACCTGGAAGAAACCATTTCCTCATCCCGTTTATTCTCGCGTCGATTGATCCAGCCAAAGATATCCCTCTCCCTGTGGTCACCTTGGCTCTGTCGCTGGTGCTCATGTTCTCCAGGTTTCAGGCCACGCTCCACCTCACCGTCTGTCTAGGGAAACTCTCTAGAAAAGTTAAACTGGATGAGGAAGCTCTGAAGAGGCAGTATGCCTGCACCATCGACTACACAGGGATGACGTCAACAGAGAAGATGTTGGCCTCCACCTTCTCCTCTATAATCTCTTCAGTGAAAAGGTTATTCTGGGGAACTGAAAGCAGCGCAGACTGTCAGGGAGATCAGGAGAGGCTATCCAAAGCTTTCCAAGCCATGTTTGGTTAAACTTCAGAATGACAGACAAAGCTTTAATGAAGATATGAAAGATAAGCACATCGCTGGTTTGTTGTGTTGAACACCAAATTCAGGTCCAACTCAGCTGATTTTATTTTAAGCAACACATTCAGGAGATTCATGTTATTCCATGCATGTCCTGTTCAGCTCCATGGAAACTTTTACTGCACTGCCATCTAGTGGTCATAAAATATAAAGGAAAATCATCACCAGTGGTCAAACAGTCACATCTACATTTAATCAAATAAAAGTCTGATTCAGTCCAATTAAAACACAGATCAAAAAAATGCATTCAGGACATCATATAACACCAAACTGTAAAATGTTATATATATGTAAGAAATTACTCTGAGTCATTTAGTTTACAGCAACTTGAGCAGAAAACTGCCAAACTAAAGGAGGATTGGTTATATTTCTCCATTCTATACTGTTATGATTTTTTCGATTTGATTAGTTTTTTATTGATCATGCTGACGTCACTGATATTACACAGAGTGTTGTGATGTTTATTAGTTTTACTGTCACTGGTTTACTCCTCATTTCTTTTACTTTACGCTAATAAATTCATTGAAATAGGAGAGTTTGTCATCATTGTGTTTTTAATAAAATTTTATTGAATTAAATCCTATATAGGATTTATATATATATGTGTGTGTGTGTGTGTGTGTGTGTGTACTGTGGGAAAGTCTTAGGCAGGTGTGTACAAAGAATGCTTTCAGAAACACAAATGATTGTTTGTTTTTATCAATTTACAAAATGGAAAGTGAGCAAAACAGGAGACAAATCTAAATCAAATCAATATTTGGTGTTGCTACCTTTTGCCTTCAAACCAGCATCAATTCTTATAGGTACACTTGCACAAAGTCGGGGATTTTGTAGGATTATAGTCAGGTGTATGATCAACCAATTACACCAAACAGGTTCTAATGATCATCAATGTCATACACAGGTTGAAACACAGTCATTAACTGAAACAGAACCAGATGTGTAGGAGGCTGTGAGGAACAGCTAAACTCTGCTACCAAGGTGACGATGTGGAAGATAGTTTCATGTCATGGAGAGATTGATCACAGCAACAAGACACAAAGTAGTTCTACTGCATCAGCAAGGTCTCTCCCAGACAAAGATTTCAAATCAGACTGGGGTTTCTAGATGTGCTGATCAAGATCTTTGGAAGAAGCATGAAGAAACGTTGAGGATCGTAGACGCAGCGGTCGTCCAAGGAAACTTACTCCAGCAGAAGAAAGACACATCAAAATTATTACTCTTAGAAATCAGAAGATGTCCCCATTAGCTCAGAACTGGCAGAAACCAGTGGGACCCAGGAACACCCATCTACTGTCCAGAGATGTCTGGCCAGAAGTGGTCTTCATGGAAGAGTTGCAGCCAAAAAGCCAAACCTGAGATGTGGAAATGAGGCCAAGAGACTCAAGTATGCAGTAAAACAAAGGAACTGGGGAGCAGAACAATGGCAGTAGGAGCTCTGGATTAATGAGTCAAAATGTGAAATATGTGGCTGTAGCAGAAGGCAGTTTGTTTGTCGAAGGGCTGCAGAGAAGTACAATGATGAGTGTCTGCAGGCAACAGTGAAGCACGGTGGAGGTTCTGTGAAGGTTTGGGGCTGCATTTCTTTAAATGGAGATTTGGTCAGGATTAATGGTGTTCTCTATGCTGAGAAATACAGATACTTATCCATCATGCAATACCATCATGGAGGCGTATGATTGGCCCCAGATGTATTCTGTAGCAGGAGAACAACCCCAAACATCCAGCCAAAGTCATTAAGAACTATCTTCAGCGTAAAGAAGAACAAGAAGTCCTGGAAGTGATGGTGTGGCCCCCACAGAGTCCTGATCTCAGCATCATGGAGTGTTTCTGGGATTACACGAAGAGACAGAAGGATGTGAGGAAGTCTACATCTACAGAAGATATGTGGTTAGTTCTCCAAGATGTTTGGAACAATCTACCAGCTGAGTTCCTTCAATAACTGTCTGCAAGTGTATCTAGAAGAATTGAGGCTGTTATGAAGGCCAACGGTGGTCAGACCACATATTGATTTGATTTAGATTGATGTTTTGTTCATTCACTGCTTTTTGGTGATTGATAAAAATAAATGACTAACACTTCCATTTTTGAAAGCATTCTTTGTTTACAGCATTTTTTAACACCTGCCCAAAACGTTCGCAGAGTATTGCTTATAAACATTGAAATCCTCTTTATTGTTCCTCATTGAGGGATATGCATCCATAACAGCAGCAAAGTACCCAAGAATGATTAAAGGCAGTACAGTAGCTAAAAACTACAGAAATATAATTCACAATATTAGAACATTATAAAAAATATTGTGTAGTAAGAACCTTCAAACCTCTCTTCTCAGAGTTCAGATGTTCATTTTAACCAGCATGTTGTTTCTTCAAGGCACTGAAACAATTCAAAAAGTTTAAAGAACTCTGAATTATTGGTGGTCCTTTAAAGATAATTTTCATCTGCATAAAACTGATAAATATTAAGAAATATATCAATGATCTGTCCAAGTGGTAACTATGTGAATTAAAACGGAGCCTTGCGGTACCCCAAATATTAGATCAGTAGACTTGATGAGGTTTACACCAACATTCAAGCTTCTGTATGACAATCAGTGGAGACAGTAAACTATGATGTGCGTTAGAAAGTAAGACTGTGTCAGAAGCTGCTGAAAGGTCTAACAAGACTGAATGAAACAATGAATCACCCAGTGTCTGCAGCAATCATAATGTCATTGAATTTGAGCATACTGAAACAGGTTTAAATCCAGTTTCTGCTCCATTTCCCTATTTCTACACATTAAAACATGGGAGCAGCTCAGTGATTTCCAGCAACAATCTGATGTTATAACAGAAATCTGCAGGAATATCTGAAGCAAGCAGGTTCCGATGTGTGAGCTGGTGGTATGTAGAATGATTTTAATCTAATTTCTTTTCTTCTCACTCTATCATAGCTCAGTCAAACATTTTAAATAAAAAATAAAACACAATAACCTGCTCATTAAATGGTTTTTGCTTTAATTTCAGTGACATCGCATAACTTAACTGCAGAACTGCTGATGTAAATGTGCTGATTGTTATTCTCAGACGGTTGGTCAAAAAAACAAACAGTTTACTGTAATCCATGAACATTACTGTCAGTCATGTGATTTCAGATTGGAGTCTTTGGGGTTTACCGCCCTGAAGTTTCACTTTCATTTTAAAACAATCAGGCGTGTCCAACATGCTATAATATGATTCATCTCTGACATATAAACAATGTTGGTCAAAGTTTTTCTTCAAACTCACCTTGTCCACCTGCTACAGGTAAAACAAAGCTGCACCTTCAGGTTTCCTCTAGTTATCACTCAGGGTTTAGATGATTTCTTTATTGTGTGAGACGTTTATAACTGGTATATTTCTAGCAGTATGAGAAAATCATCTAATCTACACCGTAAAACACTGTAATATCCAACTAACATAGTTATCTTAATCTCAGACAGGCTTTGGTTGGTTACTTTAACTCCACATTTGATCAACAGTTTTAGCTAAAATCTCAGTATCATATCATGTCTCGGTGTTTGGTTTGGGATATCCGACGTGTTATTTCTGGTTTCAGTATCTGTTTATCTGCCAACCATGGACGACTCAACTATGGAAGCGTATGTGTAACATAAATCAAATTAAAATGCATTTGCAGAAATGCTTTTTCATTTTCTAAATCTAGCTGCTATTTTTGACTCATAAATAAAATTAAAAATAAATAACCCAAACTGCTTTTTCATTTTACAATTCAACATTGCTCATTCTGTAACTTAACTAAAATGAAATAGAAAAGGACATTTAAGATTTAATTTTCAAATTGCACCCCAGCAAAACAGTAACAAAATTCAATTTGAAATGTCAAAGTTGAAAAGCATTAGCAGAAATGCATTTTCATTTTCTAAATACAAATGCCCCTTTTGACTCATAAATAAAAAAAAGAAATCATCCAAACTGCTTTTTTATTTTACAATTCAACATTGCTCGTTCTGTAACTTAATTAAAACGATAAAGAAAATTATATTGCTTTTTCGTTTTCAAACTTCCCGCCGAAAAAAGGGTAACATATTTCAAAGTGGATTCGCAATCCCACACAGCGCAGGAAAATGACGTCAGGGCATTGAGAGAAGATTTCTGTTCCAGCAACAATGGCGGATGAAGCTGGAGACGGAGCAAGCGAAGAGTACAGTTTTAAATGTAAGTTTATTAAAATCTGGCGGTACAAAAATGTTAAACTTAACGCGGTTGTGTTATTTAGCTTTTGTTGTTAGTATAGACATGTATTATAATATTATTATTATTTGTAAACTATCGCCCATAAACGAGCTCCTATGTTGGTCTAATGGTTCTCCGTCTATTGCCCCGCTTATGTACAGCTTATTTTGGGTTTTGCAAAGGGGAAAAAAAACGACTTCTTTTAGGGGAAATTATTACCTCTTTACCGGGGCAAAATTGGGCCACGGTGGCATGGAGGTAGAAGAATAAATCCAATTACACACCTAATGCTTAGAGGAGTCTTATTAAGCCTCAAAAACCTCATAACCTGTATTCTTAGTATGTGATCTCTTGTGTTCTGCTGTAAAAACGATAGTAATGAAAAAGTACTGTATGTGCAGCAGTACATCAATACATAACTTATGACTGATCATGTTAATAAATAGAGCTTTGCTACAAGTTTTTGTGTTGCTTTTTTTGTAAACTGTGTATTGATTTCTTGTTTAGGACATGAGGAATCAAAGGGAGGCGGAGGAGAGGAGAGGAGAGGAGAGGAGAGGAGAGGAGAGGAGAGGAGAGGAGAGGAGAGGAGAGGAGAGGAGAGGAGAGGAGAGGAGAGGAGAGGAGAGGAGAGGAGAGGAGAGGGAGAGGAAGGACCGGATGGATCACTGTTTTCTGTTTGTCAATTTATGTTTTTGGTTATTTAGTTGTTCCATGGTTGTTATAAATAAATTGATTAAAACAAATCTGAAATATAATTGTCATTTTACTAACAGTTGCATTGAATTTTTAAAGGTATGAACATTGAGCTTACTTGGAACAATTTAAAATGACTATTGAAAATGAAACAACAAAAATTGACATTAGGATAAATTATTGTGTAGTTATTTATAGTTACTCATGCAGGATTAACCTGAATGAGCTCTTCCTGGGCCGTTCTTTAAGCTTTATTAGAATAAACAGGCTGAATAAAGCTCAGAGATGTGGATGGAGTCATCCAGCTGAAACCTGTGGGTGGTATTTTCTGGTTGATGAGGGGAACATCATTTAGGTTGGTCTGCAGAGAAGGCTTCGGGTAGCTTCTTTGCGCTGCGTTGTCCAGGGCTGGCTTAATCGACTGCTGCCACATCACTAAGACGTGTTCAGAAGACAGTTTGTCCCACCGGAGAACACCACTGAGTTCTCCAAACCAGCCTCATCCTCTGCTACATCATCTTCAAGCTCATCCCCAGGTGCCACAATGTCACCAGCACTGAGGCAGATGCAGAGAAGAGCTCATGCTGTTATGACCCGCAATGGTATTAAAAACATAAAAATGTAAAGTTATTGTTGCACTGGTTGTTTAAAAAAATCTATTTATTCTATTTATTCAGAAAGTGCCGATTAGCAAGACATCACATAGTATGAAAAAAACTATATATTCAATTCAATTTGGCACACAATTTTGTTTTTAAATCAACTGAATATTAGAAACATTTTATGTAATATTTAATTATTTATATAACTATTAAATAACTATATATATATATATATATATATATATATATATATATATATATATATATATATATATATATATATATATATATATATATATATATATATATATATATATATATATATATATATATATATATATATATATATATATATATATATATATATATATATATAGTTATGTAATATTTAGTTATGTAAAGTGTACAGACCCCTTTAAATTTGTAACTCTGTTTCATTGCAGCCATTTTCTAAAATCAAAAAAGATCATTTTATTTCTCATTAATGTACAATCAGCACCCCATCTTGACAGAAGAAAAACAAATGTAGAATTTTTTGTGAATTTATTAATAAAGAAAAACTGAAATGTAATATTACTATAAACGGGTGGCTTGACGGCACATTTCCAAGTGTTGCCTCACTTGAAGGTGCTCTAACATGCGGTGGTCCACCTGGTCTACGAATGACCCGACGTCCTTCTTAGACCAGGGAGGACGGGTCCTTAGAAGGATGCAGCCCCTGAATTTGGACCACACAGCCTTTATATATGTGTATGCTCACACTCTCATACTTTTCCACTTGCCTTCTTGTTACTTTTCCTCTCTTTCACCAGCATCAACTATACACAAACGCCCCCTAACGTTTTGATTGCTAAGCACGGTCAGGCTGGGGACTGAAGAAGAAGAAGGAGCCCTGACGTCATTCTCCTGCGCCGTGAGGGATTGCCAATTCGATTTGAATTATGTTACACCTTTTGCAGGGGTAGGGATGAAAACGAAAAAGCTATACATTTTCTTTATCTTTTTAATTAGGTCACGGAACGAGCTACGCTGAATTGCAAAATGAAAAAGCAGTTTGGATAATTTATTTTTCATTTTATTTATGAGTCAAAAGGGCATTTGTATTCAGAAAATGAAAATGCATTTCTGCAAATGCATTTTCATTTTCAACTTTGACATTTCAAATTGAATTTTGTAACTATTTTGCTGGGATGCAATTTGAAAATTAAATCTTAAATGTCCTTTTCTATTTCATTTTAATTAAGTTACAGAACGAGCAATGTTGAATTGTAAAATGAAAAAGCAGTTTGGATGATTTCTTTTAAATTTTATTTATGAGTCAAAAGGGGCATTTGTATTTAGAAAATGAAAATGCATTTTAATTTTCAACTTTGACATTTCAAATTGAATTTTGTTACTGTTTTGCTGGGATGCAATTTGAAAATTAAATCTTAAATGTCCTTTTCTATTTCATTTTAATTAAGTTACAGAATGAGCAATGTTGAATTGTAAAATGAAAAAGCAGTTTGGGTTATTTATTTTAAATTTTATTTATGAGTCAAAAATAGCAGCTAGATTTAGAAAATGAAAAAGCATTTCTGCAAATGCATTTTTTTAAATTTATGTTACACATACGCTTCCATACTCAACAACCATCAGGATACAGTTAGAGGAGCTGAAAAGACGGATGGAGATTCTGTGAGTTTCCTAAAGTTAAATATTTGATCAGAAAATAGAGTAACATCTTATGAGTTAGTTTCCCTTTGTTTGTTTGAGTTGTGGCTCCTGGATCAATGGATCAGCTGTTACTGCTCATGTCTTTACAGGTGAAACTCGAAAAATTTGAATATCGTGGCTTCCAACTTATGAAAAGCCCAAATCCAAAATCTCATAAAATTAGAATACTGTGAAAAGGTTCAATATGTTAGGCTCAGCGTGTCACACTCTAATCAGCTAATTAATCCAAAACATCTCCAAAGGGTTCCTGCTCCTTTAAATGGTCTCAGTCTGGTTCAGTAGGAATCACAATCATGGGGAAGACTGCTGACCTGCAGTTGTGCAGGAAACCATCATTGACCCCCCCCTCCCCCATTAGGAGGGAAAGCCTCTAAAGGTCATTGCAAAAGAATTTTGATGTTCCCAAAGTGCTGTATCAAAGCACAAACCAAGGTCCCAGAGTCTGGAGGAAGAATGGAGAGGCACACAATCCAAGATGGTGGAAGTCTAGAGTGAAGTTTCCACAGTCTGTGTTGATGCGGGGAGCCATGTCATCTGCTGCTGTTGGTCCACTGAGCTTTATTAAGTCCAGACTCAACGGCGCCATCTACCAGGACATTTTGGAGCACTTCATGCTTCCTTCTATAGACCAGCTTTATGGAGATGCTGACTTCATTCTCCAGCATGACTTGGTACCCGCCCACACTGCCAAAAGTACCAGAACCTGCTTAAATGACCGTGGGATTACTGGGCTTGATTGGCCAGCAAACTGACCCCCATAGAGAATCTATGGAGCTTTGCCAAGAGAAAGATGAGAGACATGAGACGGACCAATGCAGAAGAGCTGACGGTCTTCCATAACACCTCAGCAGAGCTACAGGCTGATAGCATCCATGCTACGCCGCATTGAGGCAGTCATTGATGCGAAAGGAGCCCAGACCAACTACTGAGTACATACGCAGGATTAGACTTTACACAGGTCCCGCATTGTCATAATCATCATAATTATTAAAATTAACAAATAAAGGTCTGAAATATCTCGATTTGAATGTAATGAGTCTATATTGTATATTACTTTCACCTTTTAAGTTGAATTAAACTCCAATTAATACAATTTAAATCCAGATCCTGCTGTACTGGTTTGTCTTTACTGGACTAAACTGGAACTGGACTGAATTTGTGAGCATCCTTGATGTTGCCTTACATGGTGCCTCTATGTTAGTGAGAAACCTGGTATGCAGAGCATCCTCTCTGAGCTACAGTAGAGGATGAACAGTTCTTGGAAGCGTTTGTTATAGCAGGTGCAGAATTTACCATGTGTACCTACAGGAAGAGGACAGGTCATGGTTGGAGGAGCAGTTTTGCTCTAAAACACATCTAACCTGTTTAGAACTGATCGAACACAGTTTCCTTAGTATTTAACTTGCAGACAAGTTATATTCAAGAAAAATTAGCATATAAAATGGTAGAATGGATACTCTTCACTCACATCCAAAGTTAGTTTACTCTCTATAAGCCTGTTTCAAAATGTGGAGCAAAGATTATGTCATGGCGGGTTAAATGGGGTGTGGGGGCGGTGTCTGCGCTGTCAATGTGGAGGGTTGTGTAAACTGTGAGACGCAAGAGTCTGTGGTAAACAGAAGCTTTCAGATCTTTACATTGCTCCATATTGCCATCTCAGCTGATACAGTTTGCAAATGCGAAATGAACTCCCCAATGTTTACTTGCATTTTAAAGACTGCAACATCATGACATCACCCTCTCTTGCACGAAGGTGTGATCTTCATTCAAAAGTCCAGCGTTGCAGTAATATTGCTGTCAAGCTTGGCGGCACAAATGACGCAATATTCTTGCCTCGCCATGCTACCAAGGCATATTCAAAGGACACACTGATATACCGCCACATTGTGTTTTAAAACAGGCAAAGGTTTCATGAGAAACTTCTTGGAAGCAATTGCTGTTCAGGCAGAAACAACGATACGCTTTGTCTTTATGAACCACCTTAACAGATTGGCCTCTCTGGTGCTGTTCACAAATAGTTCACATCCTATCTCACAGACAGGACTTTTATGGTAAGTTTAGATACCTGCTCCTCTAGGGTCCATAGGATTACATGTGGTGTGCCCCAGGGTTCGATTTTAGGCCCAGTGCTTTTTAACCTGTATATGCTCCCTCTTGGCAGCGTCATCAGGAGACATGGAGTCAACTTTCACAGTTATGCTGATGATACACAGCTGTACATCTCCATGTCTCCCGATGACACACGGCCAATGGATGCACTTTTTAACTGCATTTTAGACATTAAATCCTGGATGGCTGAAAACTTTCTCCAGCTCAACCAGGACAAAACTGAAGTTTTAGTTATTGGTCCTGAGGCTCAGAGAGAGAAACTTTTACCAAAACTACAATCACTGTCTTTTAATCCCTCTTTACAAGTGAAGAACCTGGGCGTGATTTTTGACTCTCAGCTGACTTTTATCCCTCACATAAAAAATATTACTAAAATAGGTTTTTATCATCTAAAGAACATCGCCAGAGTCGCCCCATTCTCTCTCTGGCCAACACGGAGACACTGATGCATGCTTTTCTCTCCAGTAGAATTGATTACTGTAATGCCCTGCTTTCTGGTCTTCCCAAAAAGAGTATATCAGGTTTACAACTACTACAACATTCAGCAGCACGTGTCCTGATGAAGACCAGGAGGAAGGAGCACATTACACCTGTTTTAAAATCATTGCATTGGCAGTACATCTCAGGATCGACTTTAAGGTTCTTTTAATGGTTTTTAAGTGTCTTAATGGTCTTGGGCCTTCTTATCTCTCTGAACTGCTTTTACCATATAAACCTTCGCGGTCTCTGCGCTCCTCTGGCAGCCGTCTCCTTGTCACCCCAAAAGTCAGGACACACAAGCATGGTGAAGCGTCTTTCCAGTTTTATGGCCCTCACCTCTGGAACAGGCTGCTGGAGAACCTCAGGGTCGCAGAGAACGTTCATGTTTTTAAGAGCAGTCTCAAGACTCACCTTTTAAGCCTACCTTTTAACTGATTATTATTTATTACTCTTTGTTTTAATTGCTCTGCATGTTTTATATGATTATATTTTTATCAGTTTTACTATTTAATCTTAGCACATAAATTTACTGTTTATTTTTATACTTTAATTTATCTTAATCCCCGTTCCAGTGTTTCCTCTGTGGGAGCCCTCTGCCCCGGGAGTGGTGGTCGGTTGTAGCTCCCTGGGTGCTCTCCAGGTGGAGCTTGGGTGGAGGTGGGGGTCTTGGCCTTGCCTCCACTGGGCGCCCTGTGTTGGTGCCTCGGCTGCTGCTGTTAGTCTACCGCTGCCGGGGCAGATGGCTCCTCTGATGGCGTTTCCTTGCATGGTTCATCTACACTCGGCCCAATGTCCTTTTTTATTTTTTATTTTAACTGTGTGTGTGCATGGGAGACGGGTTGGGGGGAGGGGGGTATAACTGTGACCATGCTTTTAAATCTGTGGGGGAGGGAAGGGAATGTAGCTTTATGTGGGGTCATTTTAATCTGTAAAGCACTTTGTGATGCAACTTCTTGTATGAAAAGCGCTTTATAAATAAAGTTTGATTTGATTTGAACACCAGACTACATTAGTTTTGGACCCATTCAGGTGTCAAACATTCATCTCAGATCTTATGGACACATAGTGGAGCCCCTGGTATTTGAGGGTGTTAGGGATTAAAGCCGCATATGAATAGCTAAAATCTGCAAATACCTGAGGCTCCCTCTAAAATATCATATGTATTTTGACAGCAGAGACATAACGGCTCTTGCTTTTTTTTCTTCATCATCTTCTTCAACAGGATGAACATCCACAGAGATGTTCTGTTTTTAAAAAGAACAAAAAGCTCAGAAGAAAAGAACCGGCTGATGAAGCTTGCAGAGGAAAACTGCACCAATCAAGCCGTCCTGCAGTGGGTGAACGAAAACTCAAACTCCTTAATCCATCTGGTGGACATGTTTAACTTCCTGAAGACACACATTGCTGCAGAGGAGAAGAAGGACCACGGCGACACTGTGGACATCACCTTTCTGGCTCATGGATCAATCGGAGACTTCATGATCCCAGCCAGCTGTCTGATGCCTCTGGCCTTCATCAGAGATGTGGTTCTGTATTCTCCCTGGAACTGTGTCACCAGTGGTTTTGCGTGCGGCATCGCCTCAGGAAGACTGAAGCCTGAGCACAGGATCTTTTTCTGCTCCAAGGAGCATGGATGTAAAGTTCCTGATGAAATGCATCGACCCAAGAACCTCCCGGACCGCTGGAACTCCATGAAGAACGCTGGAGATCAGATGATTCCAAACGTCACAGTTAGTCCTCTTCAACCAGATGATGGTGTTTGGAAGAACTTTGAATCTCTCACCAAAAAACACGGTCCTGTAGGAAAAAAGCGGATCGTGATCCTGTTCACCCTTCCTGAAGAAAAAGCTGAGAGTGTCCCGTTCTCTGTGGTCACCTTGGCGCTGTCTCTGGTTCTGCTCCAGTCCAGGTTCAAAGCAACCTTCCACCTGGACGCCTGTCTGAGCTACAGTTCTGTTGGACAGAAGTTCAACAGGTGGTACCTGGAGAAGCAGTACGCCTGGGCTGTAGATGAAACTGGAATGAAATGTTCTTCAGACACATTCAGCTGTTGAGAATTGTTTTAAATAAACGTGTTTGTGGTAGAAAGCGCTTCTAGTTGGACGGACCAACAGCTTTCACAAGAATGTAGAAATCTCAGGATCAAAACAAGTGAAGCTCAAACTCAAACTCCTGTTTTTCCTGTGGAAGAAGATTCAACTTTACCAGTTTACATTCCTGGATCTATTCATCTGTGGTCCAGGTTCAGGTTCTGTTGTATTTCATGATTTTCATCAAATAAAAATGGTTATTTGAATCATGAAAAAACTGCGGCCTTTGTTTGTGTACAGGATAACAACCTTTACCAGCTAAATATGTTATTAATCATTTATTTTCACATTTATTTATTTAATTTAGTGCTAGTGCATTTCTCAAAACAATTAGTACAAACCCAACACCTGGTTGATAACAATGGGGTCACTTGTTCAACATGGATCATTCATTCCTCAAACACAATTCATGTCAATGAAGGTGTCAGTGTCATCAGAATGAAAAGTCCTGAAACCATGTTTATGAGCAAGATAACTAAATGGCTTTCTCATGTGTTCTATGGAGGAATTTTACTGCCAATAATCAAGAGCATACATTTACAATTTGAGAGCAGGATCACGTCTCTTGGCTCTCAAAACGTCTGCTTTCAAATATTCTCCGTTCTTCAAATCTTGGTTTGTTGCTCGCTATGGTCCGCAGGGACAACTTTTGCCCCACAAAAAGCACTCCTGTCTTTAGTCGGTGTTACAGGAATACTTCATGGCTATCTAAATTAATTGATTAATTACATATTAGTAAATGCATCTACAGAATATAGCATAAAAAGAAATCTTTAGACGTCAGTGAGGAGGCCTTTCACCTCGTTTCCTTTAGCTGCAGTGAGAAGTATTTTGATTTAACTTGTTATGAAGACATAACATTGTGGGTGCTTGAGGCAGTTTATTCAGAGAAGGCAGACATGAGAGGGGTGCCACAGAGCTGGAGTGTTGGCCCAGACGGGCTTCTGACTGGCCAAGCTGATTAATAAAATACAAGAAAATGACGATCAGGACTCCAGCCTCATCCTTGTTTAAAGGAAGAAGATATTTTTTTCTTTCCATCACAGCTTGGCACTCAATGTGCCTTCAGCGTGTGAGACCGACCTGACAAAGAAGCTTGAGTCTTGCAGGCCGAGCAAAGAACCCGTGAGGATGATGGTAGTTCTGAGTGCAGAGCAGACTTGCAAAAAGGACCCCCCCCCCCCCTTTCTCCTTCGTGGACAGAACAGCTGGACTAAACGTTACTTTTGCACCAACTGCCAACCAGATGAGACTGAGCCTGGAAAAGAATGGTGGACTCGAAGCAAGCGACATGCAAACACCAGAAAGCGTCAGCAAAAGCACCTCTGAGATGTTCCTCTCCCACCGTGCTCCAGGAAGGGAGGCGCGCAACCACTTTGGCAACAAGCTCTGAGTGAGCGCCCCATGCCACGGACAGTGACCAGAAGCTGTCCAGTGCAGAGTGCAATGTTAAGGGAGAGTGACATAATCCATTTTTAAAAAGACAGGAGGGAAAGGACAGTAAAAAAGGGGAAATTGATAATTCTATAAATGGGGAACATAACATCTTAGCTAAAAAAAAAGTAATTGGAGAATCAAGGGGTTATTACAGGGGTTAATCTTCAACAATTCTCAGGCACAGCAGGGAAACGGAAGATGAATTATTTAGGGAGAAATCATCAGCCCGGACATATAGGATTGTTTAGTGTTTAGTTCCCTAGAGAAAGAGATAACAGGCTGTTAAAGGAAGGTGTTCGAGGATTCCCAACCAGCCTGAGATGGGGGATTGAGCAATGGCGTAGGTTTGTTATTAAAATTGCTGGGGACAATACCCATAAACATGAGTGTGGTTTGAAGATCGGTGGGGACAATAAATAATCATTCATATATAGGTATTTATCCTTCTGACGTTTTATTATAATATACACTGTGTTGTAATAACAGGTGTAAAAATTGAAAGCTCGTTGTGTTTTATTTTGTTTTTCAAACGGCGCTGAAAACCATCATTAGACTGTTGTTTGGGAAATATTATGTTTATCCACATCGTAGCACAAATAATAATATTGGCTACATATATATAATATATTAATATTAATAACATGTTCGCCCCAGAAGAAGAATGAGCAACAAACAAAACAAACGCATTTCCCTTGCAACCGTTCTGTGCGCAGAAACTTCAACTGTAACTTCACTACAGTTCTGCATAAAATACGAATCAGCTGTGAAACATTCTAGAGAAATAAAAAGGGAAATAATTTATTGTAATACGGGGTCAAGTTATTTTCCGTTTGTTTTTTTAAAACCTTGAGCAGTTTGCATTTCACATCGCTGACCACTTGTTGCAGACGCTCAGATATTTTTAACTTTACGCACAGAGTTCAGGTAACTGAATCAATCAAAAAAAGATTCCTATGAGAGCATCTGACTGATTATCATCTCATGTCTGGACACATATTCAAAGCATCGCTACCTGAGAGCTCAGCTGACAGCACCATGGAGAGTTACGGAGGGATCGGAGCGCGTAGCTGCGGCGGACACAGACAGATGGCGGTTTTAAATCAACGGGCGGGTTGGATCGGGATTTAATCCGGAGATAACTGCGGGTAAAAGGTCGGGATAAAAAATCATCTTAATGCATGGGGGTTGGTAAAATTGGACCAGTGCAGGACTGTGCAACAGTAAACTGTACACTTTTACTGCAATTATTTTTTTTTTAAACATATGTGAGGGAAATTAGATATGCAAGCAGAAAATGGGCTTAAAAGTATGACAGAAATCACACAGTGCATGCGCACCCGGCTCCCTGGGGGAGGCGCGCACAGACCTGCGCCATCCTTAGATGCATGATGTACGATAACTAATAGTGGGCAGCTTGTTGTGCAGTTAGTTTCCAAACCACATAATTCATAGTTACGTATAATTTGAGACTGTATGATGTGCGCCAAAGCGTAGCATTGCCAGTAACGTTATTATGACGGACACATTTCATTAGCAAACTTGACTTTAAGTGACTTACGGGTTTCTTTGAAAAACAGTTCCTCATGTCCAAATTCCTCTTTTTTGCTGCCATCCTTACTGGCTTTTGACCCTCATGTGTCGCCCATGTTGCACCTGAGTCCTGGAAAGTTCTCCTTGCAGTTTTGGCGCTGCTAACAACCAAACATAGAGTCTCACCTGACAGCAGGGAAAGGCACAGCCAATCATATTGGCCATATATGTTATGGGGGTAGGACTCCAGTAGAGAACATAGTTAAACTCTTTCTGCACCTCTAAAATGAGACGTTGATAGATCAGTATTTATCTCTTTTTTGCTTTCCATCTGGTTTGATTTTCTTTTCTAGAGGAGATCAAATTATTAGTGGGGACAATTTAATAATCGCTGGATATTGGTGGGGACATGTCCCTTGCGTCCATGCTAATTCTACGCCCTTGGGATTGAGCATTACATAAACAATCGAATACATTTGCACGCACATGCAAAGAAGAATGGCTTGCTAAACTGATACATATCTAAAATTATGCTCAGAGGTCATACACACACACAGACACCTATACACACCTATAAACACCAAAATAAACTCTTTTGGTTCAACATTAACGCTGAGAAAGTCTAAGTTTTGAGAGAAAAGTTATTTTATCTCACAGTAATCTGGTTTCTCCTTTGTTTTGCAGCTCTAAGCAGGTGGAGAGAACGCTGACCTTGGGGACTGAAGGAGGGAAAAAACAAATAAACAGTCGGTTTGTTTTTTCCCTCCTTAGTAGCACCAGAATGCTCCCTTGTTTCGTGCAAAAGCAGAAAGCAGGGGTGCTGGCATTCAAAGAGTGGTTTTTATTTGTTATAATTGTTGGGGAAAATTACAAATTCATGACTAACATGACCTGTGTGACTTGTATGTTTGTGGGTCTATCTGTCTATGTTGTTCTGTTATGTCTCATGTGTATGTACTCTTATCAAACTAATTAGACTAATAATTCACGGTGAAGGTTTAAACTAATGCATAAATGTAATTGAGCATTGAACCTTATCTCTGAGGGGTGGGTGCAGGAGTTGGAGAGCCTTAAATCTGTGCACAGTCCTCCACCCCTGAGTTTGGTGTAAAAGAGAGGCCAGGGTGAATCCAGTTTTGGGCCTCTGAGATCCCCGGAGCGAAATGATGGAGAGAGATATGAGGAATAAAAAGGGCTTGAATAAAGGTTAATTGAAATTGTCAACATAATGCATGTTATAAATTGAACCAGAATGAATGGATTTTAAAGAGAAAGGGGTAACACCATGAAATTTGTGGGGTTTTTTTATATAGAGGCCCAATGTATGAGAAGAACATATTAAAGATGAGTTATACAAGAATGTTGCTATTGAATTTTAAAGAAATGGAGAAACTTAAAATGAGAAAGGACATCAAAAAAGACACCAATTGAATCAGAAACAATAATTTATGGCTTTCAATTGAAGAACTGGATGCAGCCCACTAAAGTTAAAACTTTAAGACTGAGGATATTTAAGTAGCATCTGAAGGCGTTGAGGAATAAAAGCAACTCTACAAGGAGAAAATAAACGTAAAAAATAATTAATCATTTTTGCCTAAGGTGATAAAAATAAAAAAGAACTTTATGGATATCAGTTTTTCAGGATTGGGAATATGATGACATATGGTTTTTCAGTGCCTTCTTTTGAAAAATAAGACATTAAATTATTAATCTAAAGGGTAAAGGGGACTTGCAGCATAATTGTTAAATGTCATGGGTAATGTTATTTGTCAACGGGGGGAGAAAATATGGTATCTGAAATATTTACGGATTTACAAATGATCAAAGTTTAGTTATAGAGCATTTTCCAAAACACTGGAAGGTGACAGAAGAAAAAGACAACATGCAAGAGGAAATAAAGTGAATAAAACAACAATGAAAGTTTTACATTTCTATAATCTTAACAGAACACACCAGCCAGGCAGACATGAGATGGGTGCGAAAAAGTTCAGGACAGGCTCCTGTACAAGACTGTATATATATAATAATACAATATAATATATATATAATACAAGAAAACGCTGATCAGGACTCCAGCCTCATCCTGGATTAAGGGAAGAAGATTTTTCCTTCCATAACATTGGCATTTTCAGCTGTGTGACTTTCTGGTGACTTCAGGGGGACTGAGAAAGTTATAAAATGGGGCTGTTCTAGTTCTCTTTCGCTGTACTGAAAATAGATTACCAACACAGAGACTTGATGTTCGTGAGCAGCGACCAGAAAGCCCTGCATCGGAAACTCCTACTGATTCTTCCTCTGGAAAAGGGGTTTTTAGATCACGATTACTGAATACTGATTGATAAAGAGAATGAAGCATTGCATCAGAAGATCAGGGAGCTTCAACAGCTGGAGGTGCAGCTGTGAAACCCCTTTTCTGTACGATTAGCAGGATAAACAACATTTGCTTTTACACCAGGTAAATGCATTTGAAAACTGCGCTTACCTGTTATCAGAGGTGTCAAAAGTATTCACATTTAATACTCAAGTAGAAGTATAGACACTAGAGTTTAAAAAGACTTCTGTAGACGTCTAATTATCAATTCCAGTTTTTTACTCAAGTAAAAAAGTAATGGTTTCAAACTACTTAAAGTAGCCTATAAAGGTAAAAGTAATGCAAGTAAAAAAAAATTACAAAATTAAAGGAGTCAGGACCTGTAATTTTCACTTTTCCATGAGAAAAAATGTATGTTATGATTACCTAACGATTACACACTGGCCGGGAAGCCGATATTTAAAAGTGAAGCGTTTGTTTACCCCTGGGTTCGTCAACCAGCCCACGCGCACTCAAATACGTGGTTTTAATTTCTGGCCGACTTGACGTCAAGTCGGCGCAGGATATACCATATATAGACATCGCAGACCTACCTATGCTGCAGGAAGCCCGCCCTCCCCCTCGCCTCTCTCCCCCTCATATTCAGTCGAGCGCCGCCATTACTGAATTCTAGTGATGGGAATTCCAGCTCTTTTTGGAGAGCCAGTTCTTTTTTTTTCATTTTTTTGTCACGCCGGAATCCTTTACTAATTTGGGACAATATCAGGCGAAGTTGGCATCGAAGCTCCGTTTGGAAAAAGGGGCCATTCCAACAATCAGAGACTTGCCTACAATTGAAACGGTAAGGCTGTGTTTTTATTGCTCTACTGTGTGTAACAAACAGCAGCTAACTGCTAATGTGGCTATTGTATGCTAGCGGGAGTAGTAGATATGGTTTAGATATGCTGAAGCGTTACCTGCGGTGTCAACCCCCCTCCTTCCTGCCACCAATCAACGCGCCCCTCATTTGCATTATTACAATGACCGTCCACGACAGCCAAAATATCGCATCAGATCTCGCGAGACAATAATGCCTTCAGAAATAAGGGTCAGAGGAGCTCTGTGTTTATTTTTTTCACTTATTTTCAACTTTTCTTTTTTAGAAGGGCCTGAAAGACTATAGTAGAGCGTGGATATCCAAGATAATACTAGGTTATGACTCCTTTAAGGACTAAAGCTTAAAGGAGTCATATATAAGATTGTGGCCAAAACTGGCACTGCAATCACTTTCAAATTACTGTGGAGCGGTGTATCCCCTCCCGACTCGAGGTTGCCAGATAGGCTGCATGAGATTTTTAAGCTTTCTTGCATCCCACAGCTACTCAAACCAGGCATGGCTATCATGGTGGGCAAAGAGTTTGTAGTTCATAGTCACGCTCCTGAAAGATTTACCAACAAAAGAAAACCCTCAATGAGTAAAACGGATGTCATGGAGACTCAGCCCATTGCACGCCTAACTGTGCGTTCACACCAAAGCCTCAAAAACGCGCCGCACACCAAAGTTTGATGCTTGAACATTTGCACCTCGACACGCGTCCAAAGCGAATAGGACCGGAAAATAAACAACTTGTGGGAGGAAGTAGTGCCAGACGGTCTGTTTGCAAGATGGCAGCTGTCGTGCAGCCTTTGAAGAGAGAGTCTCCCTTCTCTATTTACTGCAAATCAGCGGGAAAATAATAATAAAAAAGCAGGACAGTAAGTGAGCTTGCTGGCTTCTGCACGGGTTCGCGGGGTCAGTCAAAAGTGAAATGAACTCACCAGGTTCCTCCATCTCCTCACTTATATTCCTCCAAGCGAGCTCCTTTTTATTCCTGTCTCTGTGGAGAAAGCAGCTGGTGTCGTGTAGCTCGGGGTGATTAGCCACGACCGTCATCAGGATTTCCTCCATGTTTAATGAAGGAATTTTGCCGGACCTGACCCCATGAACTGGATCACAGCATCATGTGCCACCACGTCACCAGGCTCCTGATTGGTTAACGCGGCGAGAATTGACACCGAAGTTCAGATTTTTCAACTTCAGCGGCAGACGCAAAACGCTCGTGACGCAAGAACGCACAAAATGACAAACGTATTTTCTGACGCGCGAATGAGGCAGAAATGCGTTTTCGTGACACAAAAACGTGCGTGACCCGACGCAGAAACGCTGACATGCGTCAGCGCGCTTCTGCATTGACTTTACATATAAACCTGACGCCCTTGACGCTTCAAGCGTGTTTGGTGTGAACGCACCATAAGGGTACATGTGGAGAGCTGCATCAGGAGGGTAAAAGAGAACAAACACTTTGATGAAGACATGCCACTCTCAGTCTAGGAGTAGGTGAACTTTACAATGTAGCTTGCTATCTAGTAAACATCCAAAATGGGCCAGTGGTCGAGGCATGTGCAGCTCAGTATTGACATAATTAACTTTTGTAAATAGTTTTATAAAGATTTTAGTACTAGTTCTTGTGTAGTTTCTTCCATTTAGTTTTTATCTAATATTTTTAGATAAAAATGACATTTTCTATATTTCAATAATGTAATTTATTTTTGTAAGATATATACAATTGTGTGTATCAAAGTAATTTTCTTGGTTTACAATGTGGTGCATTAAATGAGCTTTGATTACACTTTTCATTTATTTATACTGTATTTAAAAATGATCTTGTCCTGAGGAGTATATTAAAGTTGACTCACCGCTTTCAAACATTCTGCTTTATTCTACAGACTTGGCTTAGGTATTGCAGTAATAACAAAGAACATAGAAACACACTGAAAGAAGTAGCAAAGACCGACTTAAGAATTATTCTCGAAATTTGTTCTTTATATAAGCAAATACCTGGCATATAAAAATCATTCTGTGTTTAATTCAATATAATTCAGGTATATATTCAAAGAATATATACGGAGCTGGACCCAAATGCAGCGAGGTATGGAAAAATAAAAATTTTAATAAACAAGGAAATTACATTAACTCGGGAGGACCAAAATATACAGAGACGGGGAAACAGGAACAATTGACGGGAATCTTTGACAATGGACCAGCGAGTAATGACAGACAGAGCACAGCTTAAATATACCGGGAGGTGTGAGAAGTGACAGAGAGAGAAGACCAGGGACTAATTAGTGAGAAACGGTTGCAGGTGAGAGAGCAGGTGGAAACAATCAGGAAACTGGTCAAGGAGCAGTGTGGGAGGGAGACAACAAGAAAGGAACAGACAGGAGAAGAAACAATCCTAAATAAGAAGGACAAACTAGAAAGTAACTAACGATAAGATATCTAAGAGGAACTAAAGGGAACACTGGAGAACAGAAGGAAATAAAAACGGGAAGAAATTAATTAGGAAACTAGCTAATGAGAAATAAACTGACAAAGATTGCTAAACTGAGGAAACACAAATGAAAAGGTGGAGACAGAAACTAAAAGGTGAAAACATCTAAGAGCCAGAAGGGAAGAAATATTGAAACAAGGAAGTGCCAAAAATAAATAACAACAATGAATAAACTAAAATGAACTAACTAAAACTCAAACACAAACACCTAACATCATGACAGATGTACAGAAATGGCCAAATATTTCCTAGCAAGGAACATAAACACAGGCAGAACTGCCTGTTGAATACTAACATGAAATCACAAAAACTCATTTTTTGTTAGTTGAATAATTTTTTCATCATGGAAGAGAAGAGAACATGGGTTTGCTGTCAAGGAGGACAAAGAGATTTAATCCTTCTCTCTCTGAAGGGGGTCTAAAGTCAATTTTCTTTCCTTTTTTTCAGCTCAAAGGCTATAATATAATAGGATGGTTATATTTCTGTTCCACTCCCCCGTAAGATATAAGAGATGCAAGTTAAAATAAGTTACATTTAACCCACAATTAAAAATTATTTGGAGAAGTTTGACTGTATTTTTAACTTGTACTTTCTTCGGTATAACAGTATAACTTCTGTATAACATATTGTTTTTGTAAACTCCAACATGATATTGTTGTATTGTTGCTTGATTCAGTCCAGATCTAGCTGCAGCTTTCTCTTGCTCTCTCTGGGGGCCTGATATTTTTTGGTACTTTTTGCATTTGTAACCGTCCATACATGGTATTACATCGTGGATTATTCATAAGTAAGAATCACAAGTTAAAACTCTGAAGCACGTCATGCAGGAGTTTTCTCATCCGAAGCACATAAGTCAACCAGGAACTTGTGAGGGAGCTGCAGTGTTTCTGGTGCAGGATTTAAATCCTAAGCATGTTTAACAACATGTAAAAAGGTGCTGAGTTACAATAAATCAGCTGACTAAGAATCAGCTGCTATAATAAAGTGTGGCAGGTCTCTTTGGAAATCCCCTCTAAGTTTCTCTTTCATTTGTTGCTGTTTGTTTGTTTATTTTTTATTGGCTGGAATTCAATGAAAAGGCGTGTCCCATATGATGTGATACGATTTTCTATAAAGTACACTGGACTACGCCTGTTAAACAACCACATCGATCTGACCTGAACAGTGTGCAGCAGGTCGGACAAACTTCAATAAACTCACAGTATTCTTAATAAATATTTATCTATAGATTAGTTAGTTTTATGCCAGAACTGCAACATTTTCTCATTTAACCTGTAAAATGATTTGGTTTTCTTTCTCAGGTTAAGAGTATAGTTTAGTTTTTGTTCCTGGTTATCCAACATTCATGACTGACCAGATAACTGATTTACTCCATGAGCTACTGGCTCCACTGGTGGAGCTGGAAAAACTAACGACTCTGTAAGTTCTTACAGTTTTAACATTAAATGTGAAATTAAAAATGTATTCAGACAATTAAAAATGTTGCTCAGGTTCAAAGCAAAAGTGAAAGTAAAAAATGATTCTGTTTTGGTTTGTTGAAATAAATTTCCAGTCACAGATCACAAACATTTCTGCAGCAAATTCAAACATGTTTACATTTGTTAAATATATTTTCTATTCAATGGATCCCCATATTGTCAAAGTTTGGGACTTTGAGCTCATGGATACTTGGGTTAAGCAGCAGTACAAAGACATAGCAGCAAGTCTTTTCATTTTACTGTAACTTCTTTTAACCTGACAAAAAACAGATTAAAAGCAAAGTTCTTATAGACAACTGTGGTAATGCCACAGTCAAAACATTTGAAATAACACAGACAACATAAACATAAAAACCAATGAACACATTACAATCAAAATGTATAATAGACATAAAACATGATTTTTGATGATGATATTAAAACAGAACAGTGAAGCAGACAGAGATAATGGTCTTTGGAGCCTTGAAGATGCAGGGGTGCAGTTTTTTGATTTCTGTATCATTCCAGTTTATGGTTGCAGCACACTGAAAGGACAACATGCCTGATGCAGAAGTGGTTTTAGGAACTGTTAACAAAATCAGGTTTGTGGATCAAGAGTTATTTATATGCAGAAGATAATTAGAGCAACATTGTTGAAAGTAAAGGGGGGACAAACCTAGGAGTTTTATGTATTAACATAAACTAGTGGATTTTGCAGTGACTGTACAGAGATGACCAGTTAAGAGAAGAGTGCAGAGCGCAGAAGTGAGTTGTATAAAGAGCTTTTGTTAAAAACTAGATGGGAGAGTGGAAAAGGATATCAAGCTTTTGGAGCTGACTGTTGTAGGCTGATCTGTAAATGACATCACCATGATTCTTTTAGCCTCAACTAAAAGAAGTAACAAGGACTGCATTTTATCTTCTTAGGAACATAGCTAAAATTAGACAGGTTTTATCATTTGAAAGTGCAGATCTTTAACCATGCATTTGTGTCTTCGCGTATTGACTATTGTAACACACAAGTTTTAGAAGTTTGCAGATGGTGTAAAATTTGGCTGCTCGTATTTTAACATACATGAACTCATATGTGCTCATAAACATGAGCACATTACTCCAGTACTGACATCCCTTCTCTGGTTACCTTGTCAGGTTCGAGCAGATTTAAAGGTCCTGTTGTTAACCTACAAGGCTTTAAACAAACGTATTAACTAGGCTTGACGCTGCAAATTGTCCATATGCTTTGAAAAGGACAGAGTATTGTCAAGCCAAAACCCAGATGTTTATATTAAGTAACTTGTTCTAGTAGTGTCCCATCAAAGGTGCAGATACTTAGGGGATGTGATGTTACATCGCCTTTCTTACCAAACCAAATGACTTAAAATGCAACCTGGAAATGGATAGTTGGATTCTATGAAAACTAAACTAAAGTTCTTGAGGAACAATACAGGAGAACTAAGTACAGGGTTGAGTTGTAGGCATAAAGACGGATACATGAATCTACAACAGACTTTGCTGTGGTATTACAAATGGAGAAAAGACTTGGACCATGTATTAACCCCTGTGAACAACCGTTCGTAACTGGAAGAGACTGAGGAAGTAAATAGTTCTGACTTCACATGCAGCGCTCTTTCTTGGTGCTCATTTAAGAACCAAGAAAAAGATTTAATCAGAGACAACCATAATTTAAGGTGTCAAAGGCCTTGGCACAGTGCAACTTAGAGTCCAAAGAAGAAATTATGTCATTTAGGACGTTAAAGATTGTGGTTGTGTATCCATGGCCAGCTCTGAATGAACAGTTGATCAAATGTTTCAAATAATCAGTGTGTTCACTAGTTAAAAGTTTTTCCAAGACCTCACAATAAGTGGCAGAACAGAAATAGGCCAATAATAGTTGGGGCCAGTAAGATAAACACCCTTAAAAAGAGGATGCACTAAAGCTGACCTCCATGCAGGAGGAATTTGGGCTATGTGTGGGAATTAGTTGAAATGTCTACAATGGGAGCAGCAATGACACAAGCACTAAAGCAAACTCATCACCAGTTATCACAAATATTTTATATGCACAATACACCAGATGTATTTTATTTTAAATATTTTTTTATCTGCAGGACTGCTTTCCTAGAACATATTCATCGTTTTGAAAGCACAAAGGGCTCCGATGAGTGGAACCGACTGATGAAGCTTGCAGAGGAGAACTGCACCAATCAAACCGCCCTGAAGTGGCTGAGAGAAAACTCAAACTCCTTCATCCAGCTGGTGGACATGTTTCATTTCCTGAAAAAACACATAGATGAGGAGGAGAAGAAGGTCCACGGCGACACTGTGGACATCACCTTTCTGGCTCATGGATCAATCGGAGACTTCATGATCCCAGCCAGCTGTCTGCTGCCTCTGGCCTCCATCAGAGATGTGGTTCTGTATTCTCCCTGGAACTGTGTTTCTGCAGGTGCAGAGCTAACGTACGCTATCGCCTCAGGAAGACTGAAGCCACAGCACAGAGAGTTTTACTGCACCAAGAAGGACGGCTGTACAGTTCCTGATGAAGAACATCGACCCAAGAACCTACCGGACCACTGGAACTCCATGAAGACGGCTGGAGATCAGATGATCCCAAACATCACAGTTAGTCCTCTTCGACCAGATGATGGTTTGTGGAAAAGCTTTGAATCTCTCACCAAAAAACACGGTCCTGTAGGAAGAAACCGGATCGTGATCCCGTTCATCCTTCCTGGTAGAGAATCTGAGAGCTTCCCGTTCTCTGTTGTCACCTTGGCGCTGTCTCTGGTTCTGCTCCAGTCCAGGTTCAAAGCCACTGTTCACCTGGATGCCTGTCTGGGTGACAGATCTGTTAGACAGAAGTTTGATAGAGAATATCTGGAGAAGCAGTACGCCTGGGCTGCTGATGACACTGGAATGAAATGCTCGTCAGACATATTCAGTTTCTCATTTATAGATTATTTTAAGATGTTATATAAGAGGATTCAAGAAAGGGTAAAAATGTTTTTCAAGTTATTACATTTTGCATGAGGTAATCAGGTTTGTCCTCATTCACCCTTTGAAAATATGCAGACAACAGTGAAGCTATCAAAGAGATTATTTACTTTTATATACATTTTTGTTGTTGGAAGAAACAGATATATAAAACTGTGCATCATGAGCGAGAAAATGGTGGGACAATTTATGGTGTCCAATGTTTGCCGAGCCAACTTTATTTATATAGCGCTTTACAACGATAAAAAACTTCACCAAAAAGATTTACACAGGGTAGGAATAAAAGAAATGAAAATACTGAGATTTGCTGTGGTACAACTGCATTGCATAAAATGACAAATAAAGCTAGAAGTACTAAAAGTGCTCATAAACTATCAAAACACAATACAAATCAATATTAGAGCCAAGATGAAGATTACACTTATAAGAAGAGGAGCAAGAACGAATCCTTGTGGAACACCATGAAAACCAGAGACTTTATGAGATTCAAAACAACCAATAGAACAACAATCATGATGTTCAAGATTACTGAGGCTCATTTTCAAGTCATTTGTTACTCTAAACTGTTTCTGTGATGTGGGTTAGTTCTAAAAATGGACTAATAAGCATCAACTGTTTAGGATGAAACATATATGGAATAGACTATAGACCTTTCAAAACGTCCTCTGCTAAAGACTGACTCTTTTCTAATTTTAATAAATCCTCAATCATCCACATAATCAGATTTCCTTTAATTTTTACTTCTTCAAAAATCAAAGTAGGAAAATCTTGTCTCAATCTCAAATATGAAGAGGGTGTTTAAACAAATAAAGATGGTTTCTACTTCCAGTTATGTTGCACAGGTAAACAGCTGTATCTTTTTATTCAGAGTTGGTCTTTTTTTTTTTTTGTAGTTTAAATATTTGCACACAAGGTACGGTGTCATGCAGAAGAAATAAGTGTGTTTACCTTGGCTTCAGGTAGAGAGAGGTTTAACTCGTGTCAGCCAGACACCCGTTTGCTTTATTACTTATTAAGGCCATTATGTTTGTTGGCTTAATCTGATTTATCTTAACGATGTAACTTTGCTTATTGCTTAAGGTTATCCTAAAACCCAAAACTCATTAACCAACCAATGAAAATGAAAATCATTGCTCAACATTGCTCATTTGTGACTTAAAGGAAATGATACAGAAAAAGACAATTAAGATTACATTTTTTTAAAACACTTTAGCAAAATTCTTACAAAATTAAATTAGAGATGGCAAATTATAAAATTCAAATGCATTAGCAGAAATGCTTTTTCATTTTCAGAATACAACTGCATTGTTGCCTCGTAAATAAAATGAATGAGACGTCGTCCAAACTGCTTTTTTACTTTCTTCTTCAATATTGTTCTTTGACTTAATGAAAACGATTAAGGAGGAAAGGAAATTGCTTTTTTGTTTTCATGCCCACCGTGGGAAAAGTGCTCCATAATTCAAATGGAGTTGGCAATCCCAAGCAGCGCAGAAGAGTGACGTCAGTGCTCACTCGTTCTTCTTTTGCCAGGGTTGGCTGGTGTATCGCCTGCTTTATTTGGCCTTTTATACCCTTTTTACATCTGTGTAACAGAAAAACGTCTCCAATAAACAGCTTCAACCAGCCTTTTAATGAGTGCTGATTGCACTGAAATGACTTTTCTTGAAAGTTCCTTGAGGTGACATCTGTTGTGAATCGGCGCTATATAAATAAACTGAATTGAATTGAAATTGAATGGAATTGAACTGAAATGTGTTATTTATTTTAATGTACAGTCACTTGTTTTAGACAAAAACATTTTTACATTTACATCCCGCTCTGACTAAGCTCGGCCTGAGCCGGCTGGGGTGCAGCTCAAGGACTGGGTGCTTGCAATGAGCGCTGTGGGATTGGAGATGAACTGCAGCACCGCTGCTCGCTGAGAAGAGTAAAGCCCCCTTTCCACCGGACGCGTAAGCGGCGCGTTACAGGACCACCAGTTTCACTTGAGTATTCTGCCGCTTGGCCCTTTGCCCTTGTGTATGAGGCGCATAGCAGCAGGGAAGCAGCTGTCACCGAGAGAGCACAAAGTCACGCGAGATTGGCAAAATCACACGGGATTTTGTCAGTAAACACAACAACAAGCAGGAAAAGACAACAACATGGCTCCAAAAGGTCTGTGTTTTATGTTATGTCCGTTTTATATTCGCCAATAAGTTTATGTTATGTCAGGGAATATCCAAAATCGCTCATTTGTGTGATGACACAAATGAGCGATTTGACATGACGCTCCTGAGATGCGGCATACTTGCGCTGCTTTCGCCTCCGGTGGAAAGGAGGGGTAAGGATTCATGCTTTCACTTTAGAGTCTCCAAAGGTCTTCAATAACACCAAAAAAGTTGATTTTTTGAGAAAGAGTTGCTAGAGGGCTCAAAAAAGTCACGAAATATAGCAATAAAGTCACTAAGTTGGCAGCATTTCTGTCGATGCTAACAGCAACACCAGTTAACACAAAAACACACCAGCCAAGCTAGAAGAAGAGCGAACGCTGACGCCACTCCTTTGCGCCGCTTAGGATCACCAACTCTGTTTGAATTATGGCACACTTTTTGCAGGGCAGGCATGCAATATGGCATCTCAAACTTTCAAGTTCTGATTCACAGCTGCGAGTTATTGTCATGGTCTTTGGATTTTGTGTGGCAAGTTTGAGTTTTTTCTTCCACTTGGTTTTCTTCCCCTTCATACCCCAAGGTGCCCTCTTGTTTTGTTCCTCCTGTTTGTGTCTCAAGTTAGTAGTTTTTTCTTATTCAGTTTAATTATATTTTTGTGTTCTGGCACTTCCTGGGTTCTGTAGATGTTTTTCACCTTTGTCTATGTCCACCTTCCCATTTGTGTTTCCTTTATCTCTTTATTTAATTCCTCCTTCTGTTCTCCAGTGTTTCCTTAAGTTTCCCTTAGAGTTCTCCTTGGTCTTCTCTTTAGATAGTTTCTTAAGAATTTTCTAGTTTCTTAGTCTCCTGTCTCCCAGCCTTTTTACCTCCTATCCCAGTTGATTACTTCCACCTGCTCTCTCCTCATTTCCTCCCCAGTAAATATTCACCTCTCCTTCAGTCACTACTCACTGGTTCGTTGTCACTCTTCCCTATCTGGTTCCTGCCTTCCTTGTTGCCCGTCTGGTTCCTGTTTCCCCGTTTGCTGCCTTTTGATCCTCCTGAGTTATGTAAGTTCTTTGTCCTTGTTTTCATTAAATCATTTTGTTTATACTTGCTGCATTTTGGGTCTTCCTTAATACCAAACATGACAGTTATATTCTCAGGTAGGATGGCCTGCTCTGGCCAGTCGAAGGAATATAAATTTATACAACTTTATATATATAGGGAAATACTCAGATTGCTGCCTTCTTAATTCTTTTCCCTTCTTACAATCAAAAAATGCTGGTTGTTATTCTCTTTGTCTGCAAGACTTGTTGCTTTCTGTTTTGTTTGCACAAACTGATCCTGTCTCACCTAGTGACTATTTTTGTAACTCCGCTGAAGTAACACAGTGACAGGATGTGGTTATGTATAAAACAAAATCAGCTTCCTCAAAGAAATAAAATGTTGCTGAGCTTTCGTACAACGGCTTCTTTGAAGGGAAACTAAACCGGTAAGATTTTTGTTACTTTGCTTCTTTTTTTTTATTACATAAACTGGATTTGTAAACTGATCATTTCCACTTTATCAAGTCAGAAGGAAATCCTGTGCAGCATGTAGATGTGATAAAAACAGGAAACAATGCTTTTCCGGTTGAACTGAATAAAATGTTGCTCTTTCTGTTATCTGTCCTATCATTTCACATGTTCATCTGATCCTGGTGAAACTGAACAGACAGACAGAGAGAGATCATGACCTGAGAAAGTCTCAGCTGTCTGAACACTTTGAAACGCAGCAGGTGAGGAAACCTTCAGTCAATAGATGGAGAAAACCTGGTTTACTTTGTTAGAGTGGATGCAGAACGAGTTCCAGGGTGAAAACGGTTTAAATTTAGGAGTGTACCTACAGAAAGAGGAAAGGTCATGGTTGGAGGAACATATTTGCTTTAAGATACATCTAATCTGTTTAGATATAAAAAAAGTTTCCTTAGAATTTAACCTGCAGACATGTCTTCTGTCTTGTCTTTCCTTGTTTCTCTCTGTTTCCTCCTTGGCATCCTCCTCTCTGCCCCAGCTGCTAATTGATTCCACCTGTGCTTTACCTCTCACCTGCAACCGCTAATTAGTCCCTGGTCTTCTCCCTGTTACTTTCAACTTCTCCTCAGTACACTAAAGCCCTTCTCTGTCAGTCACTACTCGCTGGTTCGTCATCAAACATCCCTTCTTGGTTCCTGTGTTCCCCGTCGTTACATTTTCTAGGCCTCCTAATTTCTGTAAGTTCCTTGTTCTTTTGTTTAATTAAATCATTGTTCTTTTTACTCCTGTGCATTTGGGTCCTCATTCCACAAAACGTGACAAAAAATGGTAGAATGGATACTCTTCATTCACATCCAAAGTGACTTTACTCTCTATAAGCCTGTTTCAAAAAACAATCGCGGCACTTTGCTGCAAAGGGGAGGCGGCATCAGGGAGCCTTTGGTCGATCAGGTAAAGAAGTATGGAGTAGGAGATGCTCTTATAGTACCAGCTTCTTCACGACTTTCTTCATGCAAGACAGAGAAGCCCTGGTTCTGGTAGCACTCATGGGTCATTGCTCCATCACAGAACGACCCATATTAGTCCAGATCAGGGGTGACCAATTTTGGTACTCAAGGGCCAGGCTGCAGCCAGTTTTAGATGTGTCTCTGCTCCAACACAGCGGATTCAAATGGTCCAACTACCTCCTCAGCATGTCAAAGTTCTGCAGAGGCCTTCTAACAAGCCATCAATTGATTCAGGTGCGCTGAACCAGGAAAAGAACTAAAACATGCCGGACGCCGGCCCTTGAGGACCAGAATTGGGCATTCCCTGGTCTAGATTATCTAGAGTGTGATGTCGGCACCCCCACCCAACCGGAGTGACCTAAGAGAAAGGATGCACCACCAGGTCTGGACCAAACACCGTTAGGAGGGCGTGACAGTAGACGTAAACATTAACTCTAAATTATAATCGGAATTCTTTATCTTTTTTTTTTCTCCTGTAAAATTAGATTTCAGATGAAGGTTTTCTCTGCTGTTTGGTCAAACATATGATCGAATTCAAAAATTGGTTTCATGTAAATAGCAGCTCAGTGATAAGAAATGTTCTCCTTTACTGGAAGGATCTGTTGTTCAGACAGAAGTCTGTAGGAATTTCTAAAGCAAAAAGGCTGTTTTGATAACAGTTGATGGTATGTCAGATGAGTTTAATGCAATTTCCTTAATCCGCATTCTCTAGCTCTGTCTGAAGTGTAAAATTAAAAGAACGAAAGTAAAATAACCTGTTGATTAAATTTCTGTTTTGCTGAGTTTTATTAACTTCATGATGTGTTGGTTTTATTCTCAGAAAGTTGGTCAATAACGTTTACTGTAGTCCATCAACATTAGAGTCTGCTACGGGCTTCTTGTTTTGGGATTCCCCAGTGATCACTTCTCAGAAGTGTTTTTTTTTTTCTCACTTTGTTCTTGTTTAAATAGTTTCGATAATAATGGGCGTGTCTCAGGTGAGCAGAGATAAAACCTCAGAGCTTCAGGTGTTAACTGGTCTGATCAAACACAGCTCTTCATTCAGCAGCAGGTAAGACTAACTACACCTTTACTGTAACTATCCCACAGGATTCCTCCATGTCCTTCAGCTTCTCATTCGGCTGACAGAAGGGTGCCACAGATTCAGCTAAAAGCTTTGCTGGATTTCATTCAGTTCAGAACTAAAGTTACTAACAAGAGTTTCTTTTTGCTCTCAGTTCCCAAATATCTGCTGACCATGATACACACACCAACCAATTACAGCCTGATAATGTTACAGGCTGCTTTCCAGGAGATGGCCTCTGAAACTGAGAGCAAACGTTTTATCAGAAAGAAAGAAACTGATGATCAGAATAAACAAAAAGAAACATCAAATTCTGTTTAATTCACAGTTATGTGACTGGACGGCATTAGACTGTTTTTAATTAGCTTTGACTTTTTTGCTTTCAGTATAACGATTCACTCATTAAAAATAGTCTTTTAATGACTAAAGTGAATGAACTGCCTTTTTAGAAGGATGACAGTCATTCTATCATTGGTGGTTATGTTGCCTCTGCTCTGGAACACAGCATCAAACAGGATCCACATGGTTTTAACAGGACAAGCGGATCCGTTGTTATCTGGGGTTTCGAAAGTACATCTGATCAGTCAGTATGTATCTCTATGGTAGGAGGGGAATGGGGGGGGGGGGGGGGATAGAGAATAGACTTAAAAATATTGTTATCAATTTATAAATCATTGAATGATTGACCATGAACAACTATGTTGAAGATTTGTTGTCACTATACCAACTCCCCAGACCACTCAGGTCTTCCAACTCTAGTCTTCTAATCATCCCTAGAATCAGAACCAAACATGGAGAAGCAGCTTTCAGTTTCTATGCTCCTCTAATCTGGAAACAACTTCCCGACCACTGCAAACCTGCTGAAACACTGAGTTCCTTTAAATCTAAGCTAAAAACTCATCTGCTTAGAGCTGCATTTGAGGAATTGGTTGATAATAGCTGGAATTCTGGAGAGTTTAAATGAAGGCAACTGGGCTTTTATTGTCGTCTTGAAGACGTTCCGTCTCTCATCCAAAAGCGTTCTTCAGTTCTGAAAATTGGATTGGGAGTATCAGATTTATAAGTCTAAGGTTAAGGCTCACTAATGCAGCTATTGTTATTCCTAACGGAGTGACCCAGGTTGTGTAACTGCGCTGTTTTAGTCACATCCTTCAATGTGTGATTTTTGGTGAAATTTCTTGGGTAGGCAACTCAAGGCTGCTTTGTATGTGTTTGAAAGGGGGAATCTCAAACCACCTCCTCTGTTCAAGGTTGGTTTCATATGTTTTACATAGATGGCTTCTTTCACTCCTCTCTCAGACCTTTGTCCTTTAGATGTAGATGAACTGCTGAGTCTTGTCCTGATGAGTTTGCTCTTCTGTGTTGAACCATTTTTTTCTGTAGTTACTGTTTCGTTTCTCCAATGTACAGCTTTGAACATTCCTCACTGCACTGGAGTGCATATACCACGTCACTGAGCTTGTGTTTGGGTGTTTTGTCCTTAGGATTAACCAGTTTTTGCCTGAGAGTGTTGCCAGATTTAAAATGTTATGTTTGGAAAATATTCTTCCTAGTTTCTTAGAGACTTGAGCCACATATTGGATAACTATGTTTTTCCGTCTCCTCTTCTCCCCCCCTACACTGGCCTGTGTTGAATGTTTCTGAACTTTTTTGATGCCTTGACATCTGCCCAATTAGGGTATCCACAAGTTAGGAGTGCCCTCTTTATATGTTTGTGTTCTTTGTCCTTTACTTCACTCTTTGTGGGGACATCTTCTGCTCTATGCCGTAGTGTTCTGATGACAGGTAGTTTATGTTCAAGTGGGTGGTGTGAGTCAAAAAGTAGGTATTGGTCTGTATGTGTGGGTTTTCTAAAGACTTCTGTGGCTAGGCTGCCGTCTCTTTCCATGTGTACCAAGCAATCCAAAAAGGGTAGCCTGTCTTCACTGGGTGGTGATCCCTTATAGGATTTCAATGCTCTTCTTTCCACTTCTTCCATCTAGAGATTAGCCAAAATTGGAGAAACTGGGGATCCCATAGCACATCCATGGTTTTGCCTGTAGAAGATGTCCTTTTACTTAAAATATGAGGTTGAAAAGGCAGAGATCTAGTAGGGTGCAAATATGATCCGGAGTGAGGTTGGTCCTTTCCTGTAGCTGTTTGTCTTCTTGGAGGCGTTTCCACTGCATCAGATGAAGGTATGCAAGTGAAAAGTGATGTGGCATCAAAAGATACCAAAGTTTCCCCAGGAGGCAGCTTCAATTGACTGACTTTGTTGACCAAATCTGTGGAGTTCAGGATGTGATGTTGTGTGCCGCCTCCCAGCGGAGCTAAAATGAAAATACTCCAGTCTTTAGAACTAAAGAAGCTTCTTGGATGAGAGACTAAAACATTTCAGGACAACAAGAAAAGTCCAGTTGCCTTCATTTAAACTCTCAAGAACATCATGTCCTGGATGACTGAGAATTTACACCAACATAATAGCTGAAATGTTATGTTTTAATGCGTCATATCTTATGTGTCTCTAATGTTGTCTTTTATGCTTTACTCTTTTTATTCCATCTCTTAATCACCCAAAGCACCTTGAATTGCATTGTTGTTAAAAGTGTGCTATACAAATAAAGTTGCCTTGCCTTGTCTTGCTCCTCTTTTAAGCTCCAGCGCTTGATTGGAGTTGATTGCACCAGATGGGAATCACCTGTTCCTGCCTTAGCTGGTCACACCCTGAAAAGAGGTGAGACACACAAATAAGCACATCCACGTTCACAGAAAACAGAAACTGAACCCTAACAAATCCATAGAGTATCTTCCTGAAAGTATCTTCCGGTGTCCTGGTCGCCGAACTGGCTCGCTGGTGATTGGGCCGACCGTCAGGTGGTGCTTGATTCTTAAATAAACAATCCGTCATGCGGCTCATTAGAGCATATACACAAACACCCACCCTCCTTCCTTGTCAAAGCGCAGACAGGCCTCCCCCCTCCCCTTCTGCACCTTTCGCTCTAGAGGGAAAGATGGAGCGAGATTGACTACGTTTACATGCAGCCAATATTCAGGTTATGGTCCGGTTAAGATCACTATTCAGGTTTCTAAAACATTCAGAATAACCCGTTTACATGCGTGAGCAGAGAAAGTTACTCCTGTATACATGGAATTTGTAATCAATTGGCATATCCCAATGTAAACAGCGACGCACGGTTAGTCCCAGGATGTAAGGGCAATATGCGTCATTTCCGATTCTTCTTCCGCATAAAAAAAGTTCCTCCACTCAAAAGACCAAGATTCCTTGTGAATGAAACATGCGCAGAACACAAATCAATGTTGCTGTTGATGGGGATATGCCGATATGTGTTTACATGACCAAATATTTGGGTTAGAAAAGGGGTAATATTCGGGTTTTTGGCAGTGCGTAACCGGGTTATTGATGATATTCCGGTTTTGAACGGGTTATTGGCTGCGTGTAAACACAGCCAGTGACAGTACAAGAGGAAAGGTGGAGAGGAGAGGGAGAGGATAAAAAAGAAAAAAGGATTGGCCACAGACGTAGCAAAGTGCTGTAAAATAACTGACATGTTTTTCAGTAATCAAACAGGTGAGATAATAAACGCTATTGGTAACAAATCACAACCATCTGGCATGATTAGCTAAATGAGGAGGTTAGCTGATGGGCTAAAATTAACTTAATAAAATAAACGTTGTAAGCTGTAGGGGAGACCATCACTTTTTACTCTAGTGTATATTGCTCATCATCCAAACATTTTTCAAGAGACATTTGTAAATTAAATGAAAGCCTAGGATCCGGCTTTTTTACCATTTATTTTGATAAAAGGTTATTTATTACCTAGTCAAAGACACTTTGACCCACTGTGACAACTTGCCCCAACTTGGGTTGGTTGTCCCAATTAATTTCAATCTAGTTTTTGTTTAGAAATTAAGATTTTATGAAATTGTGTAACTTTTTATTATTAGCCAAAAATATTTGATTTGGTTTAGGAATAAATGATAATCAATGTTCTTTGTCTTCAATCCCTAAAATTTTGCAAAGTAATGTATTATTCTAGTGTGTGGTAAAGTGAAGGAATGTATAGTGCTAAAAAATATAGCCTTGACCAAAGCAATAAGTTTTATAAATACAAACAAAGAAAAATAATAACCCAGCTTTGTTCTTAATGCTCAAAATGTATGCAAATGTATTTATTGGGTCTCTGAAATGTTCCCCCAGTTGATTATCTTAACTTAGTAATATTTCAACTATTTAGTCAAAGTACTAGAAGCCAAGAGTCACATGTGATAACCAACCCTGCAGCAGTGAGACAACCAGCCCCAAATGACCTCTTGACAAAAATCTTTAGCAATCTGAGGCCTTGTTTACACGGAGACAAAATGGGTATAGTTTCAAAAAGGAGTCTGTAAAAACGGAACCGCAATCAAAAGGAATTTCGTCCATACGGATCCGCACAAACTGCTGAAGCTGTGCCGAGCTCATAGGTGACGCTGTGACACTGCCAGACAATACAGAAAAGAACACTGAGCACGCGCAGTCAACCCAGTGGCAAACAACAAATCTAGCTTCAAATGAGAGCTTTATTCTAAAGCATATGGCTTCTGTGGTTCTCTTTAAATATCTTTGCTGCTTAGTTCACCTGGTGCAAACACAGGTGGTTTTGTGTAGGAGACGAAACCAGGTATAGCAGCAAAGATATTTAAAGAGTCCCCTACTGTCAAAAAAAATGAATGTGAGTCAATGGAGCGATAAGAGTTATTTTCTGATCCTGTTTAAAATGTTCCATGGATTTAACATATGATGTCCGTGAATTTCAAAGACACATGTTGATGCAGAAAAAGTGCACATTTTCGACAGACGGCAAACTTTAGGTTACTTTAGGTTTTGTGTGAAAACATGTAGTGGACTACAACTGAAGAGGAAGAAGAGGAATAATGGTTGGGAGTTTAGCGAGCTTCGCATCCTTCTTCCAGGACGAAGGAAGGAGCATTAAACGTGGAGAAAACCCCAATATATCTGAACATGTGGAAAGTAACAGCTATGCTGGGGGGAGTAATAGTCGGTGGAGTGAGACCCAGGCAGCATGAGGGACGAGCTCTACAAGGTCTTGGTGAGGATTTATTTATTTTTATTTTTTACGTGTCCTGTTTGGCAGTGTGGAGCTCAGAATTGGTGTCTGAGTACCAAGTAGAAGCCCAACAGATTTACTTTCACAAGCGGAGCAGTACAGCTTTTGCTATAGTCCTCCACTTGATATATGTGTGAAAAATCTTTATTATGAATTGTTGGGGGTTTTATTTCCTGATGTTATGGACACGGAGACGGAAAATTAAGGAGAAGAAAGAAGGAAGATGAAGAAGAGAGGTAGGAAACAAAAAGTCAAGAGAGAGGGTGAGTTGAAAATACAAGAGAGGAAGGGGAACAAAGAAAACACAGGAAGACATTGAAGTCTGCCTCCATACCCACAGGATGGCAGAGAGAGGGGCAAAACAAAACACGAAAAAGGAACGTCGACAAAACCAACCAAACATTGTGAACTAAGAACTACACAACCACATCACACAAAAATAGATGTAAAAATACAACAACAATGTCACAGAAAAACTCATGGTACCGATTAATCAAGCTCTAGTAATGATAACCTCAGCCCAAGAATATATCCTTAAACACCAGAGACCCCATATCTATGTGTGTGTGTTAGCATGCTGGTGCATATAAGGTTTCTCCATAAGAGTGTTCGATAGCTGGTGTGAGCAGGCATCAATCCGTCTCCCAGGAATCGATGCAGACATGAAGGAGATCGGAGCCAAGACGTCCAAAGGACCCCCAGCGCCCCAGGTGGACCCGGGCGGGGCCGACCGCATCCCCCAAGAGTGGAGCAAACACCGGGCCCCCCAGGCCCGGCCAGGCACGCACCATGTCCGAACCGGATTGACCACCGATGCACCGGCAGGCAAGGGCCCCCGTCACCGGCGGGGAGTGACGGAGGGGAAATAGGCCCCCCATTAAGTGTAAGGCCTGAGGTGCGCCAGGTGAGGGGGCAGACCAAGATCGAACCTGACAGGTAGACAAAGACATACAGACACAGTCATACGTTCCCTCCCTCTTAAACACATACATTCTCACTGACTCACCAAGACACCCGAAAAAATTGCGCTGTATCCTCACTCACACACCCCATACACATGATTTGTACATGATTTGTAGTCAATTAAGAATTTTTACAAGCAAATAAATCACAAATCACATGGCGCCGTACGGTGTTGCGGTCCTAATAAATCAAATACTGACCTTATAATGGATCCTAGAATACGGTTTACTCTCCCTCCTCTATTACCAGCAGCAAAACATGGATCAGGACAACCAAGGACAACGTATACTAAATTTCTTGTGTTTGCCACTGGGTTGGCTGCACATGCTCAGTGTTCTTTTCTTTGTTTCTCTGGCAGTGTCACAGCGCCACCAATGGGTCCGGAATAGGTACTACAGCAGTTTCAGCAGTTTGTGTGAATCCGTGTGGTCAACGGTTGGAATTATCGCGGTGCCTCTTTTACAGACTCGGTTTTTGAAACTATACCCGTTTTGTCTCTGTGTAGAGAAGGCCTAACACATGGCTTTAGCTAGCTTGACAAACGTTAGCTCAAACAAAGCACTCATTTTGGACTTTTTGATTAATTCATTTTTTTTAAAGCTTATAACTTACAAACCTTTAATACAAAAATAACACCAACATGAATAATTACTCTAACCCATAAAAATACAAAATGAATCCTTACTTCAGTGTTGTGTGTTTACCCTCTAATATGGCTGTAATAAGCAATGCTACAACCAACCCATGGGACAAACAGCCAGCTTTTCCTTTCTTTCTTGGTTTTACTCTCTGTAATTATTTTGACATATTTTAATTTTCTTTTGGTGTGTGTTCAAAGTTTCCTTGTTCAGTGTTAAACAAAATAAACCTACACATCTGCAGTGCACCACTTGTGTAGGCTACCTCTCACTTGTGGTATGATACTATGGTTGACACAATAATCAAATTTATAACTAGTCTGGGACCTGTTAGTTTAAAAATAGTAGTCTCAGGTTTAGGTGGATGAAGTTGTGACCTATTTTTTTTTTAATCTACTATTATACTGCACATTTAAAATTTCGGTTTATGCGATTTGAGTACAGGTTTTTGCAGTAGAACAGAAATATTTATTTTGGCTGGGATGTTATCAAATTCCCGGCCTGAATTATAGCCCCAGTAGGATTGATTACTGTAATGCCCTGCTTTCTGGTCTTCCCAAAAAGAGTATGTCAGGTTTACAGCTTCTACAAAATTCAGCAGCACATGTCCTGATGAAGACCAGGAGGCGGGAGCACATTACACCTGTTTTAAACTCAGTGCATTGGCTCCCCGTATGCTTTAGGATGGATTTTAAGGTTCTTTTAATGGTTTTTATGTGTCTTAATGGTCTTTGGCCTTTTTATCTCTCTGAAATGCTATTATCAATCTTTGTGGTCTCTGCGCTCCTCTGGCAGCCGTCTCCTTGTCATCCCTAAAGTCAGGACAAACAATCATGGTGCAGCATCTTTCCATTATTAAGGCCCTCACCTCTGGAACAGGCTACTGGAAAACCTCAGGCCTGGAGAGAACGTTCATGTTTTTAAGAGCAGGCTCAAGACTCACCTTTTAGCCAAGCTTTTAACTGATTATTATTTATCATAGTCTGTTTAATTGCTCTGGATGTTTTACTTACTTATATTTTATCAGTGTTTTATTATTATTTTAATCTGTTATTTTAATCTTCCTTCCATTGTTTTCTCTATGTGTCATGTTGTGAGTAAGTGAGGACCCAGATGCAGCAAGTAAAGAACAAAAATATTTAATAACAAAAGAACTAGCAACAAGAACTTACAAATTTCAGGGGAACCAGGGAAACACAGAGACCAGGAAAATGCAGCAGGAACAGGACAGGGAAGAATGACGACAGACCAGTGAGTAGTGACTGAATGAGAGCTGAATATATACTGAGGAGGGAATAAGGAAGTGACAGATAAGACCAAGGACTAATTAGTGAAAGCAGATGCAGGTGAGGGCAATTAGTGAACTGGGTCAAACGCAGAGTGGCAAGGAGACAACAGGAAAGGGAAGAACGGCATGGGAGACAGAAAACTCTTAAGAAACTAGAAACTAAAGATAATATGTCTAGGGAGGAATCTAAGGGGATCTTAAGGAAACACTGGAGAACAGAAGGAAGAAATAAATTAGGAAACTATCTAAAGAGAAATAAACTAAGGAAACAAATAGGGAGGACACAAACAAAAGGTGAAAACATCTAAGAGCATGAAGGGAAAATGAAAAACAAGGAAGTACCATAAAATAAATACCAAAGAATACATTAAAATGATAATTAAACTGAATAAGGAAAATAACTTAAAACACCAAAACTGAGAACTATGACACTATGGAAGCCCTCAGGAGCGGTAGTCGGCTGTGGCTGCCTGGGTGCTCTCCAGGTGGAGCTTGCGTGGAGGTGGGGGTCTCGGCCTTGCCTCCTCTGGGTGCCCTGTGTCGGTGCCTTGGCTGCTGCTGTTGATGTACTGCTGCCGGTGCAGATGGCTCCTTTGATTGCAATTCTGTACTCGGCCCAATATCCTTTTATTGTTGGTATTGAGCGTGTGTGCTCATGGGGATTGGGTTGGGGGAGGGGGGGTATAATTCTGATCATGCTTTTAAATCTGTGGGGGAGGGATGGTACTGTGGTTTATATGGGGTATTTTTAATCTGTAAAGCACTTTGAGTTGCAATGTTGTAGGAAAAGCACTTTAGAAATAAAGTTTGATTTGATCATGGTGAATGGCACGACATGGTTTGGTCACTCCAGGATCTTCATAATGCAGTTTTCATGCTGTGGTTTCACACTGTTCTGGGAACACAATCAGAGCAAAAGATATCATAGGACACATTATTTTTCATATCACTAATTTCTCTGCCAACAAAAATCTATGCTTTACTTTTGCTAGGAAGAAAATCCATAGAGATGTTCAGATTGCAGAAGAACCAGGAGATCAGATGAGAAACAGGCTCATGAAGCTTGCAGAGGAAAACTGTACCAATCAAACTTTCCTGACATGGCTAAGAGAAAACCCATACACCTTCAACCATCTGGTGGACCTCTTCAATTTTCTGAAAAAACACATAGATGAGGAGGAGAAGAAGGACCACGGCGACACTGTGGACATCACCTTTGTAGCTCATGGATCAATCGGAGACTTCATGATCCCAGCCAGCTGTCTGCTGCCTCTGGCCTCCATCAGAGATGTGGTTCTGTATTCTCCCTGGAACTGTGTCATTTATGCGAATGAAGCATACGGCATCGCCACAGGAAGAATGAAGCCTGAGCACAGACAGTTTCGCTGTACCAAGAAGGATGCTCATAATGAAATGTATCAACCCATGAAACTACGGCAGACAGATCAGATGATCGCAAATATTACAGTTAGTGCTCTGAAAGTATCAGAAAAGGCATACTGGGACACCAGATATCAGCTTCCCTCCCAAAAACTTAGATGTGGAAATCCCACTGAAATGCATCGACCCAAAAACCTACCAGACGACTGGAACTTAGTGAAGAGAGATCAGATGATCCCAAACATCACAGTTAGTCATCTGAAAGCACCAGAAGATCCATACAGTTTCACCAGATCTCAGCCTCCCTCCAAAAAATGTGGATGTGGACTTCCCTCTGAAATGCATCGACCTAAGAACCTACCAGATGACTGGAACTCATTGAAAAAGGCTGGAGATCAGATGATCCCAAACATCACAGTTAGTCCTTTTCGACCAGACGAAACTGTTATGAAAAACTTTAAATCTTTAACAGAAAACCACGGTCCTCCAGGAAGAAACCGGATTGTGATCCCATTCATCCTCCCCAAAGAAAAAGCTAAGAGTGTCCCGTTCTCTGTGGTCACCTTGGCGCTGTCTCTGGTTCTGCTCCAGTCCAGGTTCAAAGCCACCGTCCACCTGGCCGCCTGTCTGAGTGACAGATGCAGTGGACAGAAATTTAAAATGCGGTACCTGGAAGAGCAGTATGCCTGGGCTGCTAACAACACTGGAATGGAATGTCCACACATCTTCACACGTTTTGAGAGCTGTGTTAATTAAAAATGTTTTTTGGCAGAAAGAGCTTCTGGTTGGACGGACTAACAGCTTTCAGCTACATCCAGATATGTTTCAACAGGAATGTAGAAAGCTCAGATGCATAACAAGTGAAGCCAAAACTCAGCAGGGATTATGAAACTCAAAGATCTAACAGACCTTAAATGCTCCAGTATGTGTTAACTTTTATTTCCCACAAAGTAAATTTATTTTTCAACTGTATTAACTGTGGAAGAGGATTCAGCTTTACCAGTTTAGATTCCTGGATCTGGATCTCTTCCTTTGCGGTTCAAGTTAAGGTTATGTTGTATTTTACTGAATATATAAGCTGAAAATTATGATTTTAATCATTTAGATAATGCAGCATTGTTTGTGTACAAGTTAACAACCTTTACCAGATAAATGTTAGAAACTAGAAACATCCTGTCCAGGAGTGATGCTGAGAAACTAGTCCATGCATTTGTTACCTCAAGGCTGGACTACTGTAATTCTTTACTATCAGGAAGTCCACAAAACGCCATTAAAAGCCTTCAGTTGATCCAAAATGCTGCAGCAAGAGTTCTGATGAATATTAAAAAGAGAGATCACATTTCTCCTGTTTTAGCTTCCCTTCATTGGCTCCCTGTTAAATCCAGAATAGAATCTAAGATCCTTCTTCTTCCATATAGAGCCCATAATAATCAGCTCCATCATACATCAGAGATCTAATTGGTCCATATGTTCCTAAAAGAGCCCTTCGCTCTCAGACTGCAGGTTTACTTGTAGTTCCTAGGATCTCTAAAAGTAGAATGGGAGGCAGATCTTTTAGTTATCAGGCTCCTCTCCTGTGGAACCAGCTCCCAGCTTTAGTCCGTGAGGCAGACACTCTGTTTACTTTTAAGGCCAGGCTTAAAACTTTCCTTTTTGATAAAGCTTATAGTTAGAGTGGCTAAGGTCATCCTGAGCTATCTCTGTAGTTATGCTGCTATAGGCTTAGACTGCTGGAGGACAGACTTACCTATTTTTTTCACTCTGCTACTTCCTTTTCTCCTACTACTCTCCAGTTGTATTACAGTACATTCTGTTATTTCGACTGTTAACTTTGTTTTCTCTCAGTGTTTTTCTCTCCATAGAAGATATACCTGGTCTGGTATCCTGCTTGGCTGCAATGCCCTGTTGGACGGGGGGCATCGACTGGGATGATCCTCCCAGTAACTGAACATCCACTGTGTCCTGTTATCAACTTTTTACTTTCTGTAACATAGAAAGTTCTCTTATATCAGATCTTCTGTTCCTTCTGTGTCTCTGCTCTGTCTTCTCAAACCCCCAGACGGTCGTGGCAGATGGCCGCTCCTACTGAGCCTGGTTCTGTTGGAGGTTTCTTCCTGTTAAAGGGGAGTTTTTCCTCTCCACTGTCGCTACATGCTTGCTCAGTATAAGGGATTGCTGAAGGATTGCTGTGGTTGGAAAGTTTGCCCAACCTCACGCCAATGACTGACGCAATCTGATGGGATTCCTTAACTGATTGGAATGTTTGTATAAATGTATTGAAATGACTTCTTGTTAAGTGCCTTGAGATGACATCTGTTGTGAATTGGCGCTATATATAAAAAAATGTGTAATTAATTATTCATTATTTCCACATGTATTTGATTTATATTTTTTATATTCATAGCAGACAAATTAGAAACTAAAGCGATAGTAATTGTATATTAAGTGTAAAAAAAACTGTTGAAGCTTCTACTAAATAAAATGATATGAATCCAGAGCACAATTTAGACTGATTATTCAACAGATTCTTTCTAATGAGAAAGCTGTTTAATATGCAGGTTTTTAGGCCAGCAGGACTGATTTAGCTGTACTGCAGCTCCTGATTTCCTGTAGAAAATATGGCTGGCTGACAGATTGAAGAGTTTAACATCTCATTTTATCGGGTTTACCTGCTAGAACCCAACCCAGCTTCTCGTAAGGAACCTCCATCAGAGGGAAGAAAACACCTGGTTTGACAAACGATGCTTTAGATCAAGAAAATTTAAATAATGGACAAAAAAAGGAGAGAAGAAAGATTTTAAAAAAGCTATTACTGTCATGTCTTAGCGGATGGACTCAGGTGCAGACAGAAGTTGATGGTAAAAAGACTGTTGATGATGATTCAGAGTAGTTAATCAAGCAATACAAATAATGGAGGAGTGACGATGACATTAGAAGATGAACCAGCAAAGACATGAGAACACAGAGGGGTATAAATAAATGGGGAAGGTAATCAGGGAGACAATTAGGGAAACTCAGGACAGCTGGGGACAATTAAGGATGCAGGGACAGACAAAGACAGGGACAGACGTCAAATCATGACAGTACCCCCCCCCCTGTGCACCAACAAAAACAACCACACCAGGACGGCGGGAGGAACCGGCAAAAAAAAAAAAAAAAGAGGAAAACAAAACAAAGAATCTAAATTCAGAACACAAGTCCAATAAATGTCCCAGAAAAATTTAAAAAAACTCATGCGGTCAAAAACCTATGATAGCCCTTTTCCACTGAGGCGGAGCTGGAGCTCCCGTGGCTCCCGTGCTGAATAAGCTCCAGTGTTTTCGTTTTCAATTCCCGCGAGCACCAGCTCCGAGAGCCCGAAACGGGTGCTACTCTCGCACCACTCTTGTGGGGGGCCAAAGCAGAGCTATACAAGCACTCACCACGTCAAGTGGGGAGGGATTTACCGCCTACACAATAGAGGACCGCCATATTTAAATCCAGACTGCTGGGAATGTTTTTTTTTTGTTGTTGAAAACATGGATAGAATCAAGACTACGTTGCCTTGTCGACAGTAACTGCAACAGCGATGCCTTTTGACGCTGTATCGCAACAAATGCTTGTAAAGCGACGATTAGCATCTACACTCCGACGAGGTCATCCATCGTAGTTTTTATGGTTTTTCTTCTTCTGCGTCTGCTTTATTTTCGGCGAGCGGCTTCCCGCGTGATTTCTGAAGTGATGCTTCGATGACGCAATGCCGTAGCTCGCGGTAGCTCCAAGTTGGCTCCTTGTTATGGAAAACGAAGGAGGTTTTGTGAAAGCTCTGGCTCCAGCACCAGCCTCAGCTCCAGCTCCAGCTCCGTACAGGCTCTCGGTTCTTTGCAATGGAAAGGGGCTATGAGAGAGGCTCGGGGGGCCAGCCATGGGGTCGGAGGAACCCGGCAGCAGCTGCAGACAGAAGTTGATGTTAAAAAGACTCTTAATGATGATGATGATTCAGAGTAGTTCAACAAGCAATACAGATAATGCAGGAGTGAGAATGACGATGAACCAGCAAAGACATGAGAACACAGAGGGGCATAAATACACAGGGAAGGAATTTAGAAGTTCACAGTTAGAAGAGCTTCTCCATCGTTCTCAATGATCAGTGTGTCACACTCCACATCGTCCGTGTAGGAACACCACCTAATTCACATTAATACACAATGCTGCATCACAAGCTTTTTCTAATGCAGCTGGTGTCCCCCTTATTGGTTATGAGGTATTTCTGATGCTCATAGGCTTGGATTAATACTTTTTTCTCACCTTGGGAGAATAATGTGACTCTTTCCTTTTCCTTTCATTCTCCCTTATCTAGCATCAAATGAAAGAGGCTGCCTTTAATGTAGCGTGGAAGCACATGAGCCTGGCTTGTTACAATATGGGCCAATATGGGCCCCTTAGCGGTCTGCTTGTCTTCGTCCTAGAAGGTAGGGGGTCCATCTCCCGGGTCCGGGGGCTGGTTGCTCTACTGGGGCATCGGTACCTGGACCTGGGAGCATAAAGTGTGTATGGGGTGTGTGAGTGAGGGTACAGCGTCCTTTCTTGGGTGTCTTGGTGAGTTAGTGAGAACGTATGTGTTCAAGAGGGAGGGAACGTATGACTGTGTATGTATGTCTTTGTCTACCTGTCAGGTTGGGTCTTGGGCTGCCCTCTCGGCTGGTGCATCTCAGGCCTTACATCTAATGGGGAGCCTATTTCCCCTCGGTCACTCCCTGCCAGTGATTGATGCCCCTGTTGGTGCGTCGGTGGTCTATCCGGTTCTGACCTGGTGTGTGCCAGGGGGGACCGGTGTCTCGGTCGGCCGAGGCTCAGGGCTGATGTCTACCTTTGGTTGATTGGGGCACCTCTTTCAGGGGTGCCAGGTTTGGGGATTGTTGGGTTGTGCCTGTTCGGTGGCTCGGCGGGATACAGATCAAGCGTCTCTGCTTGTTCGATCACCTGTTCTGTGCGCATCGTGCGTGGTCGGTTCATTGGCGGGTTGGACCGGCCCTGGCCTTTGTTGGATGCCTGGTCTCAGCGCTCTAAATTGCGCGGGATCAGGACTCAGGAGCTGGTACAACTTGGTGTCCAGGTGCTGGCTGAGCTTGGCCTGGGGATGCCATCCGTCCGCTGCGGCTATAGGTGGGGCACACTAACGGGGGGCAGGGGTTGTGCGCTGGGATGTTGGCGCTGGGAATTGGCCTAGGGTAGTGGTGGCGCATGGCTGCTCCGCAGTCGCGGGGGCCCCTATTCGGCCGGTGCCTTGTCGGGTCCCTGCTGGGGGGTGGGGTGCCCCTGGGCCCCGGCTCTCCTAGGCCATCACTGCTGCCACCAGGAAGGCATTCGGGAGTTCGGAACCAGGAGGGCACTCTGGAGACCTTGAACCAGGAAGGCACTCAAGAGACTTGGAACCAAGATCACACTGTGAGGTGGAACCCACTGGATCAGTCTGTAGGACTGCCATTGTGGCTGTCAGCAGCCATTTCCAGCATTGACAGGCCAGCCCCAGTTTCCTCAGATGGAGCTGGAAGAGGGAGGTGAGGCGGGTTTGCCTCACCCCCACGAGGGGTTCTGAAGATGGAGGCGCCAGAACCGGGAGTAGAGCGAGGCAGGGCGCCTTGACCGTAACTGAGATGCATGCCGCCGGGACTGGGACTGGATATCAGCGAGGAGCCGGGACAGGAGCTTGGTCGTGCCGGCTAGGGATTAGGAGCGGACCCCGGATTTGCTGGCGATGGCAGGTGGATTCATCAGCCGGAAGGCCACAGCGAGGGACCGGGGCAGAAGCCTTGGTGGCCCGGAGAGGGAGAGCAAGCTCCGTGGCCGAAAAGCCGCGAAGAGGAGCAGGCTTTGTAGTCTGGAGAGTGTGGCGAGGAGTTTGTCCTGTGGTCTCAAAGCCACCACGAGGAGCCGATTCAAAGGCCTCACAGGAGAAGACAGTGGCGGTGACCTGGCCCCCCTGGAGAAGGTCAGGAGCAGCCTGACGGCAACTTCGGCAACGTGGGGATCTTGGATCAGGGAAAAAGAAGGCCTAAAACCTCTTTGGACAAACTCCAGAAGGACACACCACCAGTCCTGTGCCTCCATAAGATGAGTCTCCTGCTAAGTCCTGTAGGCTGGTTCATTCTGTCATGTTTTAGCGGTGCAGACTCAGACACAGGCAGGCGAGGATGAAGTTAATGAGACTCTTTAATGTTACTCAAAGTCAGGGTTCACAATAAAGGTGTTTCAGGAAACACTTAAACGACCAGACACGGGCAATGACGACGAATACAATGACGACGAATCAGCAAAGACATGAGAACACAGAGGTTCAAATACACCCCAAAAGTAATTAAGGCAAGGCAATTTTATTTGTATAGCACACTTTCAACAACAAGGTAATTCAAGGTGCTTTACACGATAAAGTGGCAAAATAAAAATAGCAGTAAAACACAGACAAAGCATATAAAGTAAAAACAACAATAAAGAAAAAACAGCAGTAAAACAAGAAGAATACACAAAACATGGTACAACAAAGCATTACTCAAAGGCAGCTCTAAACAGATACGTTTTTAGTTGTGATTTAAAAGAACTCAGTGTTTCAGCAGCTTTGCAGTTTTCTGGAAGTTTGTTCCAGATTAGAGGAACATAGAAACTGAAAGCTGCTTCTCCATGTTTGGTTCTGATTCTAGGGAAGTTGAGTTAAGTAGGCAATCAGGGAGACAAGGAAAGGCAGGGGACAATTAAAGTCATAGGGACGGATAAAGACAGGGGCAGTCACATCATGACTATATATATCAACAACAACAGCATGCAACAGAATGTATCTTTAAACACCGGAATCCTCACACCTGTGTGTGTTTGTGTGTGTGTCCATGCTAGTGCATAAAAGGTTTCTCTATATGATTGTTCAATAGCTGCTGTGAGCAGTCATCTATCTGCCTCCAGGAATTGACGAAGACACAAAGGAGATCAGAGCCATAGACATCCAAAGGACCCCCAGACCACAGGAGCCCCAGGCGGACAGGGCTGACCGCACCCCCCAAGAGAGGAACAGAGGTGTAAGAAGAAACATTGTAAAGAAATTTATTTCAGTTATTTATTTTGCTATGCTTGTGGAAAAGTATTGTATGCAGAATGATATGAAACTGTGAAGATTCAGCATTTTATTCACATGCTCTGAAAGAAGTGGTCTGCAACCCTGGGTGGAAAAGGAGGTGTTAAGAAGAAGTGTGATCGCCTCATGGTAATTGGGAAATACCAGGAATGAGGAGAAGGAGGAGGAACATTGTCTCTCTCTCTTTTTTTTTTTTTTACGTGTCCTGTTTGGCAGTGTGGAGATCAGAATTGGTGTCTGAGTACCAAGTAGAAGCCCAACAGATTTACTCTCACAAGCAGAGCAGTACAGCTTTTGCTATAGTCCTCCACTTGATTTATGTGTGAAAAATATTTATTATGAATTGCTGGAGGTTTTATTTCCTGATGTTATGGAGACGGAGATGGAAAATTAAGGGGAAGAAAGAAAGAAGATGAAGAAGAGAGGTAGGAAACAAAAAGTCAAGAGAGAAGGTGAGTTGAAAATACAAGAGGAAGGGGAACAAAGAAAACAAAGGAAAACATTGAAGGACGGCAGAGAGAGGGGAAAAAATAAAACAAAACACGAAATGGAACATCGACATAAGAAACCAAACATCGTGAACTAAGAACTACACAACCACATCACACTAAAATAGATATAAAAATACAACAATGTCACAGAAAAACTTATGGTACCGATTAATCAAGCTCTAGTAATGATAAACTCAGCCCAAGAATATATCCTTAAACACCAGAGACCCCACATCTATGTGTGTGTGTTAGCATGCTGGTGCATATAAGGTTTCTCCATAACAGTGTTCGATAGCTGGTGTGAGCAGGCATCAATCCGTCTCCCAGGAATCGATGCAGACATGTTGGAGATCAGAGCCAAGACGTCCAAAGGACCCCCAGAGCCCCAGGCGGACCCGGGCGGGGCCGACCGCATCCCCCAAGAGAGGAGCAAAGGAGAACCCCAGGGGAACATCCAGCGACTACTATGCAGGGGCCCGGGGGGCAGCAGTGACGAGCCCACGGGCCCCGCTGGCAACCAGCCGGGCCAGGGACTGGGAGAGCTGGGGCCCAGGGGCGCCCCACCCCCCAGCAGAGACCCGACAAGGGTCCGGCCGACGAGGGGCCCCCGGCACCGCAGGGGCCGTGGCCGGCCGCCACGCGCCACCACCACCCTAGGCCAACCCCCACCGCCAACATCCCAGCGCCCCACCCCTGCCCCACGTCGGGGCGTCCCACCGATAGCCGCAGCGGATGGACAGCATCCCCAGGCCAGGCTCAGCCAGCACCTGGACACCAAGTTGTACCAGCTCCCGAGTCCTGATCCCGCGCAACGCAGAGCGCCGAGACCAGGCATCCAACAAAGGCCAGGGCCGGTCCAACCCGCCAATGAACCGACCACGCACGGTGCGCACAGAACAGGTGATCAAACGAGCAGAGACGCTGGATCCGTGTCCCGCCGAGCCACCGAGCAGGCACCACCCAACAATCCCAAACCTGGCACCCCTAAAAGAGGTGCCCCAGGTGATTTATATAAACTGAATTGAATTTACTGGATCCATTCACTGTCATGATAGAAGACTGCAGGAATTTCTAAAGCAAACAGCCTCACATGTGTTTCGATACGAGATGATAGTATCTGGGATGATTTTCATCTAATTTCCTTGATGCTCACTGCGTCATAGCTCAGTCTGATGTGTAGAGTACAAAGAAAACATCCACACCACAATAGTGTGCTTATAAAATAACTGGTTTACTGTGTTTTTACTTTAAATGCTACTGTAATGACTGCAGGATGTGCTGGTTTTTATTATCAGAAGTTTGGTTAATAAACCAAGTTTACTGTAATCCAACAATAGAGTTGGAAATTTGCTCCTTATGTTGGGATTTCCCATAAATTTCCATTCAGTAGTTTCTCTTTCACTTTTCCTTGTAGAACTAGTATCAATAAAGAAAAAATAGGCGTGTCCCAGGTGATCCGTGATAAATAGGACCTGAGAGCTCCATATGTTACCTGGTCTGATCAAACACAGCTCTTCATTCAGCAGCAGGTAAGACTAACTACCTTTACTTTAACTATCCCACAGGATTCCTCTGTGTCACACAGGATCCAGGAAGGAGATCCTTCAGCTTCTCATCCAGCTGACAGCAGGGTGCAGCAGATCAAGCTAAAATCTCAGCTGGATTTGATTCAGATCAGAACTAAACCTCCCTACTGCATCATAGAAGGCCTCTGTGTTTTAGGAGTAAAATAACAAAAGTTTATTTCTGCTTTCGGTTCCAGATTACCTGCTGACCATGAGTGACATAACAACCAGTCGCAGCCTGATAGTGTTACAGGCTGCTTTTAAGGAGATGAAAACACGGAATCAGATCCTGTAAGTTTCTGACACAAAAAGAACCCACTGTCCAGTTAAAAACGTCCACCTTAAAGTAATAACACAAAGCAGATAACGACTTCTTAGTTCGAGAATTCATCAAATCTTCTAAAAATGCTTTTTTTCAGGGGGTCAGAAAGTGAAACTTGGCAAACAAGGGCTGATCAGTTTTTTAGAAGATTCTCACATTTACACAAAACCAAGAACATTTCCAGATGTTGAATTAATTTGTTTGCCAATCTTTGCTTTCAGCTCTTGCTGTATGTCCACTGTTTTTCAGAGTAGTGGTCTGCTTCTCTGCAACCTAGTTTTCTTTTTTTCACATTTTAGTTTTCAAATGTTCTGGGAATACGATTTGATACTAATATAATCACTAGTTTCTCTGCCAACAAATAGCTGTTATTTTCTTTTGCCAGGAGGGAAATCCATCGAGATGTTCACTATTGGGAAAGAACCAGGGGATCAGATGAGAAGAACCGGCTGATGAAGCTTGCAGAGGAGAACTGCACCAATCAAACTGTCCTGAAGTGGCTGAGAGAAAACTCAGACACCTTTACCAGGCTGATGGACATCTTCAACTTCTTGAAAAAACACATAGATGAAGAGGAGAAGAAGGACCACGGTGACACTGTGGACATCACCTTTGTAGCTCATGGATCAATCGGAGACTTCATGATCCCAGCCAGCTGTCTGCTGCCTCTGGCCTCCATCAGAGATGTGGTTCTGTATTCTCCTTGGAACTGTGTCATTTATGCGGATGTTGCGTACGGCATTGCCACAGGAAGAATCAAGCCTCAGCACAGACAATTTTGCTGCAGAAAGGATAGCTGCACAGTTCCTGGTGAAACCCATCGACCCTTGAACCTACCAGACCACTGGAACTCAATGAAGAAGAATGGAGATCAGATGATCCCAAACATCACAGTTTGTCCTCTAAAAGCACCAAAAGATGCATACTGGGCCACATTTGAGTCTCTCACCAAAAAACACGGTTCTATAGGAAGAAACCGGATCGTGATCCCGTTCATCCTCCCAGGTAGAGAAGCTGAGAGCGTCCCATTCTCTGTGGTCACCTTGGCGCTGTCTCTGGTTCTGCTCCAGTCCAGGTTCAAAGCCACCGTTCACCTGGCCGCCTGTCTGGGTGACAGATCCACTGGACAGAAACTTGACAGGCTGTACCTGGAGAAACAGTACTCCTGGGCTGTAAATGAAACTGGGATGGCGAGTTCTTCCCAAATCTTCAGTTGTTGAGAATTTCCTAAGATAAAAAGGGATTTTTGTGGCAGAAAGAGATCCAAGTTGGACTTTCAGCTACATCCAGATGTCTCTTTCATAGGAACATAGGAATCTCTAAATGATAACAAGTGACGCTGAAACTCCTCAGGGAAGATCTAACAAACTAGTGGTCTGTTCAATTAGGACTTCTGTGATCTTTCATTATTGCTCTAAGTGGTGCAGTTTTTTCTGCGTAGTTGCTGACACCAGTCATTCCTGAAAATTTCATCATTTGACCAACAGTTTTTGGCTGAGGAGCTTTGCTGACTCCTTCTACATGTTCTTGTGAAATGGAGACAGATCCATGGGAGATCACGCTCCCCAGGTACTCTACCTGTGGTTGACAGTATTGGACAGTATAAGTCTTAAAGCTGTAGTCTGGAGTATTGGAGGGAGAGAGATGTTTTGAATCTGACGTACCAAGGCCCCTCCCAAAACACTCCCCCGTCCCATCCCCACCCTCCCTCCAGCCCAACGGCAGCAGTTGTGGACGCGCATCACCTGTGGCGACACAAATATTGGGGGCTGAGCCCACACCCTCTTAGAGGAACCTAGGGAAACCTACGCAGTAAAAAAGGCTTTTTATTCAAGCTTTCTTGAGCATTGTGGCACCTTGTTTAAAGCCAAATACAGCGATATGTATTTCAAAATGTATTTATTTTCAAACTTAAACGTGACAATGTAAAGAAAATCTCTAAAATCTTTATTAATATTAGGTAAAACAGGATAATAAAATTAGTGAAAAGGTAACAATTATTTTCATTTTTTTCTTTCCCTGACAAGCACAAAAGTTAGCTCTGTGTCAGGTTTCATGGTGGACCTCTGTGTCTGCTGCTCTTTTCCTCATTCTCTGTCCTGTCTAGGTCATCTGTAAACCAAGTATAACATTAGATTTCTTTTATCTTAATAGATGTTATCAAAAGGTAATCATAAAAGGAACTGAGCTGTGCCACATGATTAACATTCAAGTGTCATTTTTTGGGGAGATTGGCTCGATTATATAGTTTTAACTAGAAAAGCACTCTGAGAGCGCAGATCTTCACCCAGGCAGTTCAGTCCCAGTCAAGACAACAGTCTTTGCACTCAGAACAAAAGTTAAACTGTTTATTTAATCAGTGCTGTAGTCTAGTTTATTCTAGTAGTATACTCTGATTTGTTTCCTCCCAGACAATCATCGATCAAAATGTTAAATCAGTCCTTGATTAGTCAGTGATTTTAATCCTGCCCTGCTTTCTGAAGGCAAGGCAAGTTTATTTGTATATCACAATTCATGTTACAAGACAAATCAAAGTGCTTTACATAAAACATCAAAAGCATTACAGCGGGGTGCAGAAAAAGCAAAAGTACAAGAATAAAAACCATGATTTAAAATGAGAGAAAAAAAATAAAAAATCTTAAATGAAGCCGTGTAGATTTAAAACTTAGAATAAAAACCTAATCAAAGCAGCTGAGAACAGGTGGGTCTTTAACCTGGATTTAAATAAACTGAGTGTTTCAGCTGATCTGAGGCTTTCTGGGAGTTTGTTCCAGACGAGCATAGAAGCTGAATGCAGCTTCTCCATGTCTGGTTCTGACTCTGGGAACTGATAAAAGACCGGATCCAGATGACCTGAGGGGTCGAGTAGGTTCATACTGGGTCAGGAGATCACCGATGTATTTTGGGCCTAAACCATTCTGAGCTTTATAGACCAGCAGCAGAAATTTGAAGTCTATCCTCTGACAGACAGGCAGCCAGTATAAAGACCTCAGAGCTGGACTGATGTGGTCCACTTATTTGGTTTTAGTGAGAACTCGAGCAGCAGAGTTCTGGATGAGCTGCAGTTTCCTAATTGGTTTTTTAGGTAGACCTGTAAAGACGCTGTTAGAATAATCAAGCCAACTAAAGATGAACGCATGGACTAGTTTTTCCAGGTCCTGCTGAAACATCAGATCTTTTATCCTTGAGATATTCTTAAGGTGATAGTAGGCTGATTTTGTGATTGCCTTAATGTGTTTTTCAAAGTTTAAGTCTGAGTCCATCACTATACCCAGATTTCTGACGTGGTTGGTGGTTTTTAGGTGTATGGACTGAAGCCCAGTGGTGACCTTCAATCTTTTCTCTTTAGCTCCAAAGACAATTACCTCCGTTTAGTTTTTGTTCAACTGCAGAAAATTGTGGCACATCCAGTCATTAATTTCCTCAATGCATTTGCCAAGAGCCTGTACAGGCCCTTGGTCTCCTGGTGACATTCTAATATATATATCTGTGTGTCATCTGCATAGCTATGGTAACTTATATTGTTGTTATTTATTACCTGTGCCAGTGGGAGCATATAGATGTTAAACAGAAGAGGTACCAGGATGGAACCCTGGGGAACCCCACATGTAATTCCCGTCTGCTCAGATGTAAACTTACTTACTGACACAAAGTACTTCCTGTTCTCTAAGTACGTTTTAAACCAGTTTAGTACAGTGCCAGAGAGACCCACCCAGTTCTCCAGTCGCTTGAGTAAAATAATGTGGTCAACTGTATCAAATGCAGCACTGAGATCCAGTAAAACTAACACTGACTTTTTTCCACTGTCAGTATTCAAACAGACGTCATTGATGACTCTGGTCAGAGCAGTCTCAGTGCTGTGGTGCTGTCTAAAACCTGACTGAAAGACGTTATAACAGTTGCTTTGTCTTAAGAAGTCATTTAGCTGATGAAAAACAGCCTTTTCAATGATCTTACTTAAAAATGGAAGATTGGAGATGGGCCTGTAGTTGTTCATTTGTGTCTTGTCCAGATTGTCTCTTTTCAGCAGGGGTTTAATTACAGCTGTTTTCAGGGGCTCTGGGAAAACACCCGACATTAAAGATGAGTTCACACTTTCTGAAGCAGCTCCTTCTATTCTATATTTATGAAGATGCTACATGATCACTTCTTGTGAAGATAAAAGTCTAATAAATGATAAGACAGAGAAACAGCTTTATTAGTTACAATTATTTATGGATTTTAAGTATTTATATTTACATCAATCTTTAACGCCCCCCCCAAACCCCCCCCCCCCCCCCCCCCATGTTGTGATTCTGATGTCTGTCACTCAGTCTAGGCCCCGCCCCCTTTGTATTACAGCCCTGCTTTTATTTTAGTGTGACACCCCAAGATCATCACTGGCCCCCATTTAGCCCTCTTTAAAAACCTTTCTAGATACACCCCTGCTCAGCAGTCTTAATAAAGTATTTTTAGGATCATATAAACATTATATAAACATATTATTCAAGCATTATTACCCATTGACCCACATTAATAAATACCTTTATTAATTCAAACTCTTAGAAAAGTCTCTGTTTGGGAGCTTTGTGCAGAAAGTCCAGGTGCTGCTAAGAGCAGGCGGCCAGTTAAGGGCTGGGAGAAAGCTTACAATGAGCTCCACTGTGGGCTGATGAGGAGCTGTAGTGAGACACAGATCAAAGGGGAGACGCAGACCATCAAACGTCTGTCCGAAATGTCTGAAGATTTTGTCTGACTGATGTTTTTGCAAAACACTGCTGTGAATCTGCCTAATGTTCATATAATTTGAAGACATAAAGTATATAAATTGTTTGTTTACCTGTTTTATGTGTTGGCCCAGAGTTTTGCCAGCCATTGTAACTAAAGAATTGTCCCTCTTATTTCTGTCAGAAATCGTCTGATGTGCATTTTCTGTCAGGACCGCTCTAGAGGTTATATTAAACACCGGGCTGTTAAACACAGAAGATTCCCCGCACAACTCCTCTCTGATCTGTCATACCGTCGTGCGTCTGTTGCATTTACCGAAGCCAGGAAATTACAAAACTACATTCTTCGTTAATGTCATGGGCGCCTCAGATAATGTAAACGTATTCCTTCTGTGGTGAAAAAACATTCGGGGCTTGAAGAGAAATGTTCGGGGCTAGAGCTGGGAATGCCCAGGCCAGGCGACGCCACTGGCTCTGGGTCAGCCTGACCTGAGTCGTGGCCCAGCTGAGTTATAGCCTTGGCTAACAAGACTTGTTTCCTCAGAGAAGTGTTAAGTTGATAAGTTCTTGTGGAGAGGAAACATCTGGATACTGTCAGACAGTTCGTGCATCAATATGACGCACAAACTAGGTATAAAAATCTGTGAGGTAATGATAGAGCGGGAGTCTTGCAGGGGTAATTGAGGACGACAGAACTGTATGTCATCAATGCTTTGTCCTGCTCAGAGAAGGTATGTAAACTAATAAACTGGCACCAGACCCGACGCTGTGTTGACTATTTTGTTTAACTCGACTGTATATCTTGCATGTCAACCTGGAGCAACATTAACAGTTAGTGAGTCTGCATAGGAAGACTTGAGGACAATTATCGACCTGAATAACCTTTATTTCCACTGACAGGTGCATAAACACCAATCAGGCATAACAATATGACCGCATAAGACATTCAGCTTTTGCCTCTAAATCAGGAGAGACTCGTCGATGCAGGGACTGCTGTAGACGTCTGAAGGTCTGCTGTCGTATGTTGGCCCAAGCTGACAGCAACCAGGCAGCAGGTTCCAGTCAGCTCTGCTCAGGTTATTTCTGCTGCGCTAACATTGACAAACAGAACCAACTCATGACCAGTAGTCCATTGTTTTCTCTCAATCCATCAGAACATTGTTCACGTTATAATAAACATCTTTATGAACCCTACATGTTTTATATGAAAGAATCAGAAGCTGAAACTATGAAACCTGAAGAAACGAGTTCTACACGTGTTTCTCATCTACGGCACTAAAAAAATAGGTTTTGCTGTGTAGCCTGGTGGAGTGTATGGAACGCGCTGGAGAGCTCGGTCAGGGATCTAGTGGTACTCAATAACCAGGCCAGGGAGTGCAGAGAGACCGTCTTCATATAAGATTTGTGTGTGGTTTAAAAGCAAAGGACGCACACACTTCTGTTAGACAAAGAACCAGGTCTGACAGACTAAAAGTCCAGTTAAGAGCAGGTCTGTCACTCTTCTTTTCGCTAGCAAAACCGGTTCAGACTGGAATTTGATGTTGTAGCAGTGATGATGCGCCCTCTACTGGTTCCATTGTATATGCTCTCTCCTCAACTCCTAGGCGACAGACCACCTTTTCAACAGGCACACAAGTCTGAAGTATTTCTTGACATTTTCCTTCCAAAGGTTCAGACTTTCCTTTAATCTTTACAGACACTGTTTATTCACTCTGATTCATGCTTCAGTTCAGGGTTTGCATATTTAAAGGAGAGCCATCCAGAAACATGAGAAATAGCTGCAATATTTCTGCAGCAGGATTTAAATCCTAAGCATGTTAAACAACATGCAAGGAGCTCCTGAGTTACAATAAATCGCTAATTTATTGTAAGAATCAGCAGCTGTAACAAAGTCTGGCAGGTCTGAGGGGATTTCTGTATCAAACTGGGTCAGAGGTGTGTTTTCATACCAATCATTGCCATGCTGGAAGATTTTAATCTGATTTCCTTGATGAAAAGTCCATCATACCTCAGTCTGACATGTAAACAGAAATAAAACAGATACATTAAACCGAACCTGATGACAATTAATTTCTGCTTGCTGAGTTTCTACACAGAGCAGCTCCTGCTGCAGGATCTGCAGGTTTTTTATCAGACGCTCGGTCATGGCAGAACTCTGCTCTTTATTATGATACATAAACCTGGACTGTCCAGGACTGGAGTCCCCGGGGATTTCAGAAGTTTTTCTTTCACTTGTTGCTGTTTGTTTATTTTTTATTGTCTGGAATTCAGTCAAGAGGTGGGTCTTACATGATGTAATATGATTCAGGACTTATAAATAACGCCGCTGCGCTTTTACCTGTTAGACAAACTCATCTATTTCACCTGATCAGTCTGCGGCAGGTAGGACAAACTGCAGCTTTACTCTGACAATCTCACAGGATTTTTATCAATTATTTAAGTGTACATTTATTTAGAACTAACTGAATCTGGGTTATTATATCCAAGTCAAAGTGTTCCAGTTAAAGTTAATATAGCTGACAGTTTGGTGGAACTTTAAGCTAAAACTGGAAAAAAAAAATCAGTCCAGAACTGCAACATTTTCTCACTGTAAAAGATTTTGTTTTCCTTCTCCAGGTTAAGAGTTTATTTTTGTTTTAGTTCCTGGTCATCCACCAACCATGAGCGACACAAACACCGATCTACTCCACAGACTGGTGGTTTCTCTAGTGGAGCTGGAAAAGCGGATAATTTTGTAAGTTTCCACAAGTTTAACATTAAATGTCCAATGAAAAAATGTTTTCAGACATTTGAACATGTTGCTGATGTTCTGAGCAAAAGTGAAAGTAAAACTTTGTTATGTTTTGGTTGTTTGAAATAAATTCCCCGCTACAGAACACAAACATTTCCAAAGAAACAACTGCAACAAGTTCACAAAAACTCTAAATATTGATTTAGACCTTTTCCACAAAACTAGTCACCTAATTGTCACAGTTTGTGACCTCAAGCTTAGAGACACCCAGGCTATTCAGCAGGACTAAGACACAGCAGCAAGTCCACCTCTGAAAGACCCAAAACATAATAAGGTTCCAGAGTGGCCCAGTCAAAGTCTGGATTTAAATGCAATAACATTTCAGCAACATTCTAAAGCAAGTCTTCAAAGCAGCGTGAATCAAACTTCCTCCACAGGGATGCTGAACTCTTTCCATAAGTTGTAACAGTCGATGGTGGCTGCTGCTGCAGAGGGAGGAGCAACTAGTTGTTGGGGTTAGGCGGTGATTGCTAAGAACAGGTCCTTGCTTTAGGAGAATGTACCGGGTGTTTCTTTTAGAATTGTTTTATTTTTTTCTGCAGGACTGCTTTTCTAGAACATATCCACCGTTTTGAAAGCACAAAGGGCTCCGATGAGTGGAACCGACTGATGAAGCTTGCAGAGGAGAACTGCACCAATCAAACCGCCCTGAAGTGGCTGAGAGAAAACTCAAACTCCTTCATCCAGCTGGTGGACATGTTTCATTTCCTGAAAAAACACATAGATGAGGAGGAGAAGAAGGTCCACGGCGACACTGTGGACATCACCTTTCTGGCTCATTGATCAATCGGAGACTTCATGATCCCAGCCAGCTGTCTGCTGCCTCTGGCCTCCATCAGAGATGTGGTTCTGTATTCTCCCTGGAACTGTGTTTCTGCAGGTGCAGAGCTAACGTACGCTATCGCCTCAGGAAGACTGAAGCCGCAACACAGGATCTTCTACTGCAGAAAGAAGGACGGCTGTGCAGTTCTTGATGAAAAACGTCGACCCAAGAACCTACCGGACCACTGGAACTCCATGAAGACGGCTGGAGATCAGATGATCCCAAACATCACAGTTAGTCCTCTTCGACCAGACGATGGTTTGTGGAAAAGCTTTGAATCTCTCACCAAAAAACACGGTCCTGTAGGAAGAAACCAGATCGTGATCCCGTTTATCCTTCCTGGTAAAGAAGCTGAAAGTGTCCCGTTCTCTGTGGTCACCTTGGCGCTGTCTCTGGTTCTGCTCCAGTCCAGGTTCAAAGCCACTGTTCACCTGGATGCCTGTCTGGGTGACAGATCTGTTAGACAGAAGTTTGATAGAGAATATCTGGAGAAGCAGTACGCCTGGGCTGCTGATGACACTGGAATGAAATGCTCGTCAGACATCTTCAGTTTCTCATTAATAGATTATTTTAAGAGTTTTTTTAATTAGGTGTGTTCATGCCTATCCAACTGAGGTTCTGAATAAAACCGAATATTATTAATAACCTGCCTTCATCTTTGCTCAGACAACTGAAAGCTCTATGAAGCAGGAACTCCTAGAGAACATGAAGACTTTGAGACTGGACAAACCTAAAATATTTTATCTGTTGTGATCAGCACAAGCACACACTTACTGTTCACATGTTTTGTTCAGATTCATAAGATTTTAATATTATAAGAACTGTTTTTTGTTCCAGCACATGAAACCGGTTTAAGTCCAGGCACAGGCTGGCCTCAATGATCAATGAAATACAATAAAACTGATGTATGGTGTTCATACAAGATCATTTTTACCTGCTAAACCTAAGATGGTAGATTTCATTACTTTTAAATGTTTGTTGAAAAATAATATGCATAAATTAACACTGACGGCCCAAACAGGTTCTGTTCTTGAAAAATGTATATATGACGACTAATAAAGCTCCTCGAATTAACTTAAATAAAACATCAGAAAATTATTCAGACATACTGTTGTTCAGAAGTCTTTAGAGCCATTTAACAAACATCTGGCCTCAATTGTACCCAGTAAACTCAGAGGTCTTTCTGGATGACCCAGTTTGCAGAGAGTTGGTAGGCCGCTAAAATGAACACAAGAAAACATGAAGAAAATTAAAACCTTACAAAAAACCCAAGAGTCAAGACAAAATACCTTAAATCCTGTTAGTAACACAACCCAACACGATGAATAAAGATACTAACAAAGTAAATATAGCAAAGATCACATTTCACACAGCAATCATATACTGACTTTGGTTATTTGGTAGAGTTATCAGATGCAGTCCATGAAATATTAACAGTGGATTCAGAAAAGGTTATTTAAGGTATCAGGTTCTTCCAGAAGAATCTCAGTTTTGTCCTGATTCAGCTTCAGAAAATGTCCGGACAGCCGGAGTTGGAAAGAGTACTAAAATATTCTACTCAAGTAAAAGTACTCGTGCTGTGATGAAATTTTACTCAAGAACAAATTAAATGACCAGTCTGAAAATGTACTCAGAGTAAAAGTTACTTGGTTACTTTTTTTTTTTTTTACAGCGGTAAGACAGTCTCTCCTGAGTAGTGCAAGAAATACAATGGGACATAAAGCTACAAGTAGTTGCTTTTTCATAAAATAACTTTTTTTTTAAGTGCAATTGCAGATTAACTACAAATGTATGAATCAATATACTTTGTGGAGGAGCTCAAGTATCTGGGGGTCTTGTTCACGAATGAGGGAAAAATGGAGCGGGAGCTCGATGGACGAATTGGTGCGTCATCTGCAGTGATGCGGGCGCTGTTCCGGTCTGTCGTGGTGAATTAAGGGCTTTCAATTTAAGGGTCGATCTACGTCCCTACCCTCATCTATGGTCAAGAACTCTGGGTTGTGACCGAAAGAACAAGATCACGGATAAAAGCGGCTGTAATGAGTTTCCTCCTCAGGGTGTCTAGGCTCTCCCTTAGAGATAAAGGGAGAAGCTCGGGCATCTGGTTAAGATGGACGCCTCCCTGGTGAGGTGTTCTGGGCTCGTCCCACCGGAGGAGACCCAGAAGAAGACCCAGGACCCGTCGGAGGAACTATGTTTCTCGGCTGGACTGGGAGCGCCTTGGGATTCCTCCCGAGGAGCTGGACCAAGTGGCTGGACAGAGGGAAGTCTGGGTTTCTCTGCGTAAGCTGCTGCCCCCGCAACCCGACCCCGAATAAGCGGAAGAAGATGGATGGAAGGCTGGATGGATCAAAATTGGTAACACTAACAGTCACAAGTGCTGTGAGCATAAATAATAGTCACGTTAACAGCATGAGAACAACTTTAGAGTAATACATACCAAGCAGTCAGAAAACACATAAACAACAATGGCGACAGCAGAGAGATACACATTTTCTAGCTGGAAATATCACTGTAGGCAGCTGCTGAATGTAACTAATAAAGTAACTTGTAATTTAACTTAGTTACCTTTGAAATCATGTAATTGGTAAAGTAACTAGGTTATTTTTTTAATGATTAATCAGTGATTGGATTACTAATACCAACACTGCTACTTAACTACCAAACATTAAAACGGTAAAAAAATCTACAATTATGCAAAAAAGAAATAGAACCAATTACCAATTAAATGATAGTGATGTCATAGTTCAGTATGAACTGTGAATGTTGGAAAACCAAGTTTATTTATGAGGAATTTGGAAATTAGGCTAAAGTAGTTGTCCAGTATTTTAGTTTAGGTTGCATCTGAAAAGACTGAAAAGACACCGTCTTCCTGAAACCGCTGTTTTCGTTGTTCGTCGCAGCCACGGCAGCACCGTGCTCCGTGTCCTTAAGATCGGATTGTTGAATGAGGTCCTTCCAGTATGCTGTAGAGATTAACTGTTTTCCGACATCCTTTTATACAGGTAAATGCCGTGTGGTGAGCACTACCCAAACCGGTTTGCTTGACATGCGGATGTAGGTGAAGTCAGGGGCGTGATAAATACAGCGAATACAAAGCAGAGCAGGGGCGTGTCAAACGCCGATTGGTGGACTGTTTTTAATCACTAACTTTAGTAGTTTGGTAGATTTCTTATTTCAAGCTTAAAGCAACCAGGTTTAAAGTGATGTTTTTTTATCCTTATCTGTTTTTAAAGACGGTGTAATGGTGCATTTTTAAATACAACAAAAGGATGAGCATCTGCTTCAACATAGCTGTGGGTGAATAAATTCTCTTTTTAGTGCTCTTACAAGTTTAATTTATCATGGTTGAATTGTTAGAATCAGATGTAATGGTGTCTCTAGAGTGTTGGAGCTAATGTGGTTATACATTAAAGTCTGATGACACTGAGGGGATAGATTCAAACCATTGGGGGCGCTATTTATACTATAGACTGTAATGTTAATTCTGAACCACTAGAGGGAGGCATTTATATGTTTTGGTGTAATACAATTTATTGGGCCACTAGGGGGAGCCATTTTTACATTTGCATGTAATTTAAAGTTTTTAACCACTAGAGGGAGGTATTTTCACAATTTGGTGTAATGTTACTTTGATCCACTAGGGGGAGCCAATTATACAATAGGCTGTTATATTAATTTTGAACCACTAGAGGGAGGCATTTATACGTTTTGGTGTAATACTATTTATTGGGCCACTAGGGGGAGCCATTTTTACATTTGCATGTAATTTTAATTTTGAACCACTAGAGGGAGGTATTTTCACAATTTGGTGTAATGTTACTTTGATCCACTAGAGGGAGCCATTTTTACATTTGCATGTAATTTTAATTTTGAACCACTAGAGGGAGGTATTTTCACATTTGGGTGTAATGTTACTTTAATCCACTAGAGGGAGCCAATTATACAATAGGCTGTTATATTAATTTTGAACCACTTGAGGGAGGTATTTATATATTTTGGATCCGGAACCGGAAGAGTTTGAACCGGAACCGGAAGAGTCTGAACTGGAACCGGAAGGGATCGGGGTCAACGGAACCGGAAAATGGTTTTGGCAGGGGGTGTGGTCTATTTTGACAAGTGGGCGGGGCATGTTTTAACAGGTGTGGTGCCACCAAAAGGGGCGTGTCATTTTTTTATTATTTTGGCCTATAACCGAGAGTGATGTAGCAACCGGAAAGGGTGTCGGAGGGGCGTGGCCTATTTTGACAGCTCATTTGCATTTTGACAGCTAGTGGTCTATACTTTCTCTGATGGAAATTAGCTCCAAGAGCTATAGTCTGGTGCAAAGCATCTTTTCATATACTGATTAATGCTCCTGTACATGTCCATGTCAAATAAACAAACAAACAAACAGGCGTGAAGGCACAATTTTCTTAACAAGATTTGGACCTGATAAGAGGCAGATTGTGTTTTCCAGCTTTCTTGACAGCATGTACGTGTTGAAACAGGGGTTGTTTGACTTGAGGGGCAAGAATGGGCGTCACACGGATGTAAGTTTTCTAATAATTTTGACCTTGTGTAAGTTGTACGCGTATCTCAGCTTGTAAAATCTCAGAATGGTTGACTTGCAGTCAGGGATGCCCACACCCACTTTTGTGAAGGAACATGAAGAGACTTTTAAAAAACCAGGTGCTCAACGTTTAAAAAGGGGCTTCACTTAACAAAATTTTTAAAGACAACAAACTAATAATATTTTCACCAAGACCCCTTGAACCGAAACCATTTCGTTTAAAACTCAAGGTAAGTATGTGAACATCAACAATAATTAACCAGATGTTTTAGTATATCGTTTCTTAACTCTGGTTCTCAGGGCCCCCTGTCCTTCATGTTTTAGATGCATCTCTGCTCCAGCAAACCTGATTTAAATGATACTTTTAACTCTAGCATGACATCGAGTGTTGCAAAAGCCTGTTAACAACCCAGTAAATTAAATCAGGTGTTTGGCAGAACAGCAATACCTAAAACAAGCAGGACAGTGTGGGCCAGGGTTAAAAACTCTGCTGTGTGACATGGTAAAGCATTTATTTTACTAGGTCTTGTCATAACTTGTGCTCTATTTCCCTAAGTTAGCCATGGTTTAGACAGTAAGAGAAACTATTGAACATTTTAAGAAATGACAAAAGGAGGCCATAAGTGCAAGGGAGGAAGAAGGGAAGGACATTCTGTAGATGTGAATTAGCTTACAGCTAAATCTAGTACAATGCATGAAATTTTCACATTTATGTTTAATATTGTACATGGTCCCTGCTCAAATAACTACCTAAGACCTACACCAGGGAGTGGGGAAGGACTAAAAAAGGGACATGAGGAGATAATGGGAGGTAAGGAGAAAGGAAGGAACAGCTTATCTTAGTACAACATGAAAATACTATTATTTTTTAAATACTATTTTGTCTTGATACATATTTATCCAGACTAGAAAAAGTTCTAAAACAAATTCCATAATTTTCCAAACTGTGTAGGAATCCTACATGTACATTTTATTCATTCCAGTTAATTTAAAGAAAATAATTAACAGTGAAATGTTATCAGAGTAAATAAGTCACTGAATTAAGACTTTGCTCACACACACTGGCAATAAATCTGAATGATTAGCTCCTGCTGCTATTCTATTAAAATTGTCAAATGTGCCATCCATCCATCGTCTGTACTGCTTATCTTTGCACGGTCATGGGGGGGCTGGTGCGTATCTCCAGCAGTCATTGAGCTAAAAGCAGAGTAAACCCTGGACAGGTTGCCAGTACATCACATAGCAATAGCCTACAGGGAGTACACATGTATTGGAGTTACATACATGAATTGCATAAGCATTAGTCAAAAAAGCTTTGTGATAAGATTTAACTGCCAAGCAAAAATACTTCTGAGCATTTATCAGTTAGCTGTTACTCTAACCTCTAGAGCAAGGTTCTTTATTTAAAGTTCAACTTAGAAACAGTTTGTTCAAAAATTAAAAACTGTAGAATGTACAACATAAAGAGTGGGTATTGTATGAATGCAACACCCATATTCAAAATCCATCTTTGTCTTCAGGGGTGAACAAAGCAAATCTAGGAGTTGCAAAAACACGAGGCCAAGTTGGTGTAAAGTGTTGCCAGTTTTTAGATCTGGTGCTTGATTAAAATGACAAAATTAGGATAACTAACTAGAGGAAGTGAAGGCAAAATTATTTGGAGCTGATAAAGGGCTGTCGTGGGAGTAATCTATTAGTGACTGCAATTCTCATACTGGGTGATAACAGTGTTTACAGATATGGAACGATTGACTGGAAAAATATGTCAGATCACAGGCCGGCAGACATCAGAGCAAATGATATCTACTGGATGTTCTGGCCTTGGGGGAAAGCTTCAGACTTTATTATCAGTGGCATGGACTGGTTCCTTCAGGAGCAGGACAAGAAGGCAAGGCAAGGCAATTTTATTTGTAAAGCACACTTTCAACAGCAGGGCAATTCAAGGTGCTTTACATGATTTGGTGATTTAAAAAACAATGGAAATTAAAAGTAAAAGAAACACACATTACACATGAGACACAATAAAGCAAGAGAAAGATAAAAATAAAAAATAAAAAAAGCAAGAGAGCATGAACACATTTCATACATATGACATCAAGCATTTACTCGAAGGCAATTCTAAACAGATGGTTTTTAGTCTCGATTTAAAGCAGTTCAGAGTTTCAGCAGCTCTACACTCGTCAGGAAGTCTGTTCCAGATAAGGTGAGCATAGAAACTGAAAGCTGCTTCTCCATGTTTAGTTCTAAGTCTAGGGATTTTTAGTAGGCTAGAGTTGGAGGACCTGAGTGGTCTTGGTGGTTGGTACTGTGACAACAGGTCTTCAACATATTTTGGTGCTAAGCCATGTAATGATTTATAAACTAGTAAAAGTATTTAGAAGTCTATTCTCTGAGCTACAGGGAGCCAGTGTAAGGAGTTTAGAACTGGGGTGATGTGCTCTACTTTCCTGGTTCTAGTGAGGAACACGAGCAGCAGCGTTCAGTAATCAATCCGACTAAAGATAAACGCATGGATGAGTTTTTCTAGGTCGTGTTGCAACATCAGTCCTTTAATCCTAGAAATGTTCTTCAGGTGATAGAACGCTGACCTTGTTATTGCCTTTATGTGACCCTGGAGGTTCAGGTCTGAGTTCATTACTACACCTAGATTTCGAGCCTGATCAGTAGTTCCTAGCTGTGTTAACTGAAGCTGTGTGCTGACTCTTGATCGTTCCTCTTTAGGTCCAAAAGTAATTGCTTCTGTTTTGTTTCTATTCAGCTGGAGAAAGTTATGGCACATCCATATATTTATTTGGTCAATGCATTGATTTAGGGTATGAATGGGGACAGAGTCACCTGGTGACATTGTAATGTAGAGCTGAGTGTCATCCGCGTAGTTATGGTAGCTAATGTTATTGGTTGCTATAATCTTGCCTAGTAGGAGCAAGTAGATATTAAATAAGAGGGGCCCCAGGATGGAGCCCTGGGGCACCCCACATGTGATTTCTGTTCGTTCTGATGAAAAGTTTCCTATTGAAACATAGAAGTCCCTGTTCTTTATGTAAGATTCGAACCAGCCAAGTAGTGTACCAGAGAGTCCAACCCAGCTCTCCAGTCGTTCCAATAAAATATCATGATCAACAGTGTCAAAGGCTGCACTGAGGTCCAACAGTACCAGCACTGTGGTTCTTCCACAGTCTGTATTTGTGCGGATGTCATCGAATACTTTGACGAGGGCAGTCTCGGTGCTGTGGTGAGCGCGGAAACCAGACTGAAAAGCATCAAAACGGTTTGTCATTGTTATGAAGCTATTCAACTGCTGAAACAGCTTTTTCAATAATCTGATGAATGGAAGATTAGAGATTGGCCTGTAGTGCATTAACGTGTTGTCCAGATTTTTCTTCTTTAGCAGTGGTTTAATAACTGCTGTTTTTAAAGCCTGGGGTAAGACACCTGGCAGGAGGGATGAGTTCACTATTTGAACAAGATCAGACCCAATAACAGGAAGAACTTTCTTTAGAAAAGCTGTGGGTAGGATATCAAGACAGCAGGAGGAGGAGCTTAATTGGATAATGATTTTTTTCAAGGCTGTTGTGGTTTAAGTCGTGGAATTCAGACATTTTCTCTACATTGTTGTTGATTGGGGATGGCACTGGTTGTGGGTTCGATATTGAGGTACAGATTGACCGTCTAATTGTTAGAATTCTTTCAGTGAAAAAGCTGGCAAATTCATTGCAGGCCCTGGTAGAGTTTAGTTCAGGGGCTACTGTCACTAAAGGATTAGTTAGTCTTTCCACTGTTGCAAATAGAGTCCGTGCATTATTAATGTTTCTGTTGATGATTTCAGAAAAGAACGATTCCCTAGCATCTTTTATAGTTAGCTGATATCTATTCAGTCTCTCTTTGTAGATCTCACAGTGAACCTGGAGTCGAGGTTTCCGCCATTTTCTCTCGGCTCGTCGACATTCTCTTTTTTCACTACGTACCAGTGGATTACTTGCCCACGGAGACTTCTTTCTACCTGAGACTACTTTCACTGTAGTTGGAGCAATGGAATCAATGATATCTGAGATTTCTGCAAGAAAATTATCTACCAGCTTATTTTCTGAGTTGGAGTTAGGAGATGAGGGGGATGTGGTGGAAGGCTAAACATTTATTGCTTTCACTCAGTGCTTTCTGGAGACATTGCACTCACGAACCGCAGTTGGTGTGAATGGCAGTCTGTACGGCAGCCGTAACCGGACCGTATCTGCACAGCATCCGGTGTGAATCAGGCGTCAGTCTTTTTATAAAGAAGGTAATGGACCTGAAGTCCAATATATCCCCAAGCTCCACTACATATGAAAATGAGCCTCAGTGTTCTAAGTCATTTACTCCCTTTTTTCCGATCACATTAAATGTCCTGACCTCATTCATTGGCAAGAGGAAAACACTACTTATTCATTGGAAGCATCACCCCCCTCTCTATTTGTTCAGTCTCCAACCTGTATTGGTCCAGCAGTACTGTCAATAATTAACAACTCCTTGAGGCAAGGTTATGTACCATCTTATTTCAAAAGACTCCGGTCCTAAAGAAACCTAATGTTAAGAATAATAAGAATAAGAGATACTTTAACGATCCCCGTGGGGAAATTACGTTTCGGTACAACCAATCCAAGATCATACAAACAGCTTTCCCAGCGCCCCTTTTAGCAGATAGAGATGATTCAAAGAAGGTAGGCGGGGTGAACAGGGGAAAAAATGGGCAACTTTGCCCAGCCCCCTACAGGGAGCCGAGCCGGGGTGCTGAAAAAACCACTGCAAAACATATAAGCACATCTATCAGTCATCACATATGAGAACACAAATGGGACGGGGGGAAGGTTCAGGAACCCTCCGCACAGAGAAACCGGTCGCACCCATCCAGAGCGCACCCATCATTTCACTGTCCGAAGAGTGGGCAGGAGACTGTAGGGTTAACAATGAGGACATTGAACTCAGGGAGCATGTGTTTCTGTAGGTGTGGCGTATAAAGTGCGTGCGCGTGTATGTGTGTGCGTCGTAAGTAGGTGAGACTGTGAACTCTCCTATCAGTCCAAGCAGAGCTCGCAGACTCATGTAAACACAGGGGGATGGTGTAGGAGTAGGAGCCTCCGTTTACATTCTTCTCTTTGCAGGGGGAGTTTGTGATGTCTAGCCTTTCAAGGCTGCACCGGGATCCAATTCAGATAGCATTTTTAGTTCCGGCTGGGGCACTTTTCAGCCTTAAAGGTTTTTAAATGGTCTCATAGCCACAGTGGCGCTCCAAACATCCGAATAATGGCTCAGTTTCCATCAGCCCAGCTGAGAAACTTCTCAGCCGGGCTTGTTTCCCACCTCGTGTACGAGTCCATCCACCGCATCCTGTTTGCCAGTCATGGCATCCAGTTTACGGTTTTGCTCGTTAAGCGCATTAGTCCGAGTGTTTACAGCACGGCATAATCCTTCTTGAAGCTGCAAAAACTTGCCAATTACTTCCGACCGCTTCTTCTCTTTGCGATACTTCAGGAATCCACCCAAGCCAAACAGCAGAAACCCGATAATCATGAATCCAATTATGTAGATATCTTCCACGTCCTCCACTGACATCATCGACAGACATACGATCTTCCACTTACTCCAGGAATCCATCGTATATCCTGATGGGTACACTGTAAAAGAAGTCAGTAAAATATACAGCAAAACACAGTCAAATTCCAATGGTAATGGAGCGTAAAACCAAAAACGTCCTTTTACTGTATTAAATAGATTGAATAACCATTAATTGTGAGACTGGATAAAACTTAGTTTTTTACTGTAATAAAATGTTGACCAGTAAATACCATAAAAAAAGCAAATATCAGTCGTAAAAGACAATAAAATTGATAGTATTTTTTATTTTAAAATTCAGATACTGATATACAGATTAATACTTAGGCCTGCAGTATATCATTGTTAACCTTCTGTTAAAAACAATCAACACCAAAACAAGATGTTTACAATAAAGTTCATGGTTGTGAATAAAATTGATTTCAATAATCTTTTTTAATTATTATTTTAAAACAACTTTATGTTGTTATATTTCACGCCATATTATCAGACCACCTTAAGTGGGTCCGCCTTAAATTTTGAGTTTGTGTGATCGCTCTTAATTGGCAACTAAACTGCTGGTAAACTGTGTGCAGACGTTTTACGTTGGAATTGTAGAGAAAAAATATTTTCTGGTAGCAACATTGTGCAGTATGACCGAACCTATGGGCTCAATATAAGGTCATAAAGTTTCCACATAATTTTCTAAGGTCAAGTACATAAATTAAGTTTTGTAAACTTAATAAATCAAGTTTGCAATCTCGTAGAAAATATCTGCCCAAAAATTAGAAGTTTGCAAATGTGCAGAAAGAGGTTTGCATGGTTGCAAATAAAGGTTTGCATTTGAAAGAATAATATAAGTTCTTTAGCAAACAAACTGTTTTAAGATGTGCAGCATAAAACTGCATGAGAGACTCTGAAGCAACGGTTGTGAATTTTGGAACGGTCTTTACACACTTCGAACCATTTCACCAAAAAAAGGGGAAGCAAGGCAAGACGTGGCTGCAGCGGTCTGCAGACATGACTTCTGATCAAACCTCCTCCTAAACAAACAAAGAGCAACATTACATTGGGGGATGAAATCACCTGAAAATGACATAGTGCGGTGCGCTGCTGAGCTGTGCGCCGAGCGCTCTCTTTTTCCTGCAGGAGACTTGTTGGCTTCGCAGTTTTGAACTCGTATTAGCGCCATTTTTAGCTATTTGGACCACAGCATCTTCGGAATTAGTAGACATCCTGGCAGCTTACAATTAATTCGAGGTGAGGTGAGTACATGCGACTTCAATTTATCTCTGTTATAAAAACCAGCTTTTATAGATAAAATTGTCGTTTTTTTATGAGTGAGGTTGTGAATTTAGTTAGCATTACTGTGGCGAGGGAAGCATTGCTCTTGATTAGCTTCTGTGTTTGGCGGCCTTAATTTGCTAGAGAGGAATTACCCAAGTACATGGAGATATGTTAACCTGTAATTTATGTGGTAAGCATGTCATTCATGTAAACTGCATCGGAATGAGCCATGTTGTTTCTTTCGGTGTATTGAAGCAGACTGCAAGCAGACATAGACCAGGTATGGCGTGTTTAAGGCTCATTTTACCGAAGACACTCTGCCCCTACCCATGTCACTGGTGTGGTGGTGGTTTCTGCGTTTACATGTGTAATGGCGATGTGTGAACATCAGTGTCAAAACTCTAAAGAGTTAATAGCTCATCTGAAGAGCCATATTGTGGTAGGACACGTGGTCACTTGTCCAGTAAGAGGATGCACAAATACCTTTAGAGTTAAATCATCTTTTACTGTGGGTTTTCAGACAGCAGCATTGGTGATTTATATAGGGAGTCTACAATCTACATGTCAATCATCATCTGTTCCAACCACATCAGATGACTTTGTACCCTTGATTTCTGAGCATGCTGCACAGTAAGCAAGTAAGTAAGCTTTATTTATAAAGCGCTTTTTCTCAGACACAGAGTCACAAAGCGCTTCACAGTAAAACAAATAAGAAAAAACATTTAAAATATAGTGAGGGCACTTTGTACAGATACAAAGTACAGGAGCCTTCTAATACAAAAACAAATACATACATAAAAACATATTAAATGCAAATTTAAAACAGTGTGTATTGCTAGAATGCATTTGCAAACAGATACGTTTTAAGGAGCTTTGTAAAGATGTCCACGGAGTCTAGGGAACGTAAGTCAGGTGGGAGTTCTTTCCAAAGACAGGTGCAACAGCTTTATATATTAAAACACAGTCTCCCCGTGTTTTAATATATTAATGTATTTTAGTTTATTTTAAATTTTTCGTATTAGTCTATTACAGATAAAGATAACATGGAAATGTCCTCTGAATTCTGTAATCTTTTTCTGAGAAACGTTTCACTATTCTACTTAAAATTGCAGGGTCAGTTTCGACTGCCTGCTTCAACCATACAGAACATTGTAGAGGAAATGCAGAACATACATGAGTTGGGACAGACATACAGCTTGGGTAAACTTGCATCACTGTTAAAAAGGTGACACATCATTATCAGAGGAGGAGGACATCAAAATCTGCGAGTCTGTCAAAAGCTATGATCTGTTTTCTGCATGTCATACTGGGGCCATTGAGGACAGTGTACTCAGAGCTCAGACCTTTAAAAAAAGCCTTCAACTGTGTGGAACCTAAAACGTGATTTTTAGTAGGGGTGCACTGATCCAATATTAGGATCGGATATCGGCCGCGATACTGACAAAATAGCTGGATCCGGGATCGGAAGAATTAACAGATCCACTTGGCCGATCCAGGTTTTTTTTTTTTTTTTCGTCGCAACAGAACGTATTTCATGCACCAGCTTCATGTGTGTCGCATGCTAGAAGCAACATGGAGCGAGCCAGAGGGTCGGCTGTTTGCAATGTCTGCAAAGTAAATGTTTTCGAGGGGAGGTGGTATTACGGCAAAGTACAACACTACCACTTTAATCAAGGTCATCAAAAAATGCTATGCTAAGGAGCAAGCTGAATTCCTGCACCTCAGCAAAACAAAAGGAGCAGGGTCAGAAAGGAAAAACAAGTCTTAGTTATGTTTAGTTAGTAAAGTCTGGTACCTTTAGTCTCTTCAAGTAAGGTATAAGGTGGAGGGTATACAGTTTATTATTAATTCAACAATAGTATCGGATCGTTATCGGGTATCGACAGATACACAAAGCCCAGGCTTCGGTATCGGTATCGGGACTGAAAAAGTGGGATCGGTGCACCCCTAATTTTTATGGAGAGATGAAAACAGAAACGATAGGTTTGCCTATTATGTGCCTTTAAGAGAGACTGTGAAATGTCTGCTAGAGTCTTGATCTGTGGTTTTCTGATGCATGTGTTTAAATAAGGGTGGTGACACAGCCAAGAACCGAGAGTCTCTTTCAAGGTTAGTAAAGTAAAGAGATTCTAGAAGATATTTTACACATTTCTATGTTGTCTCTAAATCTTATTTTGTCTTTATTATGATTAAAAAGGTTTGTTTTGTTCCTGCCCTTTTCAGACACTGAATTTGAGCAGAAAACAAAAGGATACTCAAAGGACCTGTGACTCTCAGGAAATGTTGAGATTTCAGGTCATAATCTTTTTTTCATTAAATTCATTTCCCTTTGTCCCTTTACAATATTGCTGTTTTGTTTTTGTAAACAGCATCAAATGAGATTGAATGGTGAAATAGTTTAAAGACAATGGCAGGAAAAGCATGCTGAAGATTGAATCAAACCTTGGCTGTGTTGTTCCACAGATAGGTAGGTTTTGGCTATGAATAATTATGATTAATTGCTTAGGGCAATTATTAATCAGACTAATAATTTTATGTAAAAATTACCACGTTTAGGGCACCACCTGGATTCCAGGAATATCAATAGCCAAATTGTTCAGTCTCAGTTTATTTTCATGATTACCTGCCTGATAAGGCTGAGATAATTAAACAATATATGAAGGAATAAGTTCTTGGCGTACCTGAACAGCAAGTTACTACACATGTGGGTGAAATAGCAACGGTTTTCCAAAATACAAGAGTTTATTACAACAAGAATTCACTTTCAGTTAACATACTTTAATCAACAAACTCACCAAACTAGTAAAACACAACTAAACTACAAAGAAAAGAATAACGATAATAAAACTCACACTCAGAAGTAAAACAGTAAAAGTGATAAAAATACACAGAAATAGAAACAACAATAAATTGATAATGATGTCACAGTTCAGAATTAATATGTTTGCTCAAAAACCAAGGCTTGTATTGAACAGTGTTGGGAATGAAGAGAAGTTAGTTTTAAATTAATTGCGATTAGTTTAAGACTAATCAGCAGATTCTGGTTTGTTTTCAAACCACCAATTCACAAAGCAAAGCAGAAGTGAAGAAAACAATTGTTTGGAAGAAGCAATGTTTCATTAAACCATTTGCTGAATTAGAAATCAATAACCTTTAGATAATTGATTCTATTTAATGGATCGGTCACCGCAGAGATTGATCTAATTTAATATTTTGACTTTATGTCAACGTTAACGGCAGTACCAATTATGTCGATCTAATTTAGTATTTTGACTTACCAAGAAGGCGTCTCAAAAATGACTTAAAAGATTAGTTTTAGTGTTTAAACTATCCGTTTTAAAGTCGATCTCTATTTTGAATAGGATTAACGGCAGTCTTTATTGTTCATGAATAAATTCCATCAATGGCGGGCCCACGTGGTTTGCTATAGCATGTAGCTTACAGCTAACTCACGTGGTGCTGCTTAAAGTCACGCTGGATCATTTATTAAACATCAAACAAAGGAAAACTGTCGGATTGAGTAACTCAGGTTTCAGGATATAAAATTAATTTCCATCAGAAACCTCGAAAATCACTGTTTGTACCCAAACAATAAATGAAATCTTACACAAAGTAACAAATCACAGTGAAATAAACAACCCTTACATCTTGTTTAAACTCAACTAATCTCGCCTCTGCCCAGACAGACCTTATTGAACGGTTAAAGTTCTCCAAGTCGCTCCGTGGATGATGGGCGAAGCTAACACAACGTTAGCCCGCAGGCTAGCAATAGCTGCGGTCGGTTAGCAGCGGTAGGCAGTATGGCTGTTGTAGCGTAGCAGCCATGGAGCTGGAACGTCGTCGTCCTCTCCCGCTTGCTTACACAGCGATCAGCTCTACCCTCTTTCACTGAAAGTACCTTAGTCCACAGCTTCCAGCACAGCGTTCATCTTACATAAGCTCCGTCGGCGGTGGATGTAATGGCTGTAGTCTAGACACAACAGTAGCTGGTTAGCAGTTCGCGTCCTCACGGTAGCATCTGAAATTCAGAGAGTTTCTGTAGGGCTCAGAGCAGAACAGTGGGGTTTGTCTCAAGACACTGGGTTTGCGATTCACCTGATTGATCAACAGTCTTGTTGTCCTGGAAGTGGGTTCCTCCCAGAGCTCCCGTCTTTTCCCCTCGCCAGCGAAGGAAACATGGATCTCTCCTGGCACTGTTTGGCTGAACGCCAGAACTGGAGAGGGCGTGAAAATCTGTGGCGGTGTCTTATATAACCTCTGGTCTTCTTCTCCTGTCGGAGCTAGAATGTGGGTTAACGCCACCCAATGGCTGTGTGTCCCCAACAGCTGGAAACATGTGGTATGTGTTTTACCGTAAATCAAATTGTTGAAAAACATTCAGCTACACTGCAACATCTGTTTTGCACTTATTTTCTTGTTACTTTAATTTCTTGTCTCATTATTTTTGTCAGTTATTATTATTTATGTTGTATGCCCTTTTTGTTTTCTTTCTGAATGCAGAAGGGATCTAGCCAGTCCACAATGAAAGCTTCGTTGCCCCCCTGTGAGTCTTCTGGCAGAAATGATGGCGCCTGTTAGGGCTGGGCGATAAATCAATTTTATCGATTAATTCGAATTTGCCATTTAAGAAGATTTATTTTTGGGAAAATCGATATTTTTCACACAACTTTGAATTGAGGCAGACTCCCAAATGAGATATTAAAACGAGTTTAAAAATTAGATTCTGTCATTTGTTATTTCTGTTTTAAGAAAGGAAAGGGGGAAAGGAAAAAAATCGATTAAAATCGGAAATCGGATTTGGTGTGAAAAAATCGGAGATTTTGTTTTCAGGCCATATCGCCCAGCCCTAGCGCCTGTATTCTTTGGTTTCCTGAAACATCACACCCTGTTTATACGAGACTGTATAATTAAGTCTGCACCCAAACACTCAATAAGAGGTCAGCAGTGGCATTATTCAAGTTTTGTAAAAGAAAGATGGACAGGAGACACTAATCTTAATCAGCCGAGCTCAGGTTCATGTCCAGATGAGCAGTTTCATACGATGAAGGAAACTGAAGCTATAAAATGTAGATTGAATGATAGGTCTCATCACCATGCATTCAGTCATTAAAGAGTAACTAAACCCCAAAACAACTTTTTTTTGCTTCTTAACTGTATAAATGGGTCTTTACCAATGCAATCTTTCAGTTTCTGGGAATTTTTTTACATTTTCGTGTAAACTTGTTTAATCCTACATTTTTTGGTCTAAAAACGTCTTAGTGCTGCCCTCTTAGGGTTGAACGGTGGCTACTGCATTTGAATTTTGTGATTGGTGGAGAGCGGTACATCTTTTCCACTCTTTACGTCAAAGTCATGGTCTTACAACACGCTCCGTGAGTTTGGTATAAAACCATCTCTCAGACACACTCGCCCCGTGGTGAGTTCGGAGTTGGGATTGCGAGTTTTGATCGATTGTGTTTTTCAGGTTAGCATTATTATCACATTAGCACTCAGTTGGCCTAGCTAACATACTGTTTTGAACGTTAGCATCACCACTCAGAGACTGGACTCCCCCCAGCTCCCTCCGCCTCAGCAGCACTGGCAGCGCCGGCCTGACTCAGCACCCTGAGCCAGCAGCTTGAATTGATACGGTTCAGGGCTGCTGGGCTCCATAAAACCTCCCTCTACCTCCGGTAACGGTGGAGGAGATCCGCTGGCTCAGGGCGCTGAGTCAGCGCTGCCTGAGGCAACATTTTGTTTTCACGGTATATTCCTGGCAACCATAGCTGCCGGTATTTTACCGTAAATTTGACAGGTTTTTTTAACAGTGTATGTACCGGCAGGGCATGAGGGTTCCCCCTTCCCCAGTTTTTGGGTTGAAAAAATTTTATCAATTGCATTCAGAGACCAGCTGACCAGATCCATAGTTGCTTTCCGAGAAGAGTGCAGACAGGTGCTCCAAATAGGAGACGAGAAAGAGAGCAGGGGCTGGAATGGAACACAAGGGAGGAGAAGAGAGAAAATCGTCTGTCCTCGTCGAGAGCCAGAAGAATGTTGTTGCTAGAGAACAAATCTGCCATTCCTCAGTAAATTGCTAAGAGTTGTTGAAGTCCAGTTCAGATCCTGGTTGTGCAAGTTCCAGATCTCCGACATCTTTCATTCTGGCTTTCTAAAGCAACACTCCAAAAGTCGTAAAAAGTCAATAAAGAGGTCCCAGTAGTCAGTTGCGGTAATTGATTGATATGACATAATCTGGTTTGCTTTTCCGAGAAAACACAGTTTATGCCAATCCTTGTTCTCAGGGCAAAGTGTTTGTTTGAATAAGGCCCAGAGGATGGGTTTCCAGGAAAGAGAGATAAGCGAATGAAACACTAGATCCCTTGCTGGGGGAAGTGAGTGCACACTGTTTTAAAAAAAATTTATTTTGGAGATGCCAAAGTGCAGATTCTGTTTCACAGCTTTCTTTCCTTGAGACGTGCTGAAATAGGAATACTAATAGTTGCCTAGAAGAGACAGACTGGGCGCCACACAGCCTGAATAAATCTGAGAAGAATTTTGTCCTTGTGTATCTTGAACTTAAAGACTTAAACTTGTAAAATGCAATGTTCGACTTGCAGTTATCCATGCATGGACCTGATTTTGCAGAAACATGCAAAGATCTTTAAAATCGAAAATGCTCAGACTCTAAAATTAGGCTATATTGATCAAAACTTTGTAAAACAATACATAATACAGAATTTTTACCAGAACCTGTTAAATTTTTACCACTCATATTAAAGGGGGGTATTATGCAAAATGGACTTTCCCTCATTAAAACATACCTGAAGTGTTGCTCTGACCCATTCACTCATGTTAGAGCAATCTTTGAGTCTCTGCTGGTAGTTCTCAGGGTTGCTGAAACGCCTGCTCCCACCTATCCCCGCCTTTTCCACCCATCTCCTCCTCCGACCTTACGTACTCAGCCGAGAGCCCCGCCCCTGCAGAGCTCCCCTACCCGTCCCCACCTCACACAACTCTGACTGAGTCCCAGGTGCAGTCATTATAACACACCAGCTGCAGCTGTGCGTCTTTTGTGGGATTTTTCTTCCGACTCTGTGCATGCTGCGATGATGCACGGTATGTGACGAACTGAAGGGGGAGTGTCAGAAAGAGTAGGAGGGTCTTGGAGAGGCACAGGCAAAAATCAAGGCGTTCAATACTGAAGTAAATTTCTTTAAGGTGGATTTGGATATATCACGGACTTCTAAAGGACTTAAAGTGACAAATTTATTGGAGTGTGTTATAGAAGGGTAATATGTGCCTGGAAGAAGCATAATACCCCCCCTTTAAAGTACAATGTCAAAAGATTCTCATGGTGCTTACTGTGTTTTTGGATGGCGTGCAAGTTGTTACATGTGGGCAGTGAATTCACTTATCTTTCATGCATCATTTCGCCATAGTTTAGAGTTTGTACCCACATGCAGGCTGATAAGGAGATGACAGGCGAAGTAAAGTTAATTTCATAAAAAATAAACTTAGAATGAGGCTAACATGGATCAGGCCAAGGAACAGACAGTACAGGACCGAACCAGTAGACAAGGACAGTGAACAGGGGAATAAATTGTAGAATCTAGCAGTGAGTGAAGAAGAAAGTAGAGTTTAAATACTGGAAGCTTGATTGGATGACAAGTGGCAGGTGGTTGATTAACAAACAGCTGAATAAGGAGAGCAGACAGGCAGACTGAGGGAAGGAGTCTTATAAACAAGAGAGGAGTTAAGGAGAAAATAAACAATAACCAACACTGTAAATAACTGTATTTTTTACGGTATTTTTCTGTTTTTTCAAAATAGTGTATAAAACTGTAAAATTACTGAACATTTTATGTAAATTTATAAACAGTATTTTGTTTTAAGGGTTTATCCAATAATTACAAAAAACAAATAATTTTTGTGTTTTGACAAACGTTTACTGTAAAATAACTGTAAGTATAAGTAAATTAACAAACAGTATGTTATTTTACGGATTAATCCAATATAAAGGAAAAACTGCTATTCCTCGTTTTTTGACAATCATTTTCATTTTTTTTTATTTGAAGTTTGAGGCTGTTTTTTTATTTTACATAAAATTGATGGAAAATTAAGACGATCACCTGTAATTAAATAATGTTATACATTATGTAAGGGTTTTTGTGCATATTAAACATTTCTCTTTTCTGCATAATTTCAAAGTTTCATATTTATGATTGACTGTAGCCTAATCAAATTTGCTACACATTAAATAAAGCTTCTTGTTTATACTAAATATTTAACTTTTTTGTCAATTTAGGATAGGCTACATCTGAATAATTTCATATTTTGTGCACTTATCCATTTCAACTGTGGTATTTCGAAAATGTATAAAGGTTTCTATACAATAATGTAACATTTTATTCTTTAGGGGGAAGTTATTTTATACAAATGTGTATTTTTAACATTTAAAATCTGTAATATAAAATATTACATGTACATATATACAATTATAATAATGACTATAATTTAAAAAAAGAAGTTTTTCCACCACAAATTCAAATCAACACTGTATCAAACACTGTATTTGAAAGAGTAGCTAGTTAAAGGGAGATTCCACCCCTATGCCAAAATGTGTCTTTTGCCATTTTCCCCAGAGTTAGATAAGTGAGAAAAAAAGCCTTTTATAACCATCCCCGTAAATCTCCTGATCTGGCAGAAGTCCGTTTGCTTTAGCTTAGCATAAAGCAATGTAAGTGAATGGAACGAGCATTTTGTGTACAAGGGATTAAAATTAATAAATGATTGTAATTTTTACTGGTGAACTCAATAATGATATCGACTGCAAATGAAAAGTAAGAAGTAGCACCAATGAATTACAAGAGCCAATTTAGACTTGGGACTACATTACGACAAAGCACCGCTGTAAGCCGCTGCTGCAAGGCGCAAGGACACGACGCAGCGGTCCCTAAAGCCACCTGCTTCCGTAAACAAACACAATTCTGTGAAACATCGTGTTGCTGTATGTCTTTGGCTTGTTTTCACAACCCTTTGCTACACAAGCAAGAACCATTTTCTTGGATTAGGCGTGTAACTCCTCAAACTGCGGCAGTAAAAACTCCGTGCAGCTCGCGCATTTGTGTTTAAAGAAGCAGGGGGCGAGTTTGTCACTCAGAGAGCTGACCAATGACAGCAGTGCGCGCGGTAATTTTGAAAACACGTCAGTTCGCGCTCCTTCTGCAAAAGGTTGTTGAGCCAGACGGAGCGAACGGATGTCTGGAAGCTGTGAACAGGGAAGGTAAGTTATGATGGCCCTTCTTATAAAACGGACATACTTTTTTACGTTTTTGATAAGTAACATAATGTAGCTCGGTGAGAGTAACATGCACTCTCAACATCGTCTGGTCTAAAGTTTTGTCTACAGGTCTGTTAGCGTGCACAACATTAATGTGTTGTAAGTCAGAAACTTTTTTGAAATATGGAAAAATACGGTAACGGTGGTCGTACTATTTATTTTTCTTAAATCTGTACACGAGGGCATCAGGAAAAACAAGTCACCACATGGCACTGTTTTATCGTATTATTTGTTCAGAGACCTCACTCAGTGGTCAACCTCTCCATCATGGAGTCGCCGTCTGTTGAAGTCAAGCTCAACACAATGCAGAAGAAAAGTGAAGACAGACTGGCTTCACAGCCTTGGAGTTTCACTGCACTAAGGTAAACTACGTGCATATTTGTTAATAATACTGATATTATGCATTTTAATATGGGCTGCATGGTGGTGTGGTGGTAAGCAGTGTCCCCTCACAGCAAGAAGGCCCCGGTTCTAATCCAGCTGGGTCCTTTTTGTGTGGAGTTTGCATGTTCTCCAATGGGTTTTCTCCAGCTTCCTCCCACAGTTCATAGGTTGATTGGTGAATCTAAATTGTCCCTTAGGTGCGAGTGTTTGTGGTTGTCTGTCTGTGTGGGGCCCTGTGGTGGCTGGGGTGGGCTCCAGTACCCCCGCGACCCTAAAAAGGACTAAGTGGGTTTAGAAAATGGATGGATGGACTCTGAAAGAATAGTTGAATTAATGCTGGCATGCAGATGTGTTATTAACACATATTAAAGTTAATAACATTTTCAGACTGTTTATAGTTTTAAGTGTGAAGGAGAAAAAGTTTAACTGGCATAACTTGAAATGTATGAAATGTTTACAGATTTTATCTTACCACATTAAGTGATTGTTTCAGAAAGTACACTGTGACAGCCTTGGTAAACTGAATATAATGTTTTATATTTGACATTACTTTTATCATACTCTTTACTCTGTGTACATCTGTACTTCACACAGCAAAATACACCGCTATTCATCAAGACCCTGTGGGATCAGGAGATGGCTGGATATACTGGATGATGGGATGGAGAATTAAACCAAGGGACAGGTAGGCAAACAGCCAAGATACTGGTATTGTCACATTACATGTTCAAATCACTCAGGATGATGATGTTTTGTATGAAGCTGTTGAGTAACATTTTGCATGCCTTTATCACCAGCGGTGAGATATTGATTAATGTTGTGTTTTTCACTCACATGATCCAATCATTTTAGGAATAAAAGGCTCCTACCACAAGAGAACATGTGAGTATTGATGTTACCCTGATATAAAAACACTAAATGCATAATGTGCACATTTTGGGCCAGATTACTGCCTGTTTGTCCATATGTTTAAACATGTTTTCCCTCTCAAGAACTCAATTAACTTTGATGAGAAACAACCCATCTGAACATAGAGGCAGAACATGCAAACTCCCCAAGGTAAATGCTTAATATGCTACATTGGTGAAAAATGTCACATTGCCTTATTTCTTTGGGGTTTTTTGTTTTTGTTTTGTTTTTTGTAATAGTAGCACAAAGAAAAGCTGCTTGTGTAAACACTGTCACTCTAAAAGCTCAGAGTTTCCCAGAATATCTCACACTGGAAATAGAAATTAAGTTTTTATTTAAAAGCAGTTCACTGTATGTGCTTATTCCTTTGCCATCTAATAATCTTCATTGTGGTTTTTTTTAATCCCATTTTAGAGTGGGAAGGTCCCTCCTAAACATGTTTATAGTTTATTTCCAAACTTGAACAACTTACATTTTCTTGTGGTTGTCAAAAAAAAACCTTGTCAATTTTGATTAATACTCACAGAAAACAAAATGTTGCTGAGTGTTTTTTGTTTGTTTTTTTAGTTATTTTCCATATTTGTAAAATTAAACAAAAAAATTATGGAGGCAGGTGAACAAGCCCGTGCTGCTTCTCTAGAACAGCAGTACCTCCACCACGCCATTAGGGGGAGTTTTGTGTGCATGTAGTTATGATTAATTTTTGGATTGTTTGACAGGAATGATGTTCATTTATGGCCTGTAGCTGAAATTTTCTATTATTTAGCTACAAGTTGTGATCATGTCTAGCCTGTCAAGCCTACATCTTGTCATTTTCGCAGCTAAATTATTATAATGAAAGCTATCTTACGGCACATATTTTTGTATGTTGGAGTATACAATATAGGTTATGTATGGTTTATTTTACCTTGCTGTGGACTGGGAAAGTGCTGCAACACAGATTTCCTGTGAAACTCCCATCTGTCTTTGTGGACAAATGAACCTGACATGACCTCCATTTACAGAAGTCCCTGTCCTGAAGTTGGATATTGACTATTTATTTGAGAATAAAATGGAAAATGTGTCTTTTTAGGGATCTTATAGTAATTTTGTGTGTGTGTGCATCCACAGATTCACCAAATATCCTATTGATCACTGACCATTTGGAGGACGATTATTCTAAACCTGCAGTGTTTCACTGTCACCTCTGGTAGGATTCACTGCTTTTGACGAAGGTTTTAGTTTCACTTAAACTGTATATGATAGAATTAAAATTAATACTACTGCATGTCTAAAATATAGCTTAAATATCTAAAATATAGCTGCAATGTAAGTATATAGAATAATTTTGCATTGATAGTGTAAAATTTATAATATGCATCTTGTATTTTTAAAAGTGTTTCTTAAATTTTATTGTGTATTGTTTGAATGTAATAATTTTATGGGCCAAAAAGTAGAAAAATAGAGGTGTTTTCCTGTAGACATATTTAACATGTCCCTTTATTAATGGAACATAACTGTATATATTAGAAAAAATTTAATTTTATTGTATTTTCAAATTAAAAATATTGTATTTTAATGATTGTAATATTTTTCATAAGGAATTTATTTTGGTATAGTTAATTTCTGTTTAGCAATATTTTCAAGGATCTTTAGTTTTGTAACTTATTGGAAAGTGTTTAATTGTAATAATTTTGTAAAAGTAACTGAAATAAATATTTTTCAGCAGAACTCTGAGCATTATCACTTTATTATGGTAAATGAGTTAAATCCTATTATTACAGTACAAAAAATTGTACTTTAGAAATTTAAGCACGGCCACTTAATGTAAGGTGTTAGCCAATAATATTACAGTGATCTGTCTGTAAAAGAATGGTATTTTCCTGTAGAAATGTAAGCATATTCACTAATTGAAAGGTGATTGACAGTAATACGACAGTGAATAGTCTGTAAACTTGATATTTTCCTGTAGAAATGTAGGCATATTCATTAATTGTGAGGTGTTTGGCAGTAATATTACAGTAAACAATCTGTAAAATTAAGGTATTTTCCTGTAGAAATATAATCATAGGCAGTATTTGTAAGGTGTTTGACAGTAATTTTACAGTAAATAATCAGTAAATTAATGCTATTTTCATGTATTCTTTTTGACATTCTTCTTACATTTACGGTATTTGACCATGATAACACAGGGTAAAACTGTAAAATAACAGTATTTCACTCTAAAAACTTTACAGGAATTTACTGTAGATTAATTGTTTTTGCACGTTACTTGAATTACAGTATTTTACCTTAATTTTACAGTATTTGTTTGGCAGCCATAGCTGCCAGTAATTTACCGCTTTTTGTTTTTTTTACAGTGAAGGCTAAACAGTGATCCAAGGACAAACAAGAATAACTGAGCTGATTTCAACAGAGCGAACAAATAATTGAGATCTAGACAGACCTTTGATAAAAACAGAAACACAGAAAAGCCCAAGACATCACAACCCAGGATCATGAGACTTTTAGGGATGAAATAAATATGAAATCTGACTTTAACATAATCTAAATCGACAGCTTTTCAATCAGAATTTCAGACTCATTCCACTTCCTAATGATACAAACATTCAAATGTGTGAATGAGAGCTGTTGATTTGGGAATTATGTCATAAAATAGTTTTTTTAAGCAACATCAAAAGATGGTGAACTATGAACATGCAAAAAATTAATTTTACCCTGGCTGAACTGAATTCAGAACTCGTTGAGGATGTACTGCATCAGGTGTAAACCAAGCAGATTTCAGATAAAGAACATCACATCGACTGTTGAATACATTGGTGGTAGTGTGATGTTTTTGGTTGTTATTGCTGCTGAAAAATATTGTTTTCTTTCTTTTTTCCCTTTTATATATTTTTTTTTTACCACTGAAGACTTTGGTTCTTAAACTGTGGTGCAAAGTAAAATTGGTTCGATTCTGTCTGCTTTAAGTAGTACTCAGAATAAATTTTGGTATCAGTTGTTTGTAGGGTGAATATGAATGAACTACCTGTGATGTCGAGCAAATATACATCAATTCGACTTAATTTATTTTATGTATATAGAACTAATTTACAGATGTTAAATGGCACTTTACAAAACATGTAACATTTATGAACAAACATATTGTCAGTGCAGTTTATTCATGTAGAGAGATTCAAACTTAATGGCATAGATTCCAGTTCAATTCTAATTATGAATGGAGGAACAATGATCCAGTCTGCTGTGGTCCATTTCCCTTTATTATATCCATTTTTTAGTGTAAATATTGAGTTCCCTTTGTCCACCGAAGCATTTGTCTTCTTGGAGAAATTACCTGGCTGGGACCATGTCCTGTTGTTATCAGTGGTACAACAGTGAGGTAAGGTAGAACAATTTTTTCCAGTGGATACAGTTAACTTGTATAGTAGACAAATAGTGTTATGCAACGTGGTTGGTATGGCTGTCATCGTGGGGACTTCTTCCGAGTGGTGGGGAATCCAGGAGCAAACATAACAACTGGTGTTAAAGCCTAAACGTTTAGCAGTCAGATTAGCTACTTGATACCAGGTTTTCTTAAAGACGTGGTGGGTGTTAATTACAAATCTTTTATCTCGTGATGGGGTGGTGTTTGAATTCATCAGAAGCCATAACACTGCAAAGCTTAGCAATGTCAGACCAGATAATGTGATAATCTTCATGGTGTTGGCAGAGAAAAACAACTGGATGAATAGCCCCTCTTTTCAGAGGGTTTGACCGCTAGGTGACAGGACTGCTTTTCTGCTGGGGTTTGAGACCAAAGGCCCTAGTGGTACCAATGCCCTTTGTAGCCCAGACTTCCTCCTGTCACACGTCTATTAATCCAATTGTCTCTGCAGTTTGCAATGTGAAAGATGAATCCAGGATTGTCTCTCAGCAATCTTCACAGCTGTGGGAGTGGCTAACAGAACTTGGAAGGGTCCTTCCCACTTTGGGCTTGTCCAGTTCTTTCTCTTGATGACTTTGATGAACACCCAATCTCCAGGCTTTATGGGGTTCTCAGGATCCTGTAACACAGAAGGAGATACAGGCAGACTATGTGCTCTTTGTACTTCTCTAGTCTGAATAATTTTCCTCATGTAATCAGCTGGGGGTTAATTCTTCATCTGCTTTCTGTAGGTCTGGTGCAGTAATGGGTAATTTATATGGTCTACCATAAATTATTTCAAAAGGAGTTAATCCCTGATTTGTTGGGGTTATTCTCATATAGACTTTAACAAAATCTAAGCATTCTGGCCATGGCCTTTTTGTTTCTCCCATACATTTTCTTAGCCTGCTTTTTATTGTCCCATTATTTCTTTCAACCAGACCTGCACTTTGAGGATGATAAGCGCAAAGATTTTTTTTGTGCTATTCCTAAGTGTTTTGCCATGTTTTGGATAACTTCATTAACAAAATGTGGTCCATTATCTGAGTAGATAGTTTCTAGTATGCCATGATTGGCAATGATTGCTTTGCATAACGCTTTTGCCACTGTTAGTGCATCATTTTTGGCTGTTGGAATAATTTCAACCCATGACTAGGCAGTATTTATAGGAGCTACTCTGTGTTAGTTCAATAAAGTCCATGTGTATAGTTTGGAAAGGCTGGTTTGGTTGGGGAAACTAGCCACGTTTTGGTCTCATGTTTCCCTGAGGATTGTGCTTTACACAAACAAGTAAGTTTCTAGATTGTATGTTGTAAAGTGTTGTTGTATTATACTAACCATCCCCCCTGTTGACACATGGCACGGGCCATGGGTCAATATTGCTGCAGCTTTAAAGAGAGATTTTGGTAAAACAGGTTTATTATGTACAACGTACAACCTGTTGTCATTAAGGGTTGCCCCTTTTATTTCCCAAAATTGTTTTTCAGCACTAGGTGCAATAGTTTGCATGTCTCTTAATACTGTGTGGTCAATCAGACCCTGTTTTTCAGTGTGTTGTAGATAAAGGTCAGAGTAACCAAACTGCCTTGTGCAACGGACTTTACAATGAGTGTGTGTGCTGCATGTGCTAGGAAGCATTTCTCTAAACAATAATTATGCAACATAGTATATCTAAATGTTTCAGTTCAAATAGAGCTTCTTCAGTACAGCTTTTGTTTGTTCAAAGTTATTTCTTAATTTCATGTGAGAAGCTTTTTTTCCCCTGTGTGACAAATTTCTTGTCCATTTAGTAATCAGTTTGAGAAATGCTCTAATGCTTTAAGTAGTTCGTCACTAAAGATCACCATATCCTTGTTCCCCCATTGTTGGCCAAATGCCAAGAAAACATGTAAAGTTCAAGTTGGATCTACTGTTATGATTATTTCATCTTCATCTGATTACAAACTTCAGTTAAAACTTTATTCTTCTCTTTCCAAGTAGAACAATTCTTTGGTAGGTGTCTCGTTTCAAGAGTTTTATGAAAATCTACAATTTGGATCGTTAATTTATCCCCTACAGAGAACATGCCCAACTTCAAGTGAAATAGGAAATCTCTTCCTAACAAATTAGAAAAGAATCTCGAGATAATATGATTAACACAACAGAATTTTCCTGTAGCAAAATCTATTATTTTTATTTCATTTTTCTAACAACTCAATCTCATTTTTTAGTGGAAAAACAAAATTCCACCAAATTCATAATTTTTTCCCATTGGACTTCAATAACTTAATCCAATTTTGTTATTGAGTTAATCAGCAACTCATATTTCCAGAATGAAACATCACATCTTTAATCCTTATTCATTGCTTTTTTATATATATATACTCAGTGTGCTACAGTAACTAAAATTTAATTTCGGAGTGCGTTACTACATTCTTTACTACGGCAATCCCGTAACGAACATTTCTTATTACATTACAAGATTGTTTCCTTTCAACAGGTATCTTATCTGTCATTAAAATGTTAGAAGCAAACATTTGAAGCTGCCGCTTGTTACAAAGAATAAATTCACATAGCCACCCAGCTGTTGCTTCCCCACAGGACCTGTAGACATCCGTCTGAATTTCAAAATAAAATCACTCTGCTCATAATCCGTCATTTTAAACCATTTCTTTTCTACTATATGAGAGATCTCACAGACATCCCATGAATATCATTAAAATTATTAGCTAAGTTTTTTCTTCTTATTATTATTATAATAGAGTAACAGTTACTGCTGCACTTAAGAAATCCCAACCTTTTGTATACAGAGCTATTTTGGCGGAACTTTAGGAGAAAACAAAGTTTAAAACATTTTTCATCCTCCCGGGTGCTAAAAAACACATCAGCTTCACGCATGAACCCCTCCGTTTTCTCTTCTTTGCTCCTTCAAGAGGAATTATTTTGTTTGAGACGCCAAATGTCTATTCTTCAATTTTTATCTTTTAGTTTTATTTTATATCGCCACTACCAAGAAGTGCGCAAAATTACTCCGTCAATCGTCCTTCAAATTCATAATCTTTATTTATTTTTAAAGAAATGTATTGTCTTTTCTCTTACATAAATTTTGCATCTCCTTTAAATCTTCTTTGCTATTTTTTCCCCATATTTCGATAAGTTACATTTTACTGTTTTTATTTTTCATTTTTAAATATTTATCATTCTCATGTTATGAAGTAAATTCAGCTTTTATTTCTCTTTTATCTGATCTATTTATCTTATCGCAGTGTTATTTACTCAATTTTCTAACCATGAGACTCCTCTCGGCCTACAGCTGTTTCGCCATAGAAATCTCCATTCACGCACACACACACACAGTCACACAACCGGTTTATCACACATTAAGATAATTATGTATTTATTATCATGCTTTTTCATTACTAGTATTATTATTTAGATATTATTTACCATTAGGCCTATTTCTAATGAAGATCCCCTGTTGAAAGGGCAGGTTCTACAGTTCCTTTTCCAGTCTTGATCAAGTTTTAACGAGTTTTGTCAATTTTATCACTGTAATTATTACAATTAGAGTAATAAGGAGTATTATGAGGAACGTTCCCTGGGGAATATAAAATCAGACTTAGTTTATTCTCCTATTTCATTCTATTTTATCTTTTATCTAGAGGAATGAAAAATTTTAGTGATCGTATAGTCTTATTGTTGTGTACCTGTTTGATTCCTTAGTATGAGTCACTAGACTTTCCTAATCTAAGCACAGTAGAGTTCTGGATCCGGACAGGACATTCCTTGAATGCCTTTTCCTCCGTACGTTAACACCGTAAGGTTTCAGGAGAGAATAGCATCCACAAGAATTATGTCGTGTGCCTACTTAACTTATACCAACCTAGGGTCGGTACTTTTCTCTTTGAGTTACACTGTTTCGTGTTTTTACTGCATGCAGTGGCGTTCTTTATTTCCCACTGAGGTGGTTTTATATTTCACCGATCTAATCCGTTACAACCTTCCACAATTATTTTACCTTTTCCTTAATTTTACACAGGAAGGCTCAACACCTGACCCCCAGTCAGAGATTTAAAACGTCTTCTAAATCCGAACAGCAGAACTTTACCCTCTCTGTCTTACCCTCAAGTTTATTAAATAAAATAAAAAAATGCGTAGGCATTCATAGACCAAATCCCGAGATTGTAACGCTGTGGAAAGTGTGTTTTATTTTTTGTAAGCTCAGATTTATATATGTAATGGTTTGTGACAAGATTATGCTTTAGTGCTGTTGCACTGTTCAGGGGGTGGGGCACTGTTCTGCAGGCTGTGCACGGGGAACTGGTGTGTGTCTGTAAATGGAGCTAGACAGACAATCGGTTTATGTGAGAGTTCTTTTGATTACTGTTTTGTACGGCGTGATTGCGGCCAACAGCAGTCAGCATTAAAGCATTCAATGGTACAAAGGATGGACTTGGCTGCAGTGTTTTGGTCACCAGTTGCATTAAGCTCTAGGTATTTAAATAACAGGAAAAGTGTTCTACATTAATATTTAGCTTTAGAAAATGGGACAAATAGCTTCGTTTTTTATTATTTCACTGTTTTGACACTATATCAAGTATTTGACTGTCCGATGATTTATTAATAGCATTCAATTAATTGATTTAATAGCATAGTCAAAATAACATTGATTTATGGAGTTTTGTAGATTGTGCATGTACAAACATTTTAAATGTATGTAAACTGTAATGATATTGTGATTTGTGAAATTATTTTAGGTTATTTAATTTTTTCTTCTTCAGAGGGAAGCATGAAGGACAACAGGATTGAAAGAGCTGTCGGTGGTTCCAAGAAACTGGTCAGTGCTTTTTCTTACTCGTGAAAAAATTTAAAAGCACTCGCACCTGTCCAAGATGAACTTAAACTGCCAAAGCACAAGTTGATCACCGAATCTCCTACCAGGTTGGGGTTGCGTCATGCAATGATTGCAAGAGTTTTGAGCAGGAGAAGGCCATTGCAAAGATTTTATTAGATGATAGAAAAAGCAACCACCTGCTTGTTTCATGGCAGGACATTGATGTCCTAGAGTCTGTCCACATGGTCCTAAATCCACTGATTATCTTTACTGATACCCTTTCTGGAGAAGCATGTGTCGGTGTCTCTTGTGTGAAACCTGTCCTTCAGCTTTTCAATGAAGAGGTCTAAAAGCCAGAAGATACTGACACCGAACTTACCAAGGCCATCAAGATTATAGTCACCAGCTACTTAAATGAAGATTTTGATTATGCTGCCACTGAGGACCTCCTGAGCTTGGCAACCTTTGTTGATCCTTCAAGACCCACCACATCCAGGCTGACAAAATAGAGGCTGTAAAGATCAACGTGGTCTCTCAGACGTTGGCCAAATGGAGAACATCACAGTCCAGACCTACTACCTCAGCAGAAGCTACATCTTCAGCTACACCAAAGAAAGCTATGAAAAAGACACTTGGCAGCTTTTTTTAAATGCCCTTTGCAGTTTCAACTTCTGGTCTAACAGACCAACAAGCTGTAGAGGCTGAACTAAACAGTTATCTGCAAGTGCAAAATGCAGAGAATGAAACTAATCCATTGGCATGGTGGAAGACCCACTCCACAACATATCTCAGAGTTAGCCTCTTGGCAAAGCGGTACCTCTATTCCTGTTACTAGCTAACCCTCAGAGGACTTGTAGAACAGGTGGCAATATTGTGTCATCCCACAGGGCAGCTTTAAAGTGGGATGCTGTGGACTGGTTAGTGTCCCTGCCCCTAAGTCCTACTTCACTAGCAAGGACCACGCTACGGATTTAGAATTTAACAGTTTATTGAAGGTGCGGAGAATTGAATGGTCTGGGGAGAGGCATCGCCGAAGACCCGGAAGAAGACTCAGTGTGGGGGTGCAGTCTTCGGGAAATCGTCTTTCCGAGCCTGCTCAGGACCCCCCCAGACGGAACCTAAAAGAGAGAGACGTTAGAAGAGGTGGTACAGGAGTGAATTGGAGCGCAGAACGGGGAGGCTGTGCCCGATGAATGCTGCGGGAGGGAAAAAAAGGGGAGGGTCGAAGGGGTGGGTCGGCAGGACCCACAATAGAAAAGGCGGGTCGGCAGGACCCAGAATAGAAAAGGCGGGTCAGCGGGACCCAGAATAGAAAGGGCGGGTCGGCAGGACCCAGAATAGAAAAGGCGAGTCGGCAGGACCCAGAATAGAAAAGGCGAGTCGGCAGGACTGAGATTAGAAAAGGCGAGTCGGCAGGACCCAGAATAGAAAAGGCGCGTCGGCAGGACCCAGAATAGAAAAGGCGAGTCGGCAGGACCCAAAAAAGAAAAGGCGAGTCGGCAGGACCCAGAAAAGAAAAGGCGAGTCGGCAGGACCCAGAAAAGAAAAGGCGAGTCGGCAGGACCCAGAAAAGAAAAGGCGAGTCGGCAGGACCCAGAAAAGATAAGGAGAGTCGGCAGGACCCAGAAAAGATAAGGAGAGTCGGCAGGATCCAGAAAAGAGAAGGAGAGTCGGTAGGACCCAGAACCTAGAGGGAGGGAAGGGATGGGTGAAAACGAACGAGACAGACTGGGGATGAAGGGCAGGCAGAGTTTATATGTGTATTGCGGCGTGATTAGAGACGTAGAGCGGGTGTGAGGTACCGGGTGAATCGAGTCAAGACTGATTAGGATTTATGAAGCGGGTTTGGGGCGTGGCCTTGCTCCTGAACCTCAGTTAACCTGTTAACTCCATTTCACTAGCAAGGACCACGCTACGGATTCAGAATTTAACAGTTTATTGAAGGTGCGGAGAATTGAATGGTCTGGGGAGAGGCATCGCCAAAGACCCGGAAGAAGACTCAGTGTGGGGGTGCAGTCTTCGGGAAATCGTCTTTCCGAGCCTGCTCAGGACCCCCAAAAAGGTCTTGGTGGAGAGAATGAGCGTGGTGCAGATGTAGATTACGAATGTAGGTTCGGTTTGCTGAGGAGGACTAACGATCTAAGATTTGGATGATGTCTGATATCCCTGATCTGGCAGCTAAGGTAGCTGCACCTTTGCGGATTGAATGGACGGAGTAAAATCGGGGGAGATACTGGACCGGCGAAGAATCTGGCTGAAGTGATTAATGAACCAGAACCGGGTAGCGGGGCTACCCGAGTCAGTAATAAAAGCGGGTCAAATGGAGATGCGTTAGCAGATGACCGAGACTGAACGTAGCAGGTGATGGGTTCGTAGGGACTGATGCGGAATAAGTGTATTCGGACGGAGGTGCCGAGCTGGTCTGTTTTACTTCTATGTAGGGTGTACTTGGGGGTGTCCTGACTAAGTATTAAAATGTCTGAGAGACATGGGTGAATGGAAGGGTAGTGTCTGGAAGAAGAGGGGGCAAACTCAGAACAACGCAGGAACCAGAAATAAGCGAGTAAGAGCATGGACTGAAGAGTTAGATCGATGAAGGGGGATAGATAACCGGAACGAAGCGTGCGATTGCAACGGGTGAGGAAGTCAGAGGTGAGCGGTAAGCAATGAGCAGCGGAGGGTTGTTCTAGCTTTAAGGCTTTTTGAAAGCATCGAAACGTGGCAATGGTCGAGAGCTGGACAGGGGTTACCTGTTGCCAGCTTAAATAAGCCGCTTACTGATAGGATTTAATAATGTGTTTTATTTAAGAGCGCCTTTCAGGGCACCCAAGGTCACTGTACGAATCAGAAAACACAAATACAAAATACAGATAAATCAAAACAGGTAGCAGTTAAAACAAGGTGCATCATGACAAGGTAAGTGAATGACTAATTGATTTAATGGAGGATACGTGAATTTTCTGGATTGAATGGGAGTGAGATGAACTGGCAGATAGACAAAAGGTGTAAGAGAGACCATACATTACGTGAAAAGCCTTGAAGGCATTCCGGGCGGACAGGTAAACAGCGAGGGTACTGGGTGAGAGGCGGTCAATGATGGAGATCTGAGATACGGTGGTGAGGTAGTGGGGCTGCGGCGTCAATTGAAGATGGTGGCCGAAAATGGTCGGAGTGCAGTTGGGTGGAGGTCTGCAGCGGGAGCTAAGGATCTGAATTTCTGAAAGGAGAAACAAGAAAGAATCAGCAATGGAGTTTAGGTGACCGGGGATGTGAGCTGTGCGGAGTATGAACTGATGTTGGGCTGCTTAGAGTGAGTCCGCGGATGAACTGCATGATAGCCGGGGGAACGAGATCGACCTTCATTAATAATTTCTACGACGGCTTCATTATCAGAGTGAATTAGGATTGAGTTCTGCGACCACTCGTGTCCCCAAAGAAGGGCCGCTATTACAATGGGGTAAAGCATGTGGAGAGCAGAGGAAAGGGAGGCCGACTGGGGCTGAAGGGAATCAACCTCCGGGGTCCAGCCTGAAGCGAACCACCTCCCTTGGTAGTGGCCCCCGAAACCGATGGAAGGGGCAGGATCAGTATAGAGCTGTATGTCTTCGGGAAGGTAGACAAAATCGTTATAAAAGAAAGAGATACCGTTCCAGGAGGAGAGGAAATCACGCCAGAGCCGCATCTCTGTACGACGGGGTTCGGTGAGGGCGAGCCGATTGTGGAGGCATGGCATGCTACCGGCAGTGGATAGAAGGTGGGACACGAAGGACCGACCCTCGGGAATGATGCGGACGACGTAGGTAAGATGGCCCAAGAGCGATAGGAGCCGTTGCTTAGAATGCGTATTCATGAGGAGGAAGTTAGAGAGGGTCGGGGAGATCCGGTGGACCTCCGAACGGCAGCGAAACCTGGATGGAGGACGAGTCGAGGGTGATGCCCAGGAACTCTAAAGTAGTAAGGGGGCCCACCGTCTTCTCGTCGGAAAGAGGGATGCCGATGTCGGAAGAGGCCTCAGTGAGGGCACGAAGCCCCGGGAAGTCATCCAGGGGGGTGAAAGGACGTGAGGCAGATGGTAAGTATTAAACCGTAACCAGCACGGGATCTAGGAAAGAATTGAAAATCCTGGAACTACTCCTGCAGCCAAAAGGTGAGCTGGACCGCAAGTAGTAGGTCCCCTTCCAACAGATACTAAAGAAGCGCCGGAAGACTGGGTGAAGGGGGGGGGGGGGCTTAAAGGCCCTCTGATGTCTGCCTTGGAGAGCCGGGCGAGAAAGGGTATCAGAAGGAAGAGAAAAAGAAATAGAGGAAGAAGATGAATGGGCATTCTTAATGATTCAGGTAGCATTTTCTTATGCTTCTATTTGTGTAGGGAAAGTGCAAACTACAGTGAAAAGACAATGGCACCACCGGTAAGGACAGGGAGGAGAAAAGCTGGCTGAAAATGAAGCGAAATCATTAACAGAGGGAGCAGGCACGGGGTAGCATGGTGGCCGGCCCCCAGCAAGGGGCGCTGCTGGCGCCGGGCCCGAGACGGCGGGGAAGGGATCTGCATCACGGGAAAGCCTGCCCAAAGAGGAAGCGGGAACGACGGCGGAACCGGGAAGCTCCGGACGGAAGGAGGATGCGTGGGGCAGAGACAAAGGAGACGGGAAAAGGAGCTTGAAAAGACAGGCCTTGGAAGCGGAGCGGTTGAAGGGGAAACCCCTTTCCCGGAGCACCCTGGAGCCGCGCTACTGTCCAGCCGGACATGTTGGAGCGTCCCGAAGCAGCGACCGGGGAGCGCCGAGCTCGATGGGAGGCTCTAGAACGAAGCACGGGAGCCCGGCGCGGGCGGCGAGGGATGGAGAAGGAAGGGCCCGGGCTGGGCCGGCCGGAGCAGCGGGGTGAGAGTGCCGAGGTGACGGCTCGAGCCCATGAGGGAATTCCCGGAGCGGAGAGAGGGAAGCAGGTGAGGGAGGAAGTCGGCCGGAGCAGTTGCGAGTGCGGCCGCTAAAAGATGCGGTAGCAAACGACGTGGAAGACAGATAAGTCTGTAGGAGCCGGGGAGAAGAGGCCGCGGGGGGACGGACTGAAATCCCGCTGGCTCGAAGACAGGCTGACACGGCAGGAAAGTTGGCGGACGACGAGCCGGAGAGATGCCCCGGAGATGCAGGACCACCTCGGAGCCACTCCTCGGAAGGATCGACGCCGAGGATCCATGCCAGGAACAAAGAAGCCGAAACGTCGAGCGAGGTGAACAAGCACGAACGACACGCAGAAGTCCGAACTGATCGCGTGAAAACGAACGAGACAGACTGGGGATGAAGGGCAGGCAGAGTTTATATATGTGTATCGCGGCGTGATTAGAGACGTAGAGCGGGTGTGAGGTACCGGGTGAATCGAGTCAAGACTGATTAGGATTTATGAAGCGGGTTTGGGGCTTGGCCTTGCTCCTGAACCTCAGTTAACCTGTTAACTCCATATAATGTGCACCAGTGTCAATTTCTATTGTGTTTACAAGTTTTGCACTTTTAATTTAGTGGGTTTTTAACATGGCAAAACTAATAAATGGGTTTACTGTTTTAAATGTTGATCTTAAGGTGTGTTATTTTTTGCAAAAGACATTTGACCTGAGTATTCAGTGCTGCTAATTTTTATATTTCATATTTGTTTTGCATCCTTTAATTTTGTAGCTGCAACGTAGCTAAAGAGCACGATAAAGCACGATTGCCAGTGGCTATGGTGTGAACAGCATATGTAGCATTACAGATCATGATAATGTTTACATTCAAGGTATCTGCATTATGTCAGAGGGGACAATTTGTTTATTTTGTATCTGTTTGTGACTAAAAAGACTCAGAATCTTAATAAGGTTGAACGAATATCTAGTTTCTTTACTTATTTAATTTAGAACTGCTTTAAACTGGTAATATTTTAAAAATCCTGATAAAACTCTAAATCTGATTATATGAAAAAATATATCATTTTCTTTTTTGCCATATCACCAAGGCCTACATACAACTGTACTTGCAGTGAAGTGACAGGTTTCTCTCCATTTCAGTTGTTGTATGGCCGTTCCCCATGATTGCCCACGATATGGAATCGCCAGAAAAAACTGCCCAGAGAGCCCGCCTGAGGAGTAAGAGATTGTACAACAGCAAGGAAAAAAGTTTAGAACTACAACCAGGTGATCCTGTCTTAGTACGCACTTTGACGCCCCATGAAAGAAAACTAAATATACATTGGGAGGACATTGTCCATACTGTTGAATGCCAAGTAAATCAAGATGTTTTGGGTACTTTGAATGTTGGACCAGGTTGACATGCAAAGATATTGAGTCCAGTTAAACAAACTGTCGACAAAACTTCAGTTCTGGAGTACAGCATCTGCCGGTTTATTAGTTTACATACCTTCTCTGAGCAGGACAGAGCATTGATGACATACAGTTCTGTCGTCTTCAAATACCCCAGCAAGACTCTCCGGCCAGCCCCAGACTAACTAGTTTCTATTATTAACACACAGGTTTTTATACCTAGTTTGTGTGTCATATTGATGCACGAACTGTCAACAGTGTCCAGATGTTTCCTTTCAGTAACAACACGCTCTCTGCGGGATCATGTTCTGCAAGCCAAGTTTATAATTTATCGTGTCAGACTGACCCTAGCTTTCCTTCTCTGAATAAACACACAAATTCCTTCGCGTAGCATTTTTGATAAGAATATTTTGGACATTCATCATTCACCAAAACAGATGTCCCAGTTTATGACCTCAAACCCGAGAAAGGTCAAAAGAGGTCAAGGATCCTTCACCGAAATCTGCTTTTACCATGTGACTTTTTGCCTCTTGAAGTCCCAGTGCAGGTCTTAGGCAAGGCAAGGCAATTTTATTTGTATAGCACACTTTCAACAGCAGGGTAATTCAAGGTGCTTTACATGATTTGGTGATTTAAAAAACAAAAAAAAACAATGGAAATTAAAAGTAAAAGAAACACACATTACACATGATACACAATAAAGCAAGAGAAAGATTAAAAAAAACAAGAGAGCATGAACACATTTCATACATATGACATCAATCATTTACTCGAAGGCAATTCTAAACAGATGATTTTTAGTCTCGATTTAAAGCAGTTCAGAGTTTCAGCAGCTCTGCACTCGTCAGGAAGTTTGTTCCAGATAAGAGGAGCATAGAAACTGAAAGCTGCTTCTCCATGTTTAGTTCTGAGTCAAGGGATGTTTAGTAGGCTAGAGTTGGAGGACCTGAGTGTCCTGGTGGTTGGTACCATGACAACAGGTCTTCAACATAAGTCCCAGTGCAGGCTGAAAAAATGAGAAAAGAGACATGTTGCAAAAGACAAAACAGTTAGAAATGTTGATAATGATGTGTTGCTTCAAATGTTTCTGACTGCCCAGTTTCCTTTACACAGCAGGAGTTGAGATGTTGGGGACAACATCTATTTTGAGTGAAAGTGTGTTATAGGGTATAATTCTGATTTAGTAAATGTAATATTTCAGTTTTTGTGATCATTTGCATTAACATGCTTTCTTCGGTTTAAAATGTGTAAGAAACAAAGTCTTACGGTTTACTTTGTTTAGAATAGGGGTTAGTCCACCAATGCCGCGTCCTCACTAGAGCCAGGAAAGTAGAGCACATCACCCCAGTTCTAAAGTCCTTACACTGGCTCCCTGTAGCTCAGAGAATAGACTTCTAAATACATTTACTAGTTGATAAATCATTGAATGGCTTAGCACCAAAGTATGTTGAAGATTTAGTGTTACTATAGCTCCTGAGTTTTGTAAGTTTATGTTCCTTGTTTTTCATTGTAATTAAATCATTCTCATTTTACTTTGCTGCATTTGGGTCCTCACTCTCACCAAACATGACAGTTTTGTGTATGCTTCTTGCTTTATTGCTGTTTTTACTTTATGTGCTTTGTAATGCTTTGATGTATCTGTGTATGTTTCTTGTCTTATTGCTGTTTTTACTTTATATGCTTTGTCTGTGTTTTACTGTTATTTTTATTTTGCCCCTTAATCATGTAAAGCACCTTGAATTACCTTGTTGTTGAAAGTGTGCTATACAAACTAAATTGCCTTGCCTTGCCATTCCCCAGAGGGTCCACTAGTGGGACTCGCATGCTTTTTCCCTAACTCAATACAAACGAGTGAATGGAGGAACAGTTAGTGCGTTCCTCTTGTAGTCAAACTCAGAAAGTTCGACTTCCGGGTGGGAAAAATCAACTGGAACGCCCCCCGAAGTTTGACTTCCCACTTAGAAAGTTGAATATTTTTTCCGTGCTCTGACTTTGACCTTCAATATGCCCGTTACTTGCGCATCAACAATAGTAGCTGTGGTGAAAATGTTTATTTTGCAAGATACCCTTGTAAGAGTGAGTCTAAAATCAATGTTACATGTAGAGCCTGCAACTCTAAAGTCCAAACTTAACAGAATAAAAGTGGTATTTGCATATGGAAAGTACAGCTTAAAACAATGTTTGTAAGAGGTGGTACTACTACTAGGGCTACCTTGGCTTTGCCATATTGGAATTCCGACTTATCCGACTACTTTAGCTGGAATGCTGTTTACCTGGGCATGACGCAAAACCCAGCTCCGAGTTCTGACTGCCAAGGTAATTGGAACGCACCAAGTGATCAGGTAAAAAATTAAAAAAACTAATAAATACAATTTTCTGTGACCATCAGATTCTGTGACTCTGAGTGGTGCTGTTTCGCTAATTCCTCCCTAGACCATCAATTGTGGCAGCAGATGCTCCTATCATATTATGTGACCCTTCCATCACTTGTATAAAAGAAAAGCGTCTAAAGGTTGAAAGTTTTTTTAGGTGACAGTGTGTGCATAGATAACTTATGAAATTCAGTTTTTTAGTGTAAAGGTTACAAAGTATGTGACCCTTCCATAGCCTTTGCATAACATTACTCGCCTCAGATCAGATTTAATAATGGCATTAATGATTATTACAAAGTGGCACTACGTTTGTTTAGGAGGAATCGGCAAACCATGCCCCCTAGTTACAGAATCTGATGGTCATTGGAAATGGTGTAATACCGCTCTCCTGTGGTCATTTTCCCTTTATTATCTCGTTTTTTCAGGGAAATATTGGGATAAAACTTTAAAGAGAATGGTATGTGGATGTTTATAATCCTGTGTGCATGTGTTAGGGTTGCTTTGCACTGCGGCGTTGTTTGTTTTGTGCTTATATGTTGCTTACTAAGCTAACTCGTTCGGCAATATTGCTAGCAGCAGGAGACCCATTGCTCCCATCATGGTTTCCTGCGGTTTGACTTGTTTAAATGAGAGTAATGCACTGCAATGCTTAGGATTGTTGCAGAGTCAGTGCATCAATATGTCTGATTTATTTGTTTTGACTGTGAAATCCTTTTATTTCATGCTTAGAAGATTAGTTTTGACTGTTATAAAATATGATTTAAATAATTAAGAGTAAAAATGCTAAAAGATGTGCAATACATTCAATGTGAAACATTTATTTTGCCTGTGTTTAAAAACATGGTTTAAATAATTAATTCTAAAAAAGGGTGAAACAGAAATGCCAGTTTTAAAGACAAGCAATACTCCTGTGTGAAGTATTTATTTGTTAATGCAGAGAGGCAAGGACTTAATGTAGCACTTGCCATTAGTTTTGACACCTATGTCTTTGTTTCTTAAATGTTAACACACAATGCAGACAAGTGAATGGAGGAACAGTGATCTGGTCTCCTGTGGTCATTTTCCCTTTATCTACTTTTTAAGGGTTAACCCCTGCCAACTGCGGTTCAGCTATATGGTATAAAATAAATGTGTAAGATGTGTAGCTTATAGTAACCAGCAAGAAGATAGCAAAGTAAGACAGATCTTGCTCTTTTTTTCCCTAGAATTGTCTTTGTGCATGTTCAATGCGGTCGAGGAAACCCTATCACCCTACCCTTCTCAAAGCTGTCATATTTTAACAGGCTCGAAGGATTGCTTGCCCAAAGCAGAGGGTAGGGTAGTTTAAGTTGTGTAACCTATTGCTTTAAGGGACCTACCCTTAACTAAGGGCAAGCTTTTTTTTCCCACATGCATCTTGAAGGTTTAACATGACATTATAGAACATTTTAGTACAAAATGTACACCTTGAACAGTGGTCTTATCTGCAGGTTCCACAAATAATGCAACAACACTCTGCAGAAACTAAATAACCTCTTGTTTTTCATGTAAAGATGGCTCAAAGAAAACCTGTCACAAGGTTTTATCTTAAATTGATTGAATGACATCTTTGTCCATGTAATGATTTCTGGTCAAAGATTAACCGTGAACCTTAGTATTTGCAGTGGGTTTGAGAAAACATACGTCACTACTAAAATAATATGAAAGCCATTTGCCTGCCTTGAGAGGCGTGGTCAGACTTGGCTCACCTTAAATATAGACTTCAAAGCACTTGGGGCTATCGACTGATCGATGCACCTCACAAGCAGGAGTGTTCAAGTTTAACTTCACTTGCTATGTGCTCAATGACTTCAGACAAAGGTAATGTGAAGTAATTTAACCACTGTTTAATTTACTGTATAGATGCGAGTTGTTATTAAACTGTTAAGATTTCATTGTCATTGCCTGATCAATAAGGTTTTGAGGCTGTGTAAATTGCAATAAGAAAGGTTTGGCAGAAATTACAGATCCAGAGATTTACCTGTGCTGATTTACCTGTTCTTTTATTTCAGCTCTGCTAAGTGGCTTCTCTCATCGCTGTTGTCAAGCTGCAGCTTCATAACTCAACGTCTCCTTAGCGGGTTCTGTGCCAACCCACCTACCGGTAAATTCAGATTTATTTTGCAACTTTTTAACTTATCTAGGCTCTACAAAAGTGCTATGCAAATACTTTTTTATCAGTCCCCCACTCAGTGCTTTTTATGAAAATGCTCCATTCTATATAGACTATATGTTTTCTGGTGCCAACAATATACAGTTAAGATTTTTTTAGGCGTGGGGCAGTGTCATGTGCAATCTTACAAACTGTACAACAAAGCAACAAACCACAAATCATTTGATAGACAACCATCCAACATGAAATTGTCACCTTTGTTTTTACTAGTTTTTATATTACATGTAATATTTATGTTTACTTCAATTACTTATATAATTATATATATTTACTTGGTTTTGTTACTAAACAGTAACATCCTGATTTACTAATCAATTATTACTTATTTTTGTGCATCACATTGGCTACTCAGTTTGTCTCTGTGTAAGAAAGTTATCTTTAACATCTCCTTTAATGTTGACACTTGCTCACAGCGAGATTAAGTCACACTATTACCCTGTGTATTGTGCGTTTTTTTTATTTTTATCATCCAACAAAGTAAAACGATTTCTTTATAGGAGCATGGGGCAGAATGAAGAAACAAAACTCACGAGCGACGCGGCCGGCGCTGCAAGTAACTGCAGCCAGTCGCACGGGAGCGCGCACAAACGCTTCACAAAAAAAACCCATACCTCTTCACAGTGACATACTTCGTTTTCTTAGTGCCACTTTTTAGTGGGCTGTGAGTCGTCCTTGGTCGTTTTCCCAGTTGCAGAAGAATCCATTCTCACAATAGAATCAATGGAGGTCTGCGACCATTTTTCTTCCTCTTTTAAAGCTGTCGAGAACGCGCAAGCCGTGTCAATTGACGTCACACTAAGACAGCATGGAAAATTCGGGCCCCGAACTGCAGCACATTTTGCAGCACACAGCCAGTTTAAGAAAATGGAACAATAGTGGGTGGGCTCATTCTTTTTGGTTTATAACGCTTCATCACCCAACAGCATTAAAAAACTGGACATGCATGTTTATTTTATTGACAAATCCTGCCCCATTTTCGTTAAAAGAAACTACACTTTCTGCTTCAACGTTTGACAACAGTTAGATTTGCTTTTGATTGTTAATTCTGATGTGACAGTGTCATGGTTCCTGGGTGTTTGTGTTTTGTTAATTTTCCTTACTTAGTTCTATTATGTTTTAGTTATTCTTTGTCTCCCTCTGGTGGTCTGGTGTTTGGTTGCAGTTATTTGTGTTAATCTCTATTTTTCCCCCAAGTTCATATTAATACTTATCCTTCATTAGTCCCAGTGGTTATATTTTATTCCTCCTTCTGTTTTCCAGTATTTCATTAGATTCCCTTCCAGACTCATCTTTAGTTTCTTAAGAGTCTTCTGTCTCCCAGTTGATTACTTCCACCTGCACTCTCCATCCCACCTGCATCTGCTCCCACTAATTGATCATTGGTCTTCTCAGTCACTTCCTCATTTCCTCCTCAGTATAAATTCGGTCCTCTCTCAGTCACTACTCGCTGGTCCGTTGCCATTCTTCCCTCTCTGGTTCCTGCCTTCCTGGTTGGCCGTCTGGTTCCTGTTTTTTTCCCGTTTGCTGCCTTTTGATCCTCCTGAGTTATGTAAGTTCCTTATCCTTGTTTTCATTAAATCATTTTGTTTATACTTGCTGCATTTTGGGTCCTCCTTAACGTCAAAACATGACAGACAGCACCATTGTTAGTTCTTACTCAAGTGATGTCACTCCATGCACAAACTTCCACCCCTTCTAAAAGTTTGAATTCTGCCTAAAATGCCTTTTATGTTATTGAAGAAGTGAAAATGATAAAATATTGAAATTCATCACCTTCAAATGAGTTTGCAAGTTTGACCATTACAGTTTGCATTTTTTTTGTTACACTTTTCACATAGTAACAGGATCATTTAAGGATGTGCATGTGTATTTGTGCATTAACAAACAACATATTTACAAGATGTGAAAAATAGAAACTGTACATACAGAAATGGGCAAATAACACCAGCAGAAATGTTATTTGAAATGAGAAAAATAGTGCAAATTGCAGCAGAGATGTAAACATTTATTGAGTTTGTTGGGAGCAGTGATGGTTGTCAAGATAATACAATTTTAAAATCAATCCTGATTAGCTGTGCCGGTTTGGATTTTTTCTCATCGCGGTATCGGTAATCAAAAAATTCCTGCGGTTTTGCAATATACCCATAAACATATATATATATTTATATCTACCTGCCGCTGCACCTTGGCTGTACCCTACTCGTGTGCATAATGAGGTGTACCTTGAGGCCAAACTACGGCCGCGCCAATGTGTCAAAGACGGCTCTGTCTGCGGCAAAGGCAGAGCGCGTCCCGCAACAACTTATCCAACTTATCCAGGAGAGGAGCGCACCGTAGCTCCTGCTTTGACACTTTTACGTACAGAGAAGGCTTCGGCCCCCAGTGTTTCCCACACATAGACGAATTTGTGGCGGTGCGCTACAAATTAAACACAGACCAAAAAAAATTTAAAAATCAACACCGACCGTCACATATTGCGTTTCGTTTTTCTTTTTTACGCTATTTAAATAACATGCTGTCTCTTCGTCTCTCTGTCACTCACGCGTCTCTCTCTCTCGCTCTCTCTCTCTCTCTCACACCCATATTTCGTTTTCTCTTCTACTTGGCAACTGACTTTATTTGTGCATGCATCCACGGCTTGAAATGGACACACATGAAATGGTATTATGCATCACAAAAAAAATTGCGCTCACACACAAATGTGCTGGGCTTTTTTTTTTTTTTTTGGGCAATGATGACCGTGAGGCACTCAGACCTGCGGTGGGCGTCACGTGACCGCGGTACGGCGGTAATCCGGTTACCGCCCCAGGCCTAATCCTGATACAAAGAAAACTAGAAAAGCACTCAGAAGAGCACAGACCACCGCCAGGGACACTCACCCCCCGCCCCCCAATCCCCATGTTGTTATGTAATTCTAACCTTCGGTAATTTTCCAGTAAAATGTCTGTTAATCAGACACTTGGCTTTGTTCGTGCTGTCGCTGTGCTGTTCCAGCAGAAAGTGGAGGTTCCCACATGCACAATAATTAGCTGCTGCCCAAGATCAGTTGTGTGTGAGCTTACTGAGATGGGAGAGGAGTGCAGACATTTCCTGAATATTTAATCTAAATCCGTTTATAACTTTTTGTGTTATGTTGCTAACAGACGGACAGACAGACTGGTACGATCACATAACCTCCTTGCTGGAACTAATTGCTCAATACTATTTTCAACACCATAGCATCCTTTCTTGAAGGCACAGGGCTATTTCTAATGAAAATCTGAAAATTATAACCAATAGCAGTAGAGCAATATTTTCATTGTTTTAATTAAGGCACCAACTAGAAATAGATTCAGCACCCATTTAAAATGAAAAAAGAACATAATTACTTAGTGGGTATTAACATTCCTGCTTAGGTGTAAGGATAAGGAAACTGTGTTTAGGCATTGGCAGTCGGGGTGCCAGTATGTCTGTCCCGGGGGAGGTCGGTGGTGGAGTGGGGGTGCGCATGGCTGGGCTCTGTAGCTCAGCTTAGCTCCTCCTGCCAAGTGTTGGTGGGCTCCGGGCTAGTGGCCATAATGTCGGGGGCTTGATGGGACTGGGGGTGTGGGTGTTATAGTCTGGAGGATTAGTCAGTCAATACCTTAAGATGGATGGTCGAGGACAGGCTAAGGGGTTGGTGTATCTACGCTGGAGTCTGTTGGTTTCTATGGTCCTAGTGTTGTGGGGACTCTGGGGAGAACTCTGGATGGCCACAAGCCACAATCTCTGCCGTGTTCATATTTTATAATGCAACCCATCTACTCATTAGCAGCTAATTCTGCCACTACTAAACAGAGGATTAATGGAAGGGGGTTACTCTGGTCATCGTACCGGTTTTCTGTTTAGAAGCCGTTGGAGCTCTCTGCTGATGGACATTTTTCGAGGTTATTTGTACCCACAGTAAAATGGAGTGTTGCATTTTGTAGACTCACACTCAACTTTGTACTAGGGGAGCCTAAAGCCTCGTTTTCACTGAGTGGAACGGCCCGGCTCGGTCCGGTCCACTATTGCGTAATTCTGACTTTTCATGGGAGCGTTTCCACTGCCTACTGAACTCACCTTGAGCACTCGGGGTTTACCCTGAACTCTAGCGTGGCGTCATACTGGAGGGATGAGGAAGTGGGTGACGCGTGAAAAACAGAAGAGGAGGAAGAAACCACAACAATTGAGTCCATCCAGCAGCTCATTGTTGTCTTTCTTGCGTTTTGTTTTTTTCTTTACACAAATACAACCGCTGTGTTTAATAAAAGGCTCCATGCGGCGAGGAGAAGAACAGCTGAAAAGAGAAGAGAACTTTTGGCGATGTCCACCTTTGTTCAGTCAAGACAAAGACATGATCGCCTGGCGGGGGTGGCGTTTAAACTAACTGCAGTGTTTATGAGATCACCCACAGGACTGTGTTATGTGATGCAAGTAGATCCGCCCTAACCGTATCAGACCATTGTCCTGTGGACCGACACTTGAAGGGGGACCATTAATGGACCGGTATGGGCCACTTTTACAATGGAAACAGACAAAAATCTGGACCGGACCGCTCACTGGAAACTAGCTATATTTGTCTGGCGAACTCAGACTGACTTAGCATATTGGGGCATCAGTGAAGTTGCTCAAATTTAGACTGATAATACGAGCTTATGTTTTTGGTTTTTCACTTTTTCATTGTCCATTTTAAATTGCTCAAACATTAGACTGTCAGTTGTGGTTCTAGCACTTTTAGCTCTAGGACACTTGGCGTTGTTTGGCTTCTCCTGTTCATTTGTCTCGTAGTCAAAATTCTAATGAACAATGCTTTTACCTTTTTGACAAGAGAGTCACAAAGACTCTTCTCTGGACATCGTTATAATGTTACCGGAGTTTTAAACTTCCTTATTTTTAGGTGAGACTCTGCAAGGTTGGAGACGGGGTGAGTGTCTGTTTTTGGCAGCACTGCTGTGAGCTGATTTTTACTAGCTTGGGGAGAAGAAAATGGCTCAAGTTTTATTTATATTAGGTGCGAATTGTTGTACTTTAGTCTAATTCCCATACTAGACACTGAAGTCCCCATATTCTCTTTTATTCTCTGACAACCTGGAAACAACATAACAAATTACACAGGACTCAATAGTTTCATTACGGTATATCTATATATATCGGGAATAGAGCGTTCACTCTATTCAAAGATCCTTTATTTACTTCAGCCTTTTATTAGCAACATTCAGCAAAGTTACACCCTGCAGAGGAGGAGCCGTTCCTCCCCTGCTCACAGTCAACTAATCATAAACAAACACCTTATAATACAGTCGTGGCCAAAAGTTTTGAGAATTACATAAATATTGGGAATTGGAAAAGTTGCTGCTTAAGTTTTTATAATAGCAATTTGCATATACTCCAGAATGTTATGAACAGTGATCAGATGAATTGCATAGTCCTTCTTTGCCATGAAAATTCCACTGCATTTCATTGCTGTCATTAAAGGACCTGCTGAGATCATTTCAGTAATCGTCTTGTTAACTCAGGTGAGAATGTTGACGAGCACAAGGCTGGAGATCATTATGTCAGGCTGATTGGGTTAGAATGGCAGACTTGACATGTTAAAAGGAGGGTGATGCTTGAAATCATTGTTCTTCCATTGTTAACCATGGTGACCTGCAAAGAAACGCGTCCAGCCATCATTGCGTTGCATAAAAATGGCTTCACAGGCAAGGATATTGTGGCTACTAAAATTGCACCAAAATCAACAATTTATAGGATTATCAAGAACTTCAAGGAAAGAGGTTCAATTCTTGCTAAGAAGGCTTCAGGGCGTCCAAGAAAGTCCAGCAAGCGCCAGGATCGTCTCCTAAAGAGGATTCAGCTGCATGATCGGAGTGCCACCAGTGCAGAGCTTGCTCAGGAATGGCAGCAGGCAGGTGTGAGCGCATCTGCACGCACACTGAGGCAAAGACTTTTGGAAGATGGCCTGGTGTCAAGAAGGGCAGCAAAGAAGCCACTTCTCTCCAAAAAAACATCAGGGACAGATTGATCTTCTGCAGAAAGTCTGGTGAATGGACTGCTGAGGACTGGGGCAAAGTCATATTCTACCATGAAGCCTCTTTCCGATTGTTTGGGGCATCTGGAAAAAGGCTTGTCTGGAGAAGAAAGGTGAACGCTACCATCAGTCCTGTGTCATGCCAACAGTAAAGCATCCTGAGACCATTCATGTGTGGGGTTGCTTCTCATCCAAGGGAGTGGGCTCACTTACAATTTTGCCCAAAAACACAGACATGAATAAAGAATGGTACCAAAACACCCTCCAACAGCAACTTCTTCCAACAATCCAACAACAGTTTGGTGAAGAACAATGCATTTTCCAGCACGATGGAGCACCGTGCCATAAGGCAAAAGTGATAACTAAGTGGCTCGGGGACCAAAACGTTGACATTTTGGGTTCATGGCCTGGAAACTCCCCAGATCTTAATCCCATTGAGAACTTGTGGTCAGTCCTCAAGAGGCGGGTGGACAAACAAAAACCCACTAATTCTGACAAACTCCAAGAAGTGATTATGAAAGAATGGGTTGCTACCAGTCAGGATTTGGCCCAGAAGTTGATTGACAGCATGCCCAGTCGAATTGCAGAGGTCCTGAAAAAGAAGGACCAACACTGCAAATACTGACTCTGCATAAATGTCATGTAATTGTCAATAAAAGCCTTTGAAACGGATAAACTGCTTGTAATTATATTTCAGTACATCACAGAAACAACTGAAACAAAGTTCTAAAAGTAGTTTTGCAGCAAACTTTGTCAAAACTAATACTTGTGTCATTCTCAAAACTTTTGGCCACAACTGTAGGTAGTATTTTTACCCCCTATTTCTCCTCTATAAGTTCATATTAACAATAGTGAGAGTTACAAAAAGTACTCCAGAAGGCATTAATCCAACTTTTAAATATTTACAATTAAAAAATCTGTCTTCCTCATTTTTTTTCTGTCAAGCCTTCTCGTCCATACCCTTTCCTATTTGAGACACTTACAACTCAGTTTATCCCTGGATGGTTTACACAATACATGCACACGCCACAAATACTTACTAATGGACAGTAAAATCACCACACAGCATAAAACAAACCCACCACTTATTCAGATCAGCAAAGAATAGAACAATTATCTGCATTGTATCTAATTCTAGATATTTGCAAACAAAACTCTCAATTCGCCATAACTAAATAAATACACCTTTAGTTCCCTCTTTCTTAATACTACTGTTTCCATCAGAAATTTACACACATTCTCTTATCAGCACTCAGTAAGAGACACCGAGGGGTCAGAGAAGCTGCGACTGCAATCACACACACACAAACAGAGCTACACACACACACCAGCTCTCCCCCTGTTTAACATGACCTCTGCCCCTTAATTTCTTCCACAGTCCAAGGAAGCTGGACTATTCAACATCTAACACAGAACTTCTACACATGAATCAGTAATCTGTAAATACATACTGCAGCAGCTTATATACATATATTTACACCCTAGGTGAATTCTCATAACATATACGCCATATACACCAACGAACGATAACAAAACACAACATATAAATTATTAAGCATATGCAAACTTATTAGAGGACCTCATTAACCTGGGACTCTAAACCAAAATCTTCAACTTTATTAGAGGTCTTTATTAGCCTTGGGACTCTAACCCAACATTTTCAACTTCATTAAAGGACTTTAACCTTATTAACCTAGTTTGAATTGCTCAAGTAAAATGTGTGGATCAACAAGCTAATACATTTCTCTCCCTTTATTTGGTTAAGACCAATGTGCAGAATTGAGTTAAAACGGTTTCTGCTCACCTTCTTTGCAGACCTGCTTGGGAGGTGTGTCCAGCTGCTGAAACTTATTAATCAAATAAAAAAATGCTTGGCTGTCTTTTTTCCAGTCACTCTTCCCCTCCAGGTGGGCATTGAGCTTTCTCAAGGCCCGGACCCCACCTAGTCCAATCTTCTGTCTTTACAGTGACCAGCAATGCCCGTCGACACCTTGCCTGAGAGCGATCACCTCTGAGAAACAGACCACAATCAATATTTCCATAAAAAAAACAGTCAGTTAGCTATGGGACAGCCACATTTTTTAGAATGTTCAATTTAGCAGTTCCAATAAAGGTGCTGCCTTACCTATATATTCAATGAGCCGGCTCAACCTGTCCCGCAGTCAAACTTTGTGAGTCCGAGTTCTTAAATACTTACAATAGTTGATCAGAGAACCCCTGTCAGACAGGCCCAGTGTAATGGAGACACACGCATACTGTGAAGTTCTGATAAAAATACTCTGAAGGTCCGATAGTGGAAACATGCCTAAACACATAAGTATTTTCTCCTCCTCTTTACTCTTTGTTTGTTTTTTTTCATACTCTTTTGTTGAATATAGCTGGAACTCACCTGCTGCAAATGTAACCATGCTTATATCTGTTGTGCCACAGATAGGTAGATTTTGGCTATGGATAATTGCCTAGGGCAAATATTAATAAGATAAATAATTGTACGTCAAAATCATCAAGTTTGGGGCACCACCTGGAATCCAGGAATACCAATAGCCAAACCGTTCACTTTATGTTTATGATTACCTGCCTGGTAAGGCTGAGATAATTAAACGATAGATGAAGGAATAAGTTCTTGGCGTTCTTTGAACAGCAAGTTACTACACATGTAGGTGAAATAACAAACAACGCTTTTCCAAAATACAAGAGTTTATTACAAAAATAATTCAACTTTCAGTTAAAATTCTTTAATCAACAAACTCACTAAGCTAGTAACACACAACTAAACCACTAAGGAAAAGAATAATAATTAAACTAACACCCAAATGTAATCAGTAAAAGTGATAAATATGCAAAGAAGTAGAAACAACCAATAAATTGATAATGTCACATTTCAGAATGAATGTTTTGTATTGAAGACGTTTGGGAATGAAGCTAAATTAGTTTTAAACTAATTGTGGTTAGTTCAAGACTAATCAGCACCTTCTGGTTTGTTTTCAAACCACCAATTCACAATGCAAAGCAGAAGTGAAGAAAAACATTCTTTGGAAGAAGTAATGTTTCATTAAACCATTTTCTGAATTAGAAATCAATAACTTCAAGGAGAATTGATTCTATTTTAGGGATCAGTCACCGCAGTGATTGATCTAGTTTAGTATTTCGACTTACCAAGAAGACGGTGTCAAAAATGACTTAAAAGATTAATTTTGGTGTTTAAACTATCTGTTTTAAAGACTATCTGTTTTAAAGACGATCTCTATTCCATCAATGACAGTCTTTATTTTTCATAAAGCCGAGCAGTCAAAGGCGGGCCCAAATGGTTAGCTCGAGCATGTAGCCTACAGCTAACTCACGAGGAGCTGCTTAAAGCCGTTCATTTATTAAACACCAAACAAAGGAAAACTGTCGGATTGAGTAACTCAGGATGCAGGATATAATACTACTTTCCATCGGAGACCTCGGAAATCACTGTTTAAACCTCCAGGCCGACTGGCCTGTTTGTACCCGAACAATAAATGAAATCGTACACAAGGTAACGAATCACAGTGAAAACAAACAACCCTTAAATCTTGTTTATCCTAAACTAATCTCGCTTCTGCCCAAGCAGACCTTATTGAACGGTTAAAGTTCTCCAGGTTGCTCCGTTGATGATTGGGAAAGCTAAAACAAGGTTAGCCAGCAGGCTAACAATAGCTGCGGTCGGTTAGCAGTGGGAGGCCTTACGGCTGATGGGCCAGCCTTGAGCTGGAACGTCGCGTCGTCCTCATCGGCTTGGCTAAACAGTGATCAGCTCCACCTTCTATCACTGAAAGTACCTTTTTTCGCAGCTTTCCAGCACAGCATTCATCCCACATCAGGTGGGTGTAATGGCTTAAGTCTGGACGCTGCTCTGCGGCATGCAGCAGCTTGTTAGCGGTCCCTTCCTCACGGCAGCGTCTGTAATTCAGAAAGCTTCTGCACGGCTCAGCAAAACAGTGGGGTTTGTCTCATCTGTGGTTTGCGATTCACCTGATCGATCAGCAGTGTTTGTCTTCCTGGGAGTTACTTTCTCCCAGAAACCCGCGTCCTTTCCCCTCGCTAGCGAAGGAAGGATTTTGTGGGGTCTCTCCTGGCACTGTCGGGCCGAAAGCCCAAGCGGAAAAGAGCGTGCTCCAGTGACCCGAGCCCTTATAAAAGCTCTGGTCCTCTTCTTCTCCTGTTGGAGCAAGAATGTGGGGTAGTGCCACCCAATGGCTGTGTGTGTTTCATCATATCTGATTGTTCTAGGGGGCACGGTGGCGCAGCTGGTAGCGTAGCTCACCTCACAGCTAGAAGGTGCCGGGTTCGATTACAGCCGGGGATGCTGTGGGTGCTGAAGGTGTGTTTGTTCCCCCGCATCATCGGCACCCACACCCTGGGTGGGGTTGGCAAAAGGGCCTTTCTGTGTGGAGTTTGCATGTTCTCCCCGTGTTCCCTTGAGCAGCTAATGTGAGCTACTCCCACAAAAACATGCATTAGTCCTGGGGCTGTACACTGCCTCCTCCTGGCACGTCGGGGCCCCTGAAGGGTTGGGAAGGATCTGGCTGGAATAACGTGATCCTTCCACGTGCTACGTCCAGCCGGAGAAACCCCGCCCCGTCAGGTGAAAAGAAGGGCCTGCTCACTCCCCAAGCATGAAGGAGGTTTGGGTTTCAGTGCAGGGCCCTCCCGGGACTGGCAGAGTGAGAGGGGAACCCCAGGACTAGAACTAAGGTAGGAGTACTGGGTGATAAATGATGGGAAAAAACTGTGGGATAAATTAATATAAATATATATATATATATATATATATATATAATTTATATCTGATTGTTCTTTCTTAAAATAGGCTATGTGTTTAAACAGCTGGTGGATATGTTTATCAAGATGGCTCATTGGCATGGGTGGATCTACTGGGGTTTGCGTTGGGTGGCAGCTCCCACCCTAAAAGAAAGCCTTGCCGCCCCTGCTGCCACCCTAGGCGGCAGTTATGAATTTAAGAAATAGTTACGTAAAATTGGACATTAATTGCGTGAAGCTCCTTTTTCATGGCACATGAAAATTGCCACATTATATTCTCTTTGGTGAACCTTTAAAGATGCTCTGCGGAGTATGCTGAGAGTGCTGCAGAGAGCGCACCATGTGGCTGTCATAGAAAGTGCAGTCAGGAAAATGTGCACTCCCTGAGAGTGCTATATTGTGAAATTATTTTAAAAAGTTTGATCACCATTAACAAATCAGCAATGGCATGAAATTGTACCATTTTACAGGCTTATTTAAGGAAACAAGGCAGTCTGTGAGAATTAGTTTTTCAGTATCAAGATGCAAATCTGTTTATTTTTGTTTTACAGTACCTTTCCAAACCTTTTTAAAATAGCTGTTTTTTTTGTTTGTGCTAGTTCTATTTGCCACATATCCGAATGTTAGCGAGCTAGTATCAAATAAATCTCAAGTTTATAAATAGCTAAATCAGTATATGAATTTTCTAAATATAACAAAAATGTTTTGTTTTTCTTGTTATCTTTCAGGTTTCAGACCTGTTGCATGTGCTGACTGCTGCATACGTTGAAGATTTTCTTTAAAAAATGGGAAACGTACCATCAGAAGCGAACATGGGCGACGGGCTGAGGTGCTGTAAGTGTAATAGAGTCTTGCCTCCATGTCAGTCCTTTGATAATTTAAGAAAAGATGTCATACATGGGCAGCATGTCTATGTTTTCAATGGAGGGGAATACTACAGACCAATTGGTTATGATAACTACTATCATTGCCCTGATTGCTTTTATAAGCCAATCAGAGATGCAGAACGTAGGAGGGAAGAGGAAGAGAAAAGAAGGAGAGAGGAAGAAAAAAGGAGGGAGGAAGAGAGAAGAGAAGAGGAACGTAGGAGAGAGGAGGAAAGGAAAGAGGAAGAGAGAAGAAAAGAAGAGGAGCAAAAGAGAAAAGAGGAAGAGAGGAGGAGAGAGGAGCAAAAAAGGACAGAGGAAGAGAGAAAAAAGAGGGAGGAGGAGAGAAGAAGACAAGAAGAACAACAAAGGAGAGAGGAGGAGAGAAAGAAAGAGGAGTTGAGTCAAAGAATAAAGGACTCAAGGGAACGTGCTAAAGAGCAGTATGAAAAACAACAGAGAAGTAGACAAGAATCTCAGTCCAAATATAATGTTCTGATTGGGCATTTGGATGAATTTGAGGATGATTATAAATCTTACAGTGGGAAAGATGAGTTTTTAGAAATCCTTTCTTTGAAATGTAACATTGAAGCTTCAGATCTAAATCTCAAAGCACCAAAAGCTGACCTACTGGGGAAGATCCTGTCAGCTCTGGACAAACTCCTGTTCGATGAATGGATAAATGATCCCCCATCCGGCAGCACTCTGCAGCACACTCAGGTTTACATCACAGAGCTGTCTGCACTGTCTGCAGAGATACCAGAAGAAGTTTCTCGAGAAAATATCTCAAATCATTTGCAGTCCTTGGTTGAGTCCATTTGTCAATCAGTGTGTAGTATTTCTGAGAGTCTTGAGTTGACTCAATCCCTGTATCTTACTCTGATGCACTACATCAATGAAAAGGACAGCTTTGATGCTGATGCAGTCATTATAGCAAAAAAATGGGCTAAGGAAGAGTTCACCGTGGAGCAACTTTTTCCTGTTGGGTTCCTGAGCATCCTGATTTCATCAATGCATAGTGCAGTTGGCAAGGCCTCTATTTTTATTTTAAAAATGGAAATCCACTGTTTGAAGCTTCTAATGTCCACTCTTGTCAATCTGAATGGTAAAGAAAGCCACAGTGCATCAACTGAGATGATAATTGAACTTGTAGAAATAGACCAATGGACACCCATGGAGGCAGTGAATCTACTTAAAACAATGTCATTAAAATGTGCAGATGATGTTTCAATAACAAAAGTCCTCAAATTGGTAGAGGTTTATGACATTTCACCGAGCTGGACCGACGAGTCTGGACTCCCTCTCATTCAGGCTCTTGACAATGCTGATTCAAAAAGTTTCTATCAGGATTTCCATAAGATTCTCAAAAAGAAAGATGAAAGTAGTCTAGATGCAGCTCTGGCAGAGGTAAAAATGTCACAAAAACTGGATGATTCCAGGATCAAAGAAATAAAAACCACCATCACTGGTGTTTTCCAGTTTTCAGAAAATGCTCCTGAAGGATCTTTAAAATCTGAGACTTTTGACACACATAATTTACTGACCTGTCTTTCTCAGCTCTGCAAAGCAGTTTTTGACACAAAAGGCTGGTGGCCCACAGTGAAACACATGGTGCAGTGGTGTGTGCTTGTGCCAACTGGGAAGACAGAAGTACCAAAACTGGTTTCTTCTGAAGACCCATGTGTCATTGCCATGTTTTCTGCAACACAATTCTATATGGGGAATAAAATGGATATTATGCTGAACTCTGACAGTGACACTGAAGCTCAAACCAATGAATGGTCTGATTTCTACAAGAGCCTCGGAATATCAGTCAGAACAAACATTAGGAAACAAACTGATTCATCTTTTATGAGTGTCTATGAGGCCGATGTCATCTATGGTACACTTGAAGACTTTGTGTCAGACTACTTTCTGTACTGGAGAGAGATCATTGAAACAAAGATCCCTAGTTTCATACGAGGGTTTATCATTGAAGAAAAATGTCTTATTGCATCACAAACTCTTGATCTGCCAAGGCTCAAGGATAGTGATTCCCTTGCTTGTGCTGCAGAAGTCCTGCAAAACCTTGTGGGAAAATTCCACACAGAAGATATTGAACAGAGAGAGAGGTTCATCAAGGCTGTTTTTCAAGTTCTACAGGCAAATTTAAAAGAAAGTACAAGCACTGAATCTAAAGTCACCAAAATTCTTAAAAAGATTAGCGGAAAGGAACTTCTTCCTAAAGAGATGTTCAGTCTGACTTTTCTTGAAAGTCTCTTGAAAGTGATTACCAGTGAAAATGAAGGTGAAAAAAGTATGACTTCTACTGCTGAAAAATGGTGTTTGGAGAGTATTTTGGCATCTTCAGAGCAAATTAGAGCCTCAAATAAACAAACCACAGAAGTCTTCCAAATGGTTTTAAATCTTAAAGATAAAACCCTTTGGTCAACACTCGAGCTTCTAAATCTTCTTGAAGCATTAATCGATCAGCATCATAACGACGGCTGCATTTCAATCATGAAGATTTTACATTTAATGGAAACATATCGAGTGTCTTCCAAGTGGACAGATGAGAAGGACCAATCTGTTCTCAGTCTCTTAGAGGCATATAAAACAGAGAATCTAATCGAGCATTTAGAAAAAAGCCTTGGTGAAGAAAGAATCAAAAGCACTGACACCCTTTTTGATGAAATAAGACAGATGAAAGACATTGATGAAGAAACACTGAACAAATCCTACAATATAGTTTCTCATGTGACCAACCTGATAGAAACTGGTGAAATTAAGAAACACAATGACATAAAAAAGGCTAAAACACTCTCTCACAGCATGGAGACGGCCGATCTTCAGGAGGTCTTGGCAGTCTTGTGCAATGCAGTTAACCTGAAAATAGCTCACGAAAAGTGGTGGCCTAGAATCAATCAGATGATAAGCTGGTGCCTCTTGGCCTTGTCCAACTCTGGGAAGCTCCTGGAAATGGCAACTGGAGAGGGAAAGTCTTGTGTCATAGCAATGTTTGCAGCATTCCGTGTGTTTAGGGGTGAAAAAGTAGATGTGGTGTCCAGCTCTTCGGTTTTATGTCAAAGAGATGCAGCAGAATGGGACAACTTCTACAAGTACTTTGGCATTACAGTTGACACAAACACAAATAAAACTGATGACAGCAGTCGAAAGCACTGTTACCAGAAGGACGTCATCTATGGAATGATTGAAGCCTTTGCTGCTGATCACCTTCGGCAGATTTTTGAGATGAAAGATGTTAGGCCTAATCGTAGCTACCAATGCATCATCATTGATGAAGTGGATTCTCTGCTGCTGGATCAAGGAGTCCAGTTGACCTACCTGTCCAGCCCCATGGTCTCCATGGAACACATAAACACTATTCTGGCGATGATCTGGGGGCACGTCCAACAGTATGGCTTCCTATCTTCAGAACACCAGACATTTGTCCAGGGTCCACCTGCTTCATTCTTTAGGGCCATCTTTGATTCAATAAACACAGAAGACACTGATATCGACGACCCACTTGACATTTTACGTATTGCAGAAGAAACCAACACTGTGCCACAGGGCTTTACAGAGGACATCCATAAGGGTGACAAGAACGATATCCTCAAAAAGCTGAAAATTGTGAGTCAGGATGCTGCGATAAAATTTTTTGAAGAAATGGAGGACTATGTCCCCTATGGTTTCACAGTTTACACATTAAATGATGAAGGACTGCTTTGTCCAAGAAAACTCACTCCATACAACACAAATCAAATTCCAGACCTAAAGTTTCTCATCTTGGATGAAGGCTTGTGTTGTCCTCTCTATGACTCAGAAGAAGTTCTAATCAACCCCATTGCAGAGTTAATCTCAGAGAAGATTCAGTACACTCCATGCACAAACAGCACAGACAAAGTCAGCATTCCTGGGTTCTTGAGGAATCTCATTGGGACCAAAATGTCTTTGTGGGTGGAAAATGCCTTTCTGGCAAAGCAGCTGAGGGAAGGACGGGACTATGTGGTAGAACATGACAATATCTGTCCAGTAGACTTCAGATCCACTGGTATTATTGAACTGAATAAGAAATGGGGTGATGGTCTGCAGCAGTTTGTGGAGATTAAACATCAAGTCAAACTCAGCACAATTTCAGCAGTGACAAACTACGTTTCTAACATCTCCTTTTTTCAAAAGTACCAAGGAAAGATATACGGGACAACTGGAACACTTGGCAGTGACAAGGATATTCTGTTTCTGCAGGATCTATATCCAAGTATGTCGGCATGCAGAATACCAACATTCAACAGGAAGAAACTATATGAGGTCAAAGGAACTCTGAAAACAACTTCTAAGGAGTGGAAATCTGAAATAAAAAGGGTTGTACTGTCTCAAATTTCCTCAAATTCATACAGAGACGGAAGAGCCGCCCTTGTGATCTGTGAAACTATCAACATAGCCAAAGAAATCTACGAAGAACTGAAAAGCAGCATCCCAGGTGACATCATCCTCTACAGTCGCAGTGACAAAGAAAGTTTGAGTAAAATAGAAAAGGAGCTGGTTCCGGGAGATGTTATTGTTGCTACAAACCTTGCTGGGCGTGGCACCAACATTAAAGTGTCCAAAGAGGTGAACAAAAATGGAGGACTCTTTGTTATTCTCTCCTTCCTTTCTGAAAACACCAGAGTAGAGCTCCAAGCTTTTGGTCGGACAGCACGTAAAGGTAAACCTGGATCTGCTCAGATCATCATGTGCACTCAACACCTGCAGCATGATTTCAGGTCAGCGACGTCTCTGGAAGAAGCCAAAACGACAAGGGACAGACTTGCTGCAGAAAAAATAAGTTCTATGATGGATGATGTTTCTGAGATGAATTTGCGTGAGGAGCTGTTTTCAGAGTACTGTGACACTCTTCATGATATTTACAAAAAAACAGATGGAGATGACAGAAAAGTTATTGTTGCCATCATGAATGAATTCTGGGGGATCTGGCTGCAAATTAATTCAGAAGACATTGAGCAGCAGAAAAAAAGTGAACTTCAGCAAAGTCTGAAAAAGGATTTAGCTGTGGCAAGACAACAGTCTTCATCTCAAACTTCACCGTCTTCGAGCATTTATCACTACATCAATTTTGGAAATATTTTTCTGGATGACAAAAAATGGGAACAAGCTGCCAGGCTGTTTGAAAAAGCCATGAATCAAGATGGAGATTGGGCAGCCATCAGTTTTTACAGTCACGCATACTGCACTATAAAACTGTCTAATGGAGATTACCTCACTAAAGCTAAGGAAGATCTTCAAAAGGCCCAGGAGTCCCTAAAGTGTCTGTGTGAAGAATGCATGGTCTGTTTGCAGTTCATAAAAATGGTCAGTGTGGACTCCAGCAAAGGTGAGCCATCCAGCCTTGAAAAACAGTTAACAACCAAGTGCAGCATGTACAGGTTCTTTGATAAAAACATAACTGAGGCCATACAAAAGCTTGATGAAATCAAAGGAAAGGGGAGGGATGCAATAGCCAAAAAATCTCCTGTTTTCTCGTTGGTGTCAGATGCAGATGAAGAGCTCCAAATGGAAGCTGATAACCTTTACAGTCGCGGTCTAAAATACGTATTCTCTGTTGAGGAGAAGCCTCGCTTCCCATGGGAAGGTCTGCTGGTTTTCTTGCTTGGAGTTGTGCAAATTATTGCAGGAGCATTGCTCACTGTATTCACAGTTGGTACTTTGGCTCAAATCGGAATGGGACTCATAACTGAAGGAATATCAGACTGTATTGAAGGTATTACAGCCATGGTGACAGGAGAGTTCAGCTGGAAAGAATGGGCTATAGGAAAAGCCATTTCCATTGGTGTTTCTATCATATCATTTGGAGTTGGAAAACTAATTTCAAAGGGATTCAAAGCTGCCAAAGCAGGATTTAAAGCTCTTGGTAAAAAACTGAAGTCATTGCCTAAGTTTCTCTCCAAACAGGCTAAAAAGAGTTTAAGCACTGTCACAAAGACAAACATGAAGAATGCTGTAAAACATGTAGCCAAAACAATTGTGGAGGAAACGTTGGTTTACGGACTTCAGAAAGCAGAAGAGGAATTACTAAAACAAATATTAGAAGGCATCAAAAAAGAGGTGACAAAGGGAGTTTTTAATGATATGAAAGGCAACCTGGAAAAAGAACCCTTGGCTACATTGGTGGATAATGTTATCCTCTTTGACCTTATGTATAATGACCAACTGCGTGATGTCCTGGAAAACGACAGCAGAAAGAAAGACCTCCTCTCCATTTATAAAAAGTTGGGAAATTCTGCATTACAGCCATTATATGCAGATCTTAGTTGGCAACAAAAGCTTAATTCATCAATCCTCAAAGTGCTTGACAGTGCTACAGAAGGGACAAAAGGAAAAACACGCGCAGTTTTGATAGCTATTCAAACTACTCACTATGCTATTCTGGCAGGAGATGCCATTGGTGAAGTACTCACCCTCTCCAGCAAGTTCTTCTCAAACTTTGAGAAAGAACTGAAAACTTTTAGCGAAGGAAAAACTTCTAAAGTGAAACGAATTGAGCTAACCGTCTCAGATACTGACATGCTGAAACAATTTAAGCAAGACTTGGCCAACACCCTCAGCACGTTATTGGCTGATGCGTTGGTGGAGGTGTTTTATCAGAAGTTTTTCAATCACCTTGTTTCTCGTGCACAAAACGAAGCACACAATGTCATTAGGCGACATGTCAGATCTGGCTTAAAGAGTGAGAGGACAGAGGAAAAACTTAAAGCTGGACAGCTCAACAACTACATAGCAAACATGCCAGTAAATCCAAATGCCAAAGCTGCAGCTAATGCTGGTCGACTCTCAAGATCACATGCTGAAAAGATCAAGGACAGCAACACTGCTGGTACTCTTCTCGATATCAGAGTCCTGTCAGAGGCCACTGGGACTAGAGTTGTCATTCTTACAGAAAGCAAACATGGCAAACTCACCAAAATGCAGGAGGTGAGTCCAAGCACTAAATCTGCCAGTGAAACAGTGACTCTGATCTACAGACCAAAGAGCACCCAAAATCCTAATGGTCAATATGATGTGTTCATCAACAATAAGACAGTGAGCATAGACAGCAAACATAAGAGTTCTCTTTTTCATGCTTTGGCCCGAGGCATGAAACCCAAAGCCAGTGAATCAGAGATTGCTTCAGAGGCAAACCGCCTGAGATCTGTGGAGGCCAAGACTCTCCTTAAACAACCAGGCCAATGGGAACCTTTCATAAAGCGCAAAGAGTTGACTGAAACAATCAGAGGAGGAGACTGGTACATGGCGGAGGCAGGCAGACCAGAAAGAATTATAAAAGAAAACAAAACCCTGCTGCAGAAAATAACTGGAAAGTTCGAACAATACAAAGGATATTTTAAAAAAGTGGCCATTCCAGCAGTGGAGAAAAAAGTCAATGCAGATCTGCAGCCTACGAACAGTACCATAGTGGAAGCTAAGCAACTGAACCAGAAGAGCAAATTGGCTATGGCAATGCTGCAAGTGAGAAAATATTTACCTGTATCAGATACCAGCAAAACATCTGGTATGGAGAAAGATGAAGGCCTGAAACTACCAACTGATCGCAACCTTAAAGATGTAATTGATGATATTTCCTCTCCAGAGCCAAAAGTTTTGAAATCATGCTTAGCTACCATGATAAGCAAAGATGATGTTGTTGGAACCTTTAAACTGATGACGTTCAGTGCAATGGTCAGATGCCAGCTAAGTAACACCAAGAATGTTCAAAACAAGAAGAGTAAAACACGGATTGCCATGTTTGAAAAAAGTTTCCAGCAAATCAGTACACAGATGGTACAGAAATGGTACAATCTGCTTCAAGGCAAGGGTGTCATGACAAATGAACATCTTACAACAGTCACACAATGGATCAACAACCAGGGCTACAAGGATCAAAATGATCCACACAGGAAACAAGTGTCCAGCGTCCTTTCATGAAAAGGTAAGATGAAATACAATTTATTGATTAAAAAAAAAAAAAGTACTCTGAACAGGAGAAACGTTCTGTTTTCTATATATATAAGATAAGATAAGATAAGAGATACTTTAATAATCCCCGTGGGGAAATTAAGTTTCGGTACAACCAATCCAAACAGGATTTGGAAGACCGCGGCTTTAGGGACACATGGGGGACAGTGGTAAATGGAGGTTGCTCTACCATTGGCACATGCCCAATTCATCACAGGACCAACACAGCCAATTGTTCACTCACACAATCATGCCAAAGAAAAATGTAGAATTAACATAATATGCATGTTTTTAAACTATGAGTGAAAGAAAAAACCTATGAAAGTTTTTGTAAAACATTTAGGCTTCTATTAACACCAGGGGTCTCATTTATAAAGCTTGATTACACACTAACACTAAACATGTTTGTACTTCTGAGAACTGCGTAAGTCACTTTCTGCACAAAGTTCGTGATTTACTAAGGAAAAAAGTGCAATGAAAAAATGTGCACAACTTTGAGTATACTAAGGACCTTGCTTATGCACATTTTGGACACAGAGAACACTGGCAGCGCAACAGGAGAAAATTGTCAGGCCACATTTTCAGATTTGTAGACGCTCACTCACACGAACACTCAACCAACCGTCAGGCCGCACCTCTGTCTCTGAACTGAGAATAAAAATGAGAATCTGAAAGAAAATATGCTCATTTAAGAATTATATCACACTATGTTCATTTATGTTCGTTTATGTCTTCAGATTATACAGCAATTTCACTTATTGGTGCATTATTTGTGATGAGTGGAAATATAAATACAGCAGTGACACTCCTGTATAATGCTGCATCGGATGTGCTGTCACTCATTAAAGACCCCCCCTTCCCCCAACACACCCTGGTGGTGGCATGCTATTTTTCTCTTTGTCTCCACCTTTTTTATGTAAGGCACACCGCTGCAACAACGCTTTGTCACTCTCAGCTCTTTCGTTTATTTGTAAGTTGTGACCCCAAATAATATTTTGCACAGATAATACTAAATTTAAAACGCACCTGTTCTTTCAGGCTTTAAATACCTAGGACTGCTGAAACTTATTACGTTTTGCTGTAGCTTAGTTTTTATTTGTTTTTTGTTTGTTCTTTTTGTTGCTAAAAGAAGTAATCCTATAATTCAAACTTTATATTTATTGTTCCTATTTGTTTTGGCGCCGGTGCTGTGCTGTTTTAATTTTTATTTGAGTCTTTTTACTCTTGTTGGCTTGTTAGAAATGTTCTTATTGCCAACTACACTCACTGGCCACTTTATTAGGTACACCTTGCTAGTACCGGGTTGGACCCCCTTTTGCCTTCAGAACTGCCTTAATTCTTCATGGCAAAGATTCAACAAGGTACTGGAAACATTCCTCCGAGATTCTGGTCCATATTGACATGACAGCATCACGCAGTTGCTGCAGATTTGTCGGCTGCACATCCATGATGGAAATCTCCCGTTCCACCACATCCCAAAGGTGAATCTATAGAATTGAGATCTGGTGACTGTGGAGGCCATTTGAGTCCAGTGAACTCATTGTCATGTTCAAGAAACCAGTCTGAGATGATTGGCGCTTTATGACACGGCGCCTTATGCTGCTGGAAGTAGCCATTAGAAGATGGGTACACTGTGGTCATAAAGGGATGGACATGGTTGGCAACAATACTCAGGTAGGCTGTGGCGTTGCTACGATGCTCAATTGGTACTAAGGGGCCCAAAGTGTGCCAAGAAAATGTCCCCCACACCATTACACCACCACCACCACCACCAGCCTGAACCGTTGATACAAGGCAGGATGGATCCTTGCTTTCATGTTGTTGACGCCAAATTCTGACCCGACCATCCGAATGTTGCAGCAGAAATCGAAACTCAATAGACCAGGCAACATTTTTCTAATCTTCTATTGTTCAATTTTGGTGAGTCTGTGCAAATTGTAGCCTCAGTTTCCTGTTCTTACCTGACAGGAGAGGCACCTAGTGTGGTCATCTGCTGCTGTAGCCGATCTGCTTCAAGGTTTGACAGGTTGTGCGTTCAGAGATGCTCTTCTGCATACCTTGGGAGTATCGAGTGGTTATTTGAGTTAACTGTTGCCTTTCTATCAGCTCGAACCAGTCTGGCCGTTCTCCTCTGACCTCTGGCACCATCAACAAGGGATTTTCGCCCACAGATCTGCGGCTCACTGGATATTTTCCCTTTTTCGGCCCATTCTCTGTAAACATTAGAGATGGTTGTGCATGAAAATCCCAGTAGATCAGCGGTTTCTGAAATATTTAGACCAGCCTGTCTGGCACCAACAACCATGCCACATGCAAAGTCACTTAAATCACCTTTCTTCCCCATTCTGATGCTCAGTTTGAACTGCAGCAGATCGACTTGAGCATGTCTACATGCCTAAATGAATTAAGTTGCCGCCATGTGATTGGCTGATTAGAAATTTGCGTTAACAAGCAGTTAGACAGGTGTGCCTAATAAAGTGGCCAGGGAGTGTATGTTTTTGTATTTTATTGAGAAAAACTTTGGTCACCTTTTGGCTAAGTAAAGCTCTATACAGTTAAACATTGATTTATTGAAATAAAAAATGTTTCCATGCCTCTACTTCACCCATAAACATAAAGGGGAATTGCGCTTTCTCCGCCTCTGCCATTTACCCATGAAATGCCCCATATGAGCCGGCTTAAGTCTATGCAGAATATTCATTAGGCACTTTGTATTGACCGTTTATGGCAGAAAGTTGGTACGTAGGAGGCAGGATATGATCCAAAATCATCTGAGCACATTTCTTGGGAGAATGTTATTTATAAAGCTGAAATAGTGTGCAGCTGTGCGTACTCAAAGTTTTACATATCGGAAAATGTTATTTTAGTACTTTTTTTTTTTTTGCTGAGCTTAAGAACGGTTTTAATAAGGATTCTACACAAAGTTTTATAAATGAGACCCCAGGTCTTTTTCATTGTTGCAGTCTCTGTTAGTTTTTAAAGCTCCAACAAAATTAAAATGCTAGAAGAGTCACTCAAAGGCCTTTTCCATTGCAAAGAACCGAGAGCCTGTTCGGAGCTGGTGCTGCAGCCAGAGCTTTCACAAAACCTCCTTCGTTTTCCATAACAAGGAGCCAACTTGGAGCCACCGTGAGCTACGGCGTTGCGTCATGGAAGCGTTACTTCAGAAATCATGCGGGAAGCCGCTCGCCAAAAATAAAGCAGACGCTGAAGAAGAAAAAACATAACAACAAAGATGGATGACCTCGTCGGAGTGCAGATGGTAATCGTCGCTTTACAAGCATTTGTTGCGATACAGCGGCAAAAGGCATCGCTGTTGCAGTTACTGTCGACAAGGCAACGTCGTAGTAGGCGACGTAGTCTTGACGCTATCCATGTTTTCAACAACAACAAAAAAAACATTCCCAGCAGTCTGGATTTAAATATGGCGGTCCTCTTTTGTGAAGGGAATCAAAAACACCGGAGCTTAGTCAGCACGGAAGCCACAGGAGCTCCAGCTCCGCCTCAGTGGAAAAGGGCTATAAGTTCACTTGGTCAGTAGACAGAAAAAAATATATTCAAACCTCACAATGTAACATTTAGTTTGTTCTAATTGCTCCATTTATTAAGTGTAAAAAAACACAACACAGAGAACACAGGTTCACAGTGAACCACTAAATAACTAAATAGAAAGCTGAGGAAATATTATGGGTATTATTTCTGTATTTTCTGATTCCAATAGTGCAATGGTTTTAGCTCTTATGTGTATTCTCTCATATGCTATTTTTCATATTATGTAAGTGATTAGCTGAACAATTCAATGTTGATTTGAGAATTTATTTTATGTACCACCAAACTGACCTAAGTGTTTTTTTTCCTTCATAGTGAAGATCCTGGTGGTTACTGGTTAACCAGAACAATCGAAACTACGCAGCATGTCCACCTGCCTGATCATCACAGATAAACTTTGATTACGTATCATCATATTAACGATTTTTTACCCTCAAACGTGCTCTACAGAAAGCATATTTAGATATTTGTTAATGCAGCTCTTTTGCAGTACTGTTTGATTTAAACATTTGTATAGCTTTTAAACATCCTGTTTAACATGCAATAGTTTAGGCCATCAGACAAACCATTCTATGGGTGAGCATATCAAACTAGTTTGTCAATATAAAGATTATTGCATTTTTATTCAGTGATAAACTACAACCCCAGATTTTTGATGGCTAATCAAGTGAGAAAAAGATGTCTCTTATAAGGTTAGATTAAACAAAGTGAAAGTTTGGTAATAATAATAATAATAATAATCAAGCTGTATACTTTACTTTTGTCACTGTCTGAAGTTAATTGTGGAAGTTCCTTAATCACCACTAGATAGGACTGGTCTAGTTGAATTAAAAGTTGATTAGTTTAGAAATCAAAAATGAAACTTCACTAAAGTAAATAGTGAAAATTAATTTGCTTTTTCTTTTCAAAATATTCATGTTTTTCATTGTTTTAAACTACTTATTTTTAGCAGCTGTTGAACTTTTATCAAAATCTGATTAGTTATGAAAATAGTAAAAGAAAAGGTACAAATGCAGATAGACATGATGCTTAAAGTAATTCTTTGTTGAAATATTTAAATAGTTTTATTGTTTTAAGCGCTTAATCTTTGATTTGTGTATGTTCAAAACAGGATCACATCGACAATTCAATTCAATTCAATTCAGTTTATTTATATAGCGCCAATTCACAACAGATGTCATCTCAAGGCACTTAACAAGAAGTCATTTCAATACAATTATACAAACATTCCAATCAGTTAAAAAGTTTCCAATTTAAGGAATCCCAGCAGATTGCGTCAGTCATTGGCGTGAGGTTGGGCAGATTTCCAACCACAGCAATCCTTCAGCAATCCCTCATACTGAGCAAGCATGTAGCGACAGTGGAGAGGAAAAACTCCCCTTTAACAGGAAGAAACCTCCAACAGAACCAGGCTCAGTAGGAGCGGCCATCTGCCACGACCGTCTGGGGGTTTGAGAAGACAGAGCAGAACACAGAAGGAACAGAAGATCCGATATAAGAGAACTTTCTATGTTACAGAAAGTAAAAAGTTGATAACAGGACACAGTGGATGTTCAGTTACTGAGAGGATCATCCCAGTCGATGACCCCCGTCCAACAGGGCATTGCAGCCAAGCAGGATACCAGACCAGGTGTATCTTCGATGGGGAGAAAAACACTGAGAGAAAACAAAGTTAACAGTCGAAATAACAGAATGTACTGTAATACAACTGGAGAGTCGTAGGAGAAAAGGAAGTAGCAGAGTGAAGAAAATTGGTAAGTCTGTCCTCCAGCAGTCTAAGCCTATAGCAGCATAACTACAGAGATAGCTCAGGATGACCTAAGCCACTCTAACTATAAGCTTTATCAAAAAGGAAAGTTTTAAGCCTGGCCTTAAAAGTAAACAGAGTGTCTGCCTCACGGACTAAAGCTGGGAGCTGGTTCCACAGGAGAGGAGCCTGATAACTAAAAGATCTGCCTCCCATTCTACTTTTAGAGATCCTAGGAACTACAAGTAAACCTGCAGTCTGAGAGCGAAGTGCTCTTTTAGGAACATATGGAACAATTAGATCTCTGATGTATGATGGAGCTTGATTATTAAGGGCTTTGTATGTAAGAAGAAGGATCTTAAATTCTATTCTGGATTTAACAGGGAGCCAATGAAGGGAAGCTAAAACAGGAGAAATGTGATCTCTCTTTTTAATATTCATCAGAACTCTTGCTGCCGCATTTTGGATCAACTGAAGGCTTTTAATGGCATTTTGTGGACTTCCTGATAGTAAAGAATTACAGTAGTCCAGCCTTGAGGTAACAAATGCATGGACTAGTTTCTCAGCATCACTCCTGGACAGGATGTTTCTAATTTTAGCAATATTCCGGAGGTGAAAGAAAGAAATCCTAGAAACCTGTTTAATATGGGATTTAAATGTCAAGTCTTGGTCAAAAATAACGCCGAGGTTCTTTACGTTATTACTGGGGGACAATTTAATGCCATCCAGATGAAGTGATTGACTAATCACATCGACAGTACAGGAGTAATTAGTTATTTTTTATTGTAAACCTAAAAACAACAATTGCTATTATGTTTATGTAATAGTTTTGAATATGTAGGTAGTTCCACACAATTATTGCTGATTGAAAAGGAGTAAAATTTAAATTTCTTGTTTGTTTCCACCTTATCTAATAATAAAAAATATGATCACTCAAAACATAATGGAAAACATGTGCATAACATAGACAAAATATCTATGTTGGAGACTAGAACATGCTATACCTATGCTATCTTTGTAGTTTTCTTTCATGTTTTATGACATTTTATGTTAGTTATTAGTCATTGAGGTGTTGGTTATTTTATTAGGTTTTTGGGGTGTTTGTATCAAGTTAACCAGTTGGTTGTCAATGTGTTTTACAGTCTATAATACTAGTGTTTCAAAACGTTTTCAGAAATACATTTTATTTCTTTTTTTTGTCATATCTGCTTCAAATATTAAGATTTATATTTTGATCAGTTTTACTAAATGTTTTGGGTGTTTTGTTTAACTCATAATGGTAACAGTTTTGACATTAAATTGCTACAGTTACATTTCAATAAGGTACTATAATAGAAATATATTTTCATTGCCTTTAGCATTTCATCAGCATGACATTTTAAAACTGCCTTTTACTATATTTCAAAAAACATTAAGTAGAAATCGATATTCTAAGTAAAGGTGTTGAAAGTATTTCAGAAAAACATTTAATAGAATATTATATACTCAGTGATGGTGATGAATATTATGTCTTTCTATTTTGACCATAATATAAACATTCAATAAATAATTTAGTGATAAAAAGATTAAAAACTTGCTAGAAAATAAGAAGAGTTATGCATTGTCCTATGCTACTTAGCATAGGACAATTTTGAACCTTGCACACATTTCTTATAAATCCAAAATTACAAATTGATGTTGTAGGTTTTTCTCATATATTGTTTAAAACATTGTTCTTTTTGCATCTTTTTTATTTTATTTATTGTTGTATGTTATATTGGGGGCCTAATCAACCTTGGAAAGTCGATGTCCAGTCTATAAAGACATCCATGATTGTTTTTCTTTAAATTAATGACAGTAATCTTGGAAAGACAGATGGGCTCGTTTGAATCTTGGTGAATTATAGAAACAGGAACTGAAATGAACTTGAATTTAATTCGTATGTGGTCTTTTCAATGGTAATTTCTGGCTGGATTGTTGTAGTATAATAAAGGCTTTGTTTTTAAAATTGCCTTTATCTCTCTAGTCATTCTTGAGTGATGTTCTTAAATTTCGATAATTAATTCATATAACCCAGTTAAAGTGGAACCGAACCCCATGAAAAATCAAAACCCCGCCCCCAGGCAACATTTGAAAAATTCTACCAAAGTGGGTGGTGCCAGGAGCCTAAGGCACATGGCCAAGAGTGGAGGATGAGCGGAGGGGGGAACGTGGGGATGTGGTCAGGAGGACAGTGACACCTCGCTTAATCTGACACTATAACATGGACAGTGACACCTCGCTTAACACAATAACATGGACAGTGACCAAAGCGATGTTGGCAGCTTTGCGACTGATCAACATTCATCTGTTTTGAACGTTAGCCTATGTTAGCATTACCACTCAGAGACTGGACCCATCCTGTCTCCCTCTGCCTCAGAAGAACCGGCAGCGCTGACTCAGCGCCCTGAGCCAGCAGATTTCCTCCGCCGTCACCAGAGGTAGAGGGGTAGATGGAGGCTTTATGGAGCCCACCGGGCCCGAGCCGTATCAGTTCGATGCCCAAGGCCGGCGCTGCCAGTGCTACTGAGGCAAAGGGAGACAGGATGTGTCCAGTCTCTGAGTGGTAATGCTAACATAGGCTAACGTTCAAAACAGTATGTTAGCTATGTTAACTAAGTGCTAATGTGATAATAATGGTAACCTGAAAAACGCAATTGATCAAAACTCTCCATTCCAACTCCAAACTCGCCACGGGGCGAGTGAGTCTGAGAGATGGTTTTATAGCCAAACCCACGGGGCGTGTCTGTGAGACCATGCCTGTGACGTGAAAAGTGGAAAAGATGTACTGCTCTTCGCCAATCACAAATTTCAAATGCAGAAGCCACACTTCAACCCTAAGAGGGCAGCACTAAGACGTTTTTAGACAAAAAAGTGTAGAATTAAACAAGTTTACACGAAAATGTAAAAAAGATTTCCAGAAACTGAAAGATTGTATTGGTAAAGACCCATTTATACAGTTTATAAGCAAAAAAAAAGTTTTTTTGCGGTTTAGTTACTCTTTAAAGACTGAAATTGAGTCAATAAAAGACCTGATTTAAAGATTTATCTATAGATCTGATTTAACTAAATCCATTCATCCGTTATTTACACCATTTATCCTTACAGCGTCTTGGGGGAGCTGGTGCCTATCTCCAGCGGTCATCGGGTGAGAGGCAGGGTATACCCTGGACAGGTCACCAGTCCATCACAGGGCAACACAGAGAAGCACAGGAAAAACAATGATGCATGCACACACTCACACCTAAGGACAATTTAGAGAAAACCGTTTTTAGACAGAAGTTCTGGAATTGTTGCGCACAATTCCATCCGGTCATTAACCAGAGTTGTCTTTCAAATACACCACTTTTTTCTGGAACATTGCCTTTCGGCTGCTTTCACACAGCAAAAAATGTACCGGAGGATCCTGATGAATGTCTGGGGGGTCAGGGTCCGGGGGAGTGGGGGGTTGTATGTGGATATGACATTAACTTAGTGCGGCAGGCGTAAATGTCATTTCCGCAAACAAAGGGATTATTGCAAAGATGGCAGACGAAACAGCAGATCTACTCACAGTGCTCATCTTTGTGTGCAATTTTGCGCACATGGAAACACTTAAGAGACATCAACGAAGAAGCTGAAAGGAAAATTATGACATTTATACATCATCAATGTGTGCGCTCACTGAAGGGCTCCTCCCCTGGAGCCGGAAAGTGTGCCCAAAGCAAGGTCCCTACATGTGTCTGTCTCATGAAAATGAAAATGTTATAAGTGAAAGTGTCTAAGTTGTACAATAAAACTGGGACCCAGGCCGCCATCGGACAGCGAAGATGGGAACCCCTCCCCGCACCCCAGTGGCGTGCCCATGCCCCTGCATGAGTATACCAATAATGGAGCAGGCGGACAGAGGCATCCGGGGATGGGGAGGAAATGACTGGGGGACAAAATGCCTTCCCTGGGAGCCAGCTCCCCCACTGACTCCGATAGGCACCCCTGTTCATCACGATCCACCAGGCGAGGGAGGCCGACTCAGGGCCCACGGCCGCAACACCACCAAGCCCCATGGAGCCCCAGGTCGCTCCCCCGTTCCCATCCCAACATCCCCCACCCCCCGACCACTGCCGTCCGATGGCCCAGCATGCAACCAAACCCAGCGCCCCCAACTACCCGTCCCGCACATCCACCACCCAGCCAGTCCATCGTGGAGCCCGACTGACACCGGTGAAATGTCTGACCCAGTCAAATGCCCGACCCCAGCACCCCGCAGAGCACAAAGACCCAGACCCGGGAGCTATGTCCAGTGCCAAAAAAAGTGACCGGGCCCAGAAACATCGCCCACCCACCGCAGACACCAGCCGACACCCCAACGTGCAACTACGGTGAGGGGCCATCCAGGAGCCAGCGACGAGAACGGATCTAGAGAGGAGGAAAAAGGAGGCAGCACATGCAGGCCAACGGCAGAAGAGGCCCCCACGCCGGCCAACCCCGGGCCAGGACCCCCCCCTCCCCAGACCACCCAGGAGCAGCACAGCCACCAGGCCAGTAACCCGTGTCTGCCAGTGCAACCCCCCTATGGCTCCGCATGCAGCCGTCAGGAGTCACCACCCACACCCACCAAAGTCCCACTCCTACGCCCCATCCACAAACGATCCCACCCCCATAGACCCCCCCCAACCCCAAAACGCCCCACATCTGCAACAATGTCCCACACGACAAAATCAAGGGCCCCCCTCCCCTTCTAGGAGATGGAGCTGATCAAAGGGGGTCCAGAGAAATTGATCAGATGTGGAGGCAGCGGTTGGAAGACCAATGTAGTCCAGCAGGAGATCTCTGTACTGATTAATATTAAGAGCATTTTTATTTTTCCAGTTCAGGAGGATAGTTTTCTTAGCGATGCATAAGGCAATGTGAACTAATTGCATTGACATTGTGTGTATGGTGACATCATTAAAATTTTCTAGCAGGCAAACTGAGGGAGAAGGTGGGATATTACATTTCAGACACTTTGAAAGGTCCTCACATATCTGGCACCAAAATCTCTTAACAGGTGGACAGAACCAAAACGCATGAATATAATTGTCCGGTATATTGCTTGTAAGTATTAGATGGCGTAAAACCCATCTTGAACATCTGTTGACCTGTATAGTGTACTCTATGAAGGATATTGTATTGTATTCATTGTAAATTGGGATATTTAGTTATAAAGGTTCTTAGACATATCTGAGACCAGATGTTTTTAAATAGGAAGGGCTATCAATTGATCTAATGTGGTGTTTTCTACATTTTAGACAGCAGTTTGGGGGGGTTGAGATTAAGAAAATCCAAGACTCTTACTGGTATTTGTAATTCAGCTGTATTAAGCCTAAATTTACCTTTTTATAATGGATTTAATTTGTTGATATTCTAATAATTTGTTTTTATTAATTCCATATTGTGCAATTAATGTTTAAATGGGATAAAGTCTGTTCCAGGTATTCTATTCCTTTACACCTCCAGTCTGGAAAATTTATCAAAAAATTTTTTTGCAAGATGTCGGGATTATTCCAGATGGGTGTACGTCTGCATGGGATTACTCTGGACTCTGTCATTTTTAGAAACTCCCACCATGCTGTTAGAGAGGAGCTGATATTTTAGCTTTTATTGCATTCATGTTGTTTTATATTTGAGCTAATAAATGGTAGGTCTGAGGATCTTTGTCTTATTGCATAATGTCTGTTCTACGTCTATCCAGGACTCGTCTAGGTAGCTATGTTTTAACCATCTTGAGATGTATTGGAGCCTATTGGCTAAGAAATAATGATGAAAGTTTGGTAGATCTAGACCTCCTTTTTCTTTGGTCTTCTGCAGTGTTTTTAAGCTGATACAAAGGGGTTTATCTTTCCAAAGAAATTTAGAGACAGAGATGTCCAGAGATCTAAACCAATCCAATGATGGTTTGCTTGGGATCATTGAGAGTAAGTAATTGATTCTGGGCAAAACCATCATTTTTATTGAAGCAACCCTTCCCATAAGTGATATGGGTAGAGATTTCCATCTAGCAAGATCATCTTTCACTTTTTTTTAAAAGTGAGATGTAGTTTAGCTTTGTTAAATCTGCCAGTCTTGGTGAGACATTGATACCTAAATAAGTAATATTCTCTGACTGCAGTTGTGTATTAATTGGATTCTGGAAAGAACAATTGATTAGAAGAACTGTAGATTTTAACCAATTTATAGAATAATCTGAAACTTTTGAGTAAGAGTTTATCAACCCGATTACCTGAGATAAAGAGGTTTGTGAATGCTGGAGAAAAAGTAATACATCATCTGCATAAAGACTGATTTTATGTTCTATGTTATTGCATTTTATGCCTTTAATTTTGTTAGTTTGCCTGATTGCTGCATCTAGTGGTTCAATAAAAATAGCGAACAGGGAGGGAGAGAGAGGACATCCCTGCCTGGTACCTCTCTGAAGGTAAAACCTTGATGATGTTTGGTTATTAGTCCTGATACATGCTGTTGGTGAACTGTATAATATTTTCCACCAGTTTATATAAGACTTTCCAAAGCCAAATTTATGTAAGGTTGCAAATAAGAATTTCCAGTTAACCCTATCAAATGCTGCATTTAAAGATAATATATTAGTTTCAATGTTTTTACAGTAAGAAAAATCTATTAATCTACGTGAATTTGTGGATGAATGTCTCCCTTTTATAAAACCAGTTAGATGAGGGTGTATTATAAGAGGGGTTACTTTCTCTATCCTTTTTGCGAGGGCTTTGCAGATTATTTTAAGATCAACATTAATGAGGGATATGGGATGACAGCTGGTAGGAAACACAGGGTCTTGACCTGATTTTAGTAGAAGACTAATGTAGGCAGAATTCATATTTGGTGGGAGTCGGCCATTTTCCTTGGTTTCCTGCAGCATTCTGTGGAATGTTGGTGCCAGAATATTCCAGAATTCTTTATAGAACTCTGCTGGAAATCCATCTGGGCCTGGAGCCTTTTTATTGGACATGCCTTGGAGGGCCTCCTTGAGTTCAGCTGCTGATAGTGGTGAATCCAGGGCCATCGCTTGACTATCCAATAATTTAGGTAGTTTTATTTTATCCAAAAATTATTCAATTTCATGATCTGATGGGTTTATCTCCGCTGAGTATAAAGCCTTGTAAAATTCTTTAAATGTGTTGTTTATTCTTTCAGGATCATATACTGTGTTCCCAGTCTGATCTTTAATAGCAGATATAGTTGCTTTTTCTTTATTTATTTTAAGCTGGTTAACCAAAGATCTACCTGATTTATTACCTTGTTCAAATGTTTCTATCCTAAATCTGTCAGGTTCTGTGGATTTTTGTTTGTTTTCCTTCCACTTGATTTTCTTCCCCTCTGTGCCCCAAGCTGCTTTCTTGCGTTGTCCCTCCTGTTTGTGTTTTAACTTAGTTCTTTTCCTTCTAGTTGTTTTCATGTTAGATTATTCCTTGTCTTTATTACTTTATTCTGGCACTTCCTTGTTTATGTTTCTTTTTCTTGCTCTTAGATGTTTTCACCTTTGTTTGTGTCCTCATTTGTTTCCTTCGTTTATTCCCTCTTGATAGTTTACTTATTTATTTCTTCCTTCTTCTCCCTAGTATTTCCTTAGGTTTCCTTCCTAGACTTATCTTTAGTTTCTAGTTTAAGAGTTTTCTGTCTTCCTAGCCATTCTACCTCTCTTCCCAGTTGTTGATTGTTTCCACCTGCTCTCTCCCTCTCACCTGCATCTGATTCCTCTAATTGGTCATAGGTCTCCTCTCACTTCCTCATTTCCTCCCCAGTATATATTCTACTCTCATTCAGTCACTACTCGCTTGTCCGCCATCATTTTTTCCCTGTCTGTTCCTGATTCCTGCCCAGTTCCTGTTGTTCCTCCCTCATCTCAGTATTTGGTTCTCCAAGTTCTGTAAGTTTTTTGTTCCTTGTTTTTGTTAATTATTAAATCATTTTTAAGTTTCATTTGCTGCCTTTGGGTCCTTTAAAAATACGCATCATGACAAAATCTTTAAATTAAGAACTGGGTCTGTTTATTAATAATTTCAGTTTCTTCTAATTCCTGAATACGTTTGTTTTCTATTTTCTTTTTATTTGATGAGAATGAGATTATTTAACCTCTAAGCACAGCTTTTCCTGCCTCCCAAAAAATGGATGGCGACGTACCAGGGAGGTCAATATTCTCCAAATATGAAACCCACTCTTTTTTTTTAAAATATTTAATAAATCCTTTATCCTTAAGTAATGATATATTAAATCACACATTTTTGCTTTGAGGCGTTTCTTTTTTATTTACTAGAGTTAGAGAAACAGGAGCATGATCGCTAATAGCTATTGGGTGTATCTCAGTGTCTGAAATGTCAGTCAACAGTGAGCTGTTGACTAACAAATACTCCAGTCGAGAATACGAATGGTGGACATTTGAGAAGAAAGTATATTTTCTGTCATTGGGGTGAAGAGATCGCCATGCATCGCAAAGTCCATAATCGCTCATGTACTGCTTAACTATATCAATCGATTGCCAGCTGCGCTGAGTCCCTGCTGTGCTGAGCCTGTCTATTTCTTCATTTAAACCAAAGTTGAGGTCGCCCCCAAGAAGAAGTGAGCAATCCATGTGTTCAAGGAGCACAGAGAAGAAGGAGTGAAAGAATGAGGGGTCAACATTTGGGCCATAAATACTGACAATACATAACTTTTGGTTATGTACAGATAGTTTTACTATAATAAATCTACTCTCTGGATCTTTAACTTAGCCTTAACCAATTAGGATATCCACAAGTTAGGAGTGCCCTCTTTATATTTTTGCGTTCTTTGTCCTTTCCTTCTCTCTTTGTGGGAACATGTTCAGCTCTATGCCGTAGTGTTCTGATGACCGATAGTTTATGTTCCAGTGGGTGGTGTGAATGAAAAAGTAGGTATTGGTCTGTATGTGTGGGTTTCCTATAGACTTCTGTGGTAAGGCTGTCATCTCATTCCATGTGTACCAGGCAGTCCAGAAAAGGTAGCTTGTCTTCTTTAGTATCTTCTCGAGAAAACTTGATGTTGTGATCTTCCAAGTTGATATGTTCAGCAAAAGCTTCCACTTCCTTGTCTTGGATTTTGACTCGGGTGTCATCCACATACCAAAATCAGTGACTGGGTGGTGATCACTTATGACTTCAATGCCCTTCCTTCATTTTTTTTTTTAGAAACTTGTCCTGTCTGGCAGTGTGGCACTCAAAATTGGTGTCTGAGTGCCAAGTAGAAGGCCAACAGATTTACTTTCACAACTGGAGCATTACAGCTTTTGCTTTAGTACTCCACTTGATATATATATATATATATATGTGTGTGAAATCTTTATTATGTGAAGCTGGGGTAATGGACCAAAAGATGCTTCAATTGAAAAAAGGGGTTCTTTATTCTTCAAAAAAATAAGACAGCTTCACTTCCTTTGTTTTATAATACAATTAAGATCTTAACAAATTGAAAATGTTAGTCTCTTGAGGCTTGCTTGAACTTAGAATACTGGGTTAATCTGTCGGACCAGCAAAATGTTCATCAATTCCAAAATGGCATAACAACGGTATTGTACACACTTAATATACGAAACAGGTGCTTGGTGCACAATAATCTAATAAAGTGCATAGAAAAGGGCATACAAAAAACGGCAGTGGCACTTCTACATCAAGGCAACACAAAAAGACAAAACCCAGCTTGTTCGGCATCCAGACACTGAGAATGGGAATGATCTGCGCATGTCCATGCAGTATTATCGCAGTACATCTGACCAATCATAAAAATTTCTCGGTTTATTTCACCCATTTACATAAGTATATAATCACACATGTATATAAGACCGATCTTTCTTTTATAAGCCACACACAAACATCCCGCAGAAGCTTGTCCGTACTCTGCTGCATCACACACCTGTGTTGCATTCAAGGAACGTTCAAAATGCATGGTGAGTTCAATAACTTAGGACATTTAAAACTTATAACAAAAAACAGAAAATAATACCATAAGCCACAAACTTCTGTTTAATAGCGGTTCGCAAACAACATTCGATGCTTACTAAATATGCCCTAATTATTTTTACCAAAATAATTAGTAAAAAACAAAAACCATATTCACTCTATTAATTTCGTTTTCTTGAGATATCTCAGAAAAAAAAAATTCAAACTAGAAATTTTGTTTAAAAGGTCCTGGATGTCCAGTTGCAGTTTGATATCTTTTTTTTATACCCGTTCTCTAAACAGTATAGGCTACTTCAGGCAAAATAACATAACATGTTCCACAGCCTCTTCTTGAAGACAGAAGTCACATTGCCCTGTAGAATGTTTCCCCTGTTTAAATAATGTATTATTTAACCCTATTTGACCAAATCCTAATCTAGATATAATTATTTCCTCCTTTCTGTTTCATATTGTTTTCCTCATTATACCAACTATCCTTTGAATATATGAACCACCTACCAGTTATTTCTTCTTCTCATAGTTTCTGCCATCTTTCCTTGACCTTTTGAGGCGACACTTTTCTGGTCTATTGGTTCTTTTATTTTGACATGTCTGAGCACACTGGTTTTGCACACTGGTTTTGCACAGTTTTTATTGCAAACTGGTTTTATTCATTTTGGATGTTTTAAAGAAAAAAACGAAGACCACCAGAACTGTGATGATGTCATCACGTCGAGCCATGTGCAAAAACCTTTTTTATAGTTCTATCAGGATCACTGCACTCATTCTTTCATCGTCAGAACTATGATGTTCCCTCCCTTAAACAACTGTTGGAGATCGGATGGACAAGTCACCATGATGTGACCAAGTGCCTTGTGGAGAATCAGGATGCTATTATGAGTATCCTGTTAAGGTTACAGAAGACAGAGCCACTGCTGTTGATATCCGTACAGAGGAATCAGGGCTATTGATGATGTTAAGGAGGCATAATTTCTTTGAAATAGGAACATTTCCCCTAAAAGTTCTGGGTTCCTTGAAGTCTGCAAATGCTATGCTGCAGGCTCAATCTGCTGACCTGTGCTGTGCTTCAGAAGTAGTCAGTGCATCTCTGCAGGCTTTGAATCAGATGAGAGATGAGGAAAGTGAGACATTAACCAGCAGGTCTGCACCAGCTGCTAAAAGAAAGAGAACAATGAGGTCACTGCTCACAGGTAGTGTTGTTATGTCCACTGTAGGCCATGCAGAAGGCTCCATGACTCCTGGCCAGGCTCTGAAGAGAGCTCTTCTCAACATTTTGGACATATCCATTGCAGAGATGGAGACAAGATTCTCAACAAGCAATCTTGATCTCATGAAAGCAGTTAATTGCCTTTAACCTCAATCTCCCTCTTTTCTGGATATTGCCATGTTAAGTCTTCTGCACAAAATGGCAGGAAGTGACAGGGACAAACTTTCCAATGAGATTCTTGTTGCAAAAATAATGTTGGAAAATGAATTCAAAAACACTGATGATGGCAGTGTAGAGTTTGTAGACCTCTCCACCGTTTGCAAATATCTACACTGGTATAAGAACTGATGCTATAATGACTGATATAAGCTATAGTGTGTACAGAACTAAAGGAATAAAAACGACAAACAAACACACAAAAAAGAAATAACAAAGAAATAACTAAAATAAAAGACAAAAAACTGAAAGGACAGACAGATTAAAAAAGTTGAAAAACAAAAAACAAAAACATAAATGCAGCCTCAACAGGCCACAAGCCAATGTCCTATTTGTGCCGGTCCCAAGCCCAGGTAAATGCAGAAGGAAGTGTCAGGAATGGATCAAAGCAGAAGATAGATTTATGGAAAGATGAACTGATATGATGGTTTTTTTATGCATTTTAGGGGTTTGGGGGGATGTGACACCCCAAACATTTTCAGTATATCCAGACTCATCCCCCCCCTGATATTTTACTTGGCTATATCCGGCCCTGTCTGGGGGTCTTGTTCACGAAGGAGGGAAAAATGGAGCAGGAGATCAATAGGCGGATTGGTACAGCGTCTGCAGTGATGCGGGCGCTGTACCGGTCCGTCGTGGTGAAGAGAGAGCTGAGCCGAAGGGCGAGGCTTTCAATTTAAGGGTCGATCTACGTTCCTACCCTCATCTACTGTATGGTCAAGAACTCTGGGTAGTGACCGAAAGAACGAGATCACGGCTGTAATGAGTTTCCTCCTCAGGGTGTCTAGGCTCTCCCTTAGAGATAGAGGGAGAAGCTCGGGCATCTGGTTAGTATGGACGCCTCCCTGGTGAGGTGTTCTGGGCTCGTCCCACCGGAGGAGACCCAGAAGAAGACCCAGGACCCGTCGGAGGAACTATGTTTCTCGGCTGGACTGGGAGCGCCTTGGGATTCCTCCCGAGGAGCTGGACCAAGTGGCTGGACAGAGGGAAGTCTGGGTTTCTCTGCGTAAGCTGCTGCCCCCGCGACCCGACCCCGAATAAGCGGAAGAAGATGGATGGAAGGCTGGATGGATCAAAATTGGTAACACTAACGGTCACAAGTGCTGTGAGCATAAATAATAGTCACGTTAACAGCATGAGAACAACTTTAGAGTAATACATACCAAGCAGTCAGAAAACACACATAAACAACAATGGCGACAGCAGAGAGATACACATTTTCTAGCTGGAAATATCACTGTAGGCAGCTGCTGAATGTAACTAATAAAGTAACTTGTAATTTAACTTAGTTACCTTTGAAATCATGTAATTGGTAAAGTAACTAGGTTATTTTTTTAATGATTAATGTTAAAAACTGTTTCCATCATGGGAGAAGAAGTGGAGGTGGTTGAGGAGTATAAATACCTCGGAGTTCACCTTGACAACAGACTGGACTGGAGGCGCAACAGTGAAGCCGTCTACAAGAAGGGACAGAGCAGACTGGACTTCTGGAGGAAGCTTAGGTCCTTCAAGGTTTGCAGCAAGATGCTGCAGATCTTCTACAAGTCTGTTGTGGAGAGTGTAATCTCTTCAGCCATCATCTGTTGGGGAAGCAACAGGTTCTGTTCTTGGGACAACTGTAGAACATCTGGAGATGATAATGCAAAGAAGGATTCTTCATAAAATCAAAAAAATTATGGACAACCCTGAGCATCCTCTTCATGAGACTGTCATACAACAACAAAGCATCTTCAGTCGGAGGCTTCTTCAGTTTCGCTGCAACACAGACCGCTACAGGAAATCCTTCCTGCCCACAACCATCATCTACAACAACTCCTTAAAGAATTAATTATATGAGCTGAACCAACACTTAATTTCCCTCTGGGATCAATAAAGTTTTTTGAATTGAATTGAATTGAATTATGAGTGCCAGGGGTTTACTAAGACTGGTCACACAATTAGAAAATCTGTGTTTGAAATGTTAGAACATGGTGCTACTTTCAGCATAAATATCTCGCTTTTCAGTTCAACAAACCATTATATGTAGCGTAGTGTTGTGGAATTTCCTTGGTAAAGGATGAGAACAGATTCTGTTTCAATTCTTCAAGTCTTCATGTCAGATTATCTCCTCAAAATGTCTTCCAGTTTCCCAGAGCCCCAATGATAAACTAATTATTTTATTCAGGTGTTGTTCTGACCCAGGATAACATCTAAAACATGTAGGACGCAGAGGACTGACTTTGGACACCACTGGTTTAGACGTTCTCCAGGTACATCATCCTGGGAGGAGACCCAAAGACAGACCCAAAGCAGCAGCCCCCCATGGAGATTAGTAATCTCCATGGGGGGCTGCTGCTTTGGAGAGAGATGTCTGGATTTCTTCCTGAAACCGTCAAGTCTATGAAATAATCTTGGATAAGTAGAACACAATGGATGGTAGAGTCATTCTTTATTCATCCTTTTTCACGACTGGTCAGAGGCGAGCTGATTTTGCTGGTATATACTTGTGACATGCTGACAATAAAATGTAATCTGATTAATCTAATGACGTCTTTCCAGATTTATTTTTTCATTTTCTTTTCTAAAGTTTTTTGTATCCTTCAAACTGAAATGAATATCACATAAATAGGATCTATTAACAGTGCGCTTATTCATCTCATACATATTTACTCAATGACTTCTCTGGAAGCTCAGCTATGTTCACCTTCCCTACAAGGATTACCCAGTTTGTTTTGGCTTTCACCATTTCTTGGTCTCCAAGTTTGAGTTTCATTTTGCACAGATAGACATTTATTCGTGTGCAGGGATGTCCATACGCAAAGTATGCAGAGCGCGTAGGGCCCCAAGTGCCTGGCGGTAATAAATAAATACATAAATGATGTCAGGTAAGAAGAGACGACATGAATCTGGAGCTGAAAAAAGAAAGAAGAAAAAACATAGAGATGGCGCCCGTGCATCTTTTGCTGGTAAGTTCATGTTTTTACAGGCTCTCTAGGATGTAACAATAACTACAGGAAATGGCAATAAGTAGGCATAGATAAATGCAAATGTTTGTGACAGTTCATATGGTTAATTGTTTGTTTTAGAAGTGTGTAAAAGATTATATATTTTTTTTTAAACAAGTACGTGAAACAAACCGAGTACGTGAAGCAGCAGGTGAGTGCGAGACAAACGGGAGGAGAAGCTGTTTGAAGCTAAAGCTAAACACAGAGTTTAAACTTGACTTCTGCAGGTAAAAGCAAAACTTTTCCAGTCAGCATTAATCCCCTGGTACCGCCAGGACTTTAAACATCTAACCTAGGATGGTTTTGGTGAGATTTCTTTTAGTTATATCTAGGGCTGGGCGATAAATGGATTTTATCGATTAATTCGAATTTGCCGTTTAAGAAGATTAATTATTTTATGGAACTGGTTCGGTTTTGCGACTTCAGACTTGGAGCAACAAACAGCCCACTGCAAAATCTGTTTGACGGCTGTTGCTACCAAAGGTGGGAGTACGACGAATTTGTTTCAACAGCTGAAACAGAGGCACTCCGTCGAGTGGGAGAAGTGCTGCTCTCTACGAGATGCTCAAGCAAGCAGCAACTCACAAAACACCGCCAAAAGACAAGCCACCATAGGGGAATCATTTTCACACTGTGTCCCTTATGATAAGACGGGTGTCCAGTGGAAAGCAATCACAGATGCCATCACAATTTATATTGCCAAAGATATGGTGCCTGTTAATACAGTGGAAAAGCCCGGCTTTATTTACCTACTGCAAACTTTGGACACCATGTATGTGCTACCAACTTTGCACCATAGCTGTCAAGTATCCCGTTTTAGCCGGGAAAGTAACGTATATTACCCCGCTTTCCCGCCGTCCTCCCGTATTATTATTTTCCCGTAAATCTCCCGTATTATATATATCTTTAAAATTCCTCTGCCTCTCCAAACTGATCTCTGGAACAGTAGGAGGCAATAATGCTCCTTTAAGCTGGTTGCCAACCGACGTTAAACAAGAAGAATGAAGAAGAAGAAGCCTCGCGAGAACCGCCACATACAGTTGCCGGCAGTTGTCGCGAGATTTGTGCAGATAGCGGGAACATAACAGAAACAGCAAACGAGAGAGATGGATGAAAGTGAAGAAGGAATTCCTGACAAAAAATCTAAGTTTTGTAAATATCAAAAGTGTTAAACAATGCAAAATCTGCAACACTAGGGTGACCATACGTCCTCTTTTGCCCGGACATGTCCTCCTTTTTGGCCATAAAATTATGTCCGGGGGGATTTATTTAAATATCATAAAATGTCCGGGTTTACCCCCATAATACACCTGGTTTAGCTCACAAGGCGCTGCACCCGGCTTCAAAAGTAGTTTACTAGCGAAGCCCATTTTCTTCCCTGCTAGTTGGTGAAACAGTCTTCTCTCAAATGTTGACTGCAAACCGATGTGCGGTTTTTAGGCAAGGCAAGGCAATTTTATTTGTATAGCACACTTTCAACAGCAGGGTAATTCAAGGTGCTTTACATGATTTGGTGATTTAAAAGAAGACATAAAAGAAACACACATTACACATGATACACAATAAAGCAAGAGAAAGATCAAAAAAAGCAAGAGAGCATGAACACATTTCATACATATAACATTAAGCATTTACTCGAAGGCAATTCTAAACAGATGGTTTTTAGTCTTGATTTAAAGCAGTTCAGAGTTTCAGCAGCTCTGCACTCGTCAGGAAGTTTGTTCCAGATTAGAGGAGCATAGAAACTGAAAGCTGCTTCTCCATGTTTAGTTCTGAGTCTAGGGATGTTTAGTAGGCTAGAGTTGGAGTGGTCTTGGTGGTTGGTACCGTGACAACAGGTCTTCAACATATTTTGTTGCTAAGCCATGTAATGATTTATAAACCAGTAGGAGTATTTAGAAGTCTATTCTCTGAGCTACAGGGAGCCAGTGTAAGGACTTTAGAACTGGGGTGATGTGCTGTACTTTCCTGGTTCTAGTGAGGAACACGAGCAGCAGCGTTCTGGATCAGCTGCAGCTGTCTGATTGACTTTTTAGGCAGACCTGTGAAGACGCTGTTGCAGTAATCAATCCGACTAAAGATAAACGCATGGATGAGTTTTTCGAGGTCCTGTTGCGACATCAGTCGTTTAATCCTAGAGATGTTCTTCAGGTGATAGAACGCTGACCTTGTTATAGCCTTTATGTGATCCTGGAGGTTCAGGTCTGAGTCCATTACTACACCTAGGTGTCGAGCCTGATCAGTAGTTCCTAGCTGTATTAACTGAAGCTGTGTGCTGACTCTTGATCGTTCCTCCTTGGGTCCAAAAATAATCACTTCATTTTTGTTTCTATTCAGCTGGAGAAAGTTATGGCACATCTATCCATTTATTTGGTCAATGCATTGATTTAGGGTTTGAATGGGTTCAGAGTCACCTGATGACATTGTAATGTAGAGCTGAGTGTCATCCGCGTAGTTATGGTAGCTAATGTTATTGGTTGCTATAATCTTGCCTAGTGGGAGCATGTAGATGTTAAATAAGAGGGGCCCCAGGATGGAGCCCTGGGGCACCCCACATGTGATTTCTGTTAGTTCTGATGAAAAGTTTCCTATTGAAACATAGAAGTCCCTGTTCTTTAGGTAAGACTCGAACCAGCCAAGTACTGTACCAGAGAGTCCGACCCAGCTCTCCAGTCGTTCCAATAAAATATCATGATCAACAGTGTCAAATGCTGCACTGAGGTCCAACAGAACCAGCACTGTGGTTCTTCCACAGTCTGTATTTATGCGGATGTCATTGAATACTTTGACGAGGACAGTCTCGGTGCTGTGGTGAGCGCGGAAACCAGACTGAAAAACATCAAAGCGGTTGGTCATTGTTAGGAAGCTATTTAACTGCTGAAACAGCTTTTTCAATAATCTTACTGATGAATGGGAGATTAGAGATCGGCCTGTAGTTCTGCATTAACGTGTTGTCCAGATTTTTCTTCTTTAGCAGTGGTTTAATAACTGCTGTTTTTAAAGCCTGAGGGAAGACACCTGATAGCAGGGATGAGTTCACTATTTGAACTAGATCAGACCCAATAACAGGAAGAACTTTCTTTAGAAAAGCTGTGGGTAGGATATCAAGACAGCAGGAGGAGGAGCTTAATTGGATAATGATTTTCTTTCAAGGTTTTTTTGGTTTAATTCGTGGAATTCAGACATTTTCTCCACATTGTTGTTGATTGGGGATGGCACTGGTTGTGGGTTCGGTATTGAGGTACAGATTGACCATCTAATTATTAGAATCTTTTCAGTGAAAAATCAGGCAAATTCATTGCAGGCCCTGGTAGAGTTTAGTTCAGGGGCTACTGTCACTGGAGGATTAGTTAGTCTTTCCACTGTTGCAAATAGAGTCCGTGCATTATTAATGTTTCTGTTGATGATTTCAGAAAAGAACGATTCCCTAGCATTTTTGTAGTTAGCTGATATCTATTCAGTCTCTGTTTGTAGATCTCACAGTAAACCTGGAGTAGAGTTTTCCGCCATTTTCTCTCGGCTCGTCGACAATCAATTTTTTCACTACGTACCAGTGGATTACTTGCCCACGGAGACTTCTTTCTACCTGAGACTACTTTCACTTTAGTTGGAGCAATGGAATCAGTGATGTCCGAGATTTTCGCAAGGACATTATCTACCAGCTTGTTTACTGAGTTTGAGTTGGGAGATGAGGGGGATGTGGTGGAAGGGTAAATACGTTTAAAGGTTTCTACTGAACTGTCCTCTAGAAAACGCTTTTTTATAGTGGTCTTACTGTGGCTGGATAATTTAGCAGAGATGGTACTTTCAAAGAAAATACAGAAATGATCAGATAATGCAATATTAATAACCGAGATGTTGTAAATATTAAAAACTTTGCTGATAATTAAGTCCACAGTGTGTCCTTTATTGTGTGCTGGTTGTTTGACATGCTGGGTCAGGCCGAAGTTGTGGAGAGTATCATCTAAGGTTTTTGCTTGTCTATCTTGGGGGTTGTCGGTATAGATGTTAAAATCCCCCACAATGATTAGTTGGTCATAGTCGATACATATTATAGAAAGACGGTCATTGAAATCATTAAAGAAGTTAGAGTTAAGTTTTGGTGGCATAAATAAACTTAGAAATAAAGCTTTGTTAGGCTCGTTTATCTTGGTGGCTAGGTATTCAAAAGAATCAAACGTGCCCAGAGTTACCTTTTTAAAGTTCATTGAGTTGTGAAAAATGGTGGCTACACCTCCACCTTGTATGTGCTTTCTGCTCTCGCTTAAGAAATTGTAATTTGGAGGAGTAGATTCTATCAATGCAGTTGTTTCCTTATTTTCATCTAGCCAAGTTTCTAAAAAAGGGCGTTTAAATTATGGTCAGTGATGAAGTCATTGATAAGAAAAGACTTCCCAGATAGAGATATAATGTTTATTAAAGCTAAATTAAGTATTGCGATGATGGGCAGCTGAACCTTCTGGCAGGTTATTAATTTGAGATGTTGTTTAATATGAGAGCGTGTGGTTAACGGTTTATGTTTCCTGCTGCTGATAATCACTGATATAGCCTCAGGGGTGCCGGGCGAATTCTGGGGGACAGTAGGGGTGGATTTATTGCCCGGTTCCCTCAAATATCAAATATCTGTAATAATCAGTGGGGGGAAGCTCCCAGACTTATTGACACTAGTCCCAGCCGTTTGGTGTAGTCTAAGTTTAGGTGTTAATTGTGTCCCAAATTTGATTTGCTCGTTCAGTCTGTCTGTAAAGTTTCTAAATGGAGACTCATTTGATGTGGCTGAGTCACAGGAAGATGAAGACTTAATCTCTGATGGTTGTTTATCTGTTCGGTCCTGTGGTGTCATCATGACTTGCTGTTTTTGTTCTCTGATATCCATGGGCGCCTCAAGGTCAGCTTTTGGGAGCAAGTGTTTTGCTTTCTGATTTTGATAAGAAAAAATGTTTGCTGCTAAGAGCCTTACTCTGGCCTTGTTCAAATAGCGCATCCCTTCTTTGAACAGATGATTAGCACTTCCAAATACTTTGAAATTATTAATAAATGTGAACGACTTCTCAGCTGATTGTTTCTTCAACCATTTATGGAGCATGCGGAGTCTGCTAAATCTTTCATCATTCCCTTCAGGGACTGGTCCGCTGATGAGGATGTTTACGTTAAGTCCATCAAGTCTCTATAGGAGATCAGAAAAGTCTCTCTTCAGAATCTCTGATTGTCTCATCGCGATATCTGCTGATCCAGCGTGAATGACGAGCTTTTCCAAAGCAGGATGTTGGTCCAAGATGTTCTGGATTTTTTCTGATATTTCTCTCACTGTATTTTTGTAGCAGCTATAAACTCTGGTGTTCTTGCTACAAAAAGCCTCTATTCCATTAATTGATCCGTCTTGTATGATAACAATCTTTGCTGGGGGGGCTCTTACTTTGTTATGTGTCCGTTTGATGCGGCTGGGTTTCTCCTGGTGGCTTTGACTGGTCCCGGGGGCTGCGTCATCTTTCAGGGAACTCAGGCTGTGAATCTGTTTTTAAGCGGGATTCCAGGTGGAGAAATATCTCTTGTTTTTGGCTGAAACCTCTTTTGTTTACTTTTAGCAGAAGCGGCAGGTCTGGGTTCAGAGGTTTCTCTGTGCTGGTGGAGTTTCTTTTGTTTTTTCTTTCTCGGAGAACGGGCTGGGGTTGATGATTCTGTGTGTTTTAAAGCTGGCCAGTCTTCATTATAGTGCGGAGTTCTGCCAGTAAGACGTTTGTTTGCTGATGGAGATGTGTTGTCCTGCGTTTTCTCTGTTACACGGTTAGACCGATGTAACACCGGGCTGATCACTGTGTGTATTTAACGGTAAAGTTGTGTCGTTTGCATAATCAGCGTGGAGATCAAAATTAATTTCCAGACGACGTAGCTTCGTTTCAATGCCCTCAATTGTGTGGAGCAGTTTTTCAAAATCCTCAGCTGAGCAAAAAGCCATGTTGATAAGTCCATAAAAAAGTAATCCAAGAAGAGATCCGGTCCAATACAGTAACTCCAGGGTTAAGAAAGAAAAGGTTAAGAAAGAAAACTAAAGAAAAGAAAACAAGAAAAGCAAACAGAAAATAAAATAAAGTGAACGGATCTGGGGAGAGATAGAGAGCAGCTGCTCCTCCTTCAGCTGTCAGCATTTAATCTTGCTGTGACCAAGAAACTCATGCCCTGTCCACACTTAGCCGGGTATCTCACAAAAGGAAGACATTTTTCTACGGTAGGCTACCGAAAACAAAGCTTTTTAAAAACTCCGGCGAAATTGAAGATCTGCGTTTTCTCCATTTTAAGTGTTTGCGTGGGGACAGAAATAACCGGAGTTTTTGGACTGGAATTACAGGACCTTAGTGGTCTGGAAGGGGGGGGGGGTTGGTATAGTAACAGTAGATCTTCAACATACTTTGGTGCTAGTCCATTAAATAATATATAAACAAGTAAAAGTATTTTGAAGTCTTCTCTGAGCGTGACCATAAAGGTTTGCTTGGTAAAGAACAAGAGTTGTTGTCTGCAGAGTCTGTTCCATCTGAGCTGCTGAAGCTTTTAGCTCCTTCATGTAGTCAGAGGTTAACTGGTGACCTCTCTCACTAGTCTCCTTCTTGCACTTTCACTCAGCGTGCGACGAAGGCCTGATCTAGGCAGATTTACACGTGGGACATTTTCCTTCCATGTCCTGATGGATTTAACTGAATTCCAGGGGATGTTCAGGGCCTCAGAGATTAGTTTGTATCCATCCCCTGACTTATACTTTTCAATAACCTTTTATCTGATTGGCTTGGTGTGTGGGGGGTTATCCACTCATTTATTTTACATTTTATATTTTTATTTAATAGTCATTATTTTGTAGAAATCAATCTCCATTTTGACATTAAATGTTGTTTTTTTACCTTCAAGAAGCCAAATGTTGTTGATCATGATTGATTTATAAAAGCAATAAAAGGGGTAAAACATCCCAGGGAGCCTCCTGATTCTTTCATGATCTTCAGCCCAGCTATCAAGTTTGTTCTTGATTCCCTTTTACGACATGGTTTTAAATGTGTCAAATTCACAGAATATATCGATTTGTTCATCACTCAGGGGTTAATGTAGACTGCAAACCTTTATGTGAGAGACAAATAAAAGCAGTTTTCTGCATTATAGATTAGCTACCTAACATATTATCTGGGATGTAGACAATCTTGTGACCTGGATGTATAAACAACTCATTTTTGTAATGTAAGAAAGTCAAGATGTCAGGAGAATATTAATCTCTCCAACCACTGGGTTGAATTTACAACACCTCAACACTCCCTGGCTGGACAAACAGCTTCTGTTTTTTGGTTTTAATTGCTGGTAAAATGTTTTGCCAATGCAACAGAAAAAGAAATGATGTCTTACAGGTTTCCAAGCAAATAGTTTTGCAGAAAACCTTAATACATCAGACACACGAACAGGGCCGCTGCTAGACTTTTGGAAGCCCTAAGGATAATTGGCCAGAGAGGCTGTGATGGGATCCTAAATGACTTGGCAAAAAAAAGGAACGCCAATGCCGAAGTTCAGCTTTAGGTGATCTTTTATTGTGCTCATCTCCAGGTGAATCTCAGTAAGAAGAGAAGAGAAAAAAAATACTGCAAAGGACATCCAAAGGCAAAAAAAAAATGACAGTATCTTTAGAGCAGCTCCGGGACTACACTCCCTTCTCGTTTGGACAACAGCTCTGACAACAACCACACCCCCAACAGAGCAGAGCTTCTTTTTAAAGACCCCGGCTCCGCCCCTAACAAAAACATAACATCCCCCTTCGCTGACAAAACTTTCAAATCACAAATTACCCAAATAAATTATATATCTCAATAAACAAAACAAAAAAACAATTAGAACCCACAAATCACAATTACTACCAATACATCCTGATGATGTCTTCACTACATCATCACATGACCGGCAACACACTGCAATCCAGAAAACTACTTAGATCTAAATATTTTCCACATTTCCCTTTAATCAGTTAACAACTCAATAACACAGAAAAAAACCTGGTGAATTATCATTTCAATAAACAAAGTAGAAACATTGTGCGTGCACCCACAATGAGTCACTTCAGATCATGCTGATAAGACTTTCTATTAAAAGGGGTGTGGTCTAGTAGATATCCTGACTGTATGCTCATTTAGATTTGAATAGTTATAAAGCGGGCTGAGCTCGTAACGGCCCCTCCGTTACAGAGGCCCCCCTCCAAACACAAACAAAACTCGAGTTCCTACTTAACATATTGCTATTTATTTTCAAATTGCCATTAAATAAACATATGAACACGAACATTTAAATATTAAGTAATATACAGCATAAAACAAAAACAAAATAAACTGCAACAACAGCAGTAATATATAAATAATATATAAGTAATATACAAAACTTTCTTTAGAGCAGCATGGCATGCCACGGACCGGTGCTGCTCGGTCGTGTCCTAATTTAAAATAATGCCCGTCGGGTACAGTCCTGGTCCTGTTAATAGCTTATGGTCTTTTGTGCAGGCTACGGGTTTGACATTGGCTGTATGCTAACGTGTATGCTAACGATGAGGTCAACAATATAGTTTTTGACAGTGTTTTCTGTTTTGCCAAAACAATTAGGCCTTGACATAGGGTGGCCAAAAAGGAGGACATTTTTCAAGACTCAACAAATCTAGGATAAAAACTTATTGTTGCACTTACATCACTGTAATACAGAGAATTAGGAACTACTGGACCAGTTCTCGGTTCGGAGGAGTGGTAGTGCAATTAAATCAGAGATCAGAGTCAGGATCTTCACATTAATTTGAAAATCCTGCTCAGTAAATTATCAGCCGGCAATTTACTGAACATATAAACACGTAACATACAGTTCACATTCATGTAAAAACTTGAGTTTGTTACTCACGACACCTTTCTTTGTAACCTTCAGGTTAGACTTGTTTCTGTTTTTTCAACCAAATTATTGTTTAAAAAAAACTGGCCTGCGTGACAGACCATGCAGAAAAGTTTGTTTAACTCAAATGCATTTACATAAAATTGTCAAACAAAAGAAGAAAAATAAAATCTCTAACACTGGTCAACTTAACGAGGCGGCAGCTTTCATGTCTGCCGATAAACTTCACAAAAAAAACAACAGCAGCTGATTGACGCCAAATACAGGCTTATAATGTCAGGAAAATAAAACACAAGGGGTTTAACACAGATATATTCAGTAAAGTAAAGTTATTTACTCAAGTAATCAAGTCTTTTCCTGTTTTACAGACGGAGTTTGAGGCTTAATTAGCTTGTAAACTCGTCACATACGTTTCCGAAAAAAAGATATAACTAGGGCTGGGCGATATGGGCTAAAAATAAAATCTCCGATTTTTTCACACCAAATCCGATTTCCGATTTTATTTTAAAAAATGTATTTCTCCCTTTACTCCCTTAAACAGAAATAACAAATGACAGAATCTATTTTTTCAAAACACTTATTTTATTATCTCTTTTGCGAGTCTACCTGAATTCAAAGTTGTGTGCAAAGCATACCTGTCAAGTTTTGGATTTGAAAATAAGGGAAAAATTCCATCAGCCGCGAGCCAAACCGCCACCACAACCAACCTATAGTATCTCTTACATTTTAGGATAGGTGTACGAAAAAAAGTCTATAATCACTTTTCAACCAATTACTAACTACAATTAGGTGTTCAGAATCTGATAGACCTACCTTTGTTGACATTGAAATGCTTTGAACATTATGTTATAATACAGCCTAAATGAAAACACAAAAGGATAAATCAAGCACATTTATTGATTTTACATTTTTCAGTTCATATGCCATTTAACACATTACATACTTACAGTTTATTGCACAATGCTTGTCTTTAAATTAAACATTTACATTTCATTTTCATTACACATTTTCTTTTAATATATCATGTTCACTCTCTGACATTCATTAGTGACTTATTATACAATACGGTGACCATATTATGAGAATCCAAAAAGAGTACACCCTCCCCAGCATGGGCGTGACTACCCCCCGAATCAATTCTATAAATTAATATGGATTCAGGTTAGAAAATACTCAAATATTAGATTGATGAGGTAAATACAGTCAGATCTCATTTCCATCTCTGACATGAATTTGAAGGATTGCTTTGAAAAACCATCATAATAAAGACTAAAGAAAGTTTATTCATATTTGCGGAAATATATAATTATTAATGATTGTTGGAAATGTGTTCCAGCAAATATGTTTTCATAGATGATGTAGGAATTTATTCTCCAGTAAATCACTGAGTCATGTTTAGTGTTTTACCTGCTGTCTGACAGAGAACATCTTCTGTATCTTATAACATGCAGGCTGGCTGGTGCGACTTGGAAACTTTATTTTCTAGTTGGTGCATTGGATTAACTAATTAATCATTATTACATTATGACCATTATAAACTATAGCAACTTTTCAAGACAATATAGCTTATTTTAAACATTAAATCTGACTCATATGCACCAATCTAGATCAAAATAAACAGACTCTGGCTTCAATCATTCATTATGCTTTAAAATTGGAATGTTCTCCTTTTTATTTGATCTATTTTTACCCAAGATCACTTGATGTTAAGACTGCAGTTTTTTAGATCTGTTGCGTCAGATAGAGCGATGACAGTAGCATATTTATAATCCTGAGATCCCGAGCAATTCACTGATACTAAATATGTCCAGATTGATTACTGGGGAAGGAATGAAATATTGATCCAAAGTCGAACTGTTTTTTACAGCGACGTCTCAGAGTCAAATGATTGTCGGTGATGACTTTGAACTTCGGATAATAATTCATCTGTGTCGTTGCGAAATGAATCCTAACCTGCTGTAGCAGCTCAGATTGTGTTAGCTCAGGTGTGCTGCTCACCTGAGCTCCACCGCCCTGGTAAAAACGGCTCTGATGACCATGACTGAACATTGGGTATTTTTTCTACAATTTGTCTGTGAAATTAGATTTCTGTTTCAGTATTTAGAGGCACATTACAGGCATGCAGCGCAGCTCCTCATTTGATTTGTGGGCAGTGGCTGCTTTTAAAGTGAGGTAAACCAGGTGCAATATGAGGGTAAACCCGGACATTTTATGATATATAAAAAAAAAACCCTGGACATAATTTTATGGCCAAAAAGGAGGACATGTCTGGCCAAAAGAGGACGTATGGTCACCCTTATTCAGGGTAAATCCCTGCCTTTTCCAATTGAGCGCTTATTGTAGCAAACATTTTATGCTCCGTTGCGAGCCTTCAAAAACCCGTTGAATCTCCTCTGTAGAAAGACGCCCAGGAGAGCTTCGACTTCCTCGTCGGTCCATTTTTCACCGCCTCTGTCCATTTTTTCTGTTGTTGTTGTTGTTGCGATCTCATAAACACAGCTGTGGGCCTTTTAAAAATGGCGGGGCCAGGAGAAGCACATATCAGGCAAGGGGTGTGGCTTGTCAGTTCTACCAATCACCAAACAGCTATGCATTTGAGTTCCTATGGGACTCCGAAAAGACCCTGGGTGTTTCTCAATGCCAAGGAACCTCGCCTTGGTCCCGCCACGGTTGCCTAGGAGACACGTCATCAGGGACCGCCACGGCGTGTTCCAATGTTCATGTGCTACCGAGGCGTCTGTCCTCCGTTTGTCCGCCGTTTAGCTAACTGACCGAGGATACATGGGAGGTTCCTTGATACCTTCCCTCGGTCAAAAAATTCCCAGAATACATCGCGGTATTTTCGAAGTTGCAGCTTCGGTTGCTAGCAGGTACTAACTCGCTTTCACATTTGATTCAACCAATATATACATATTTAAAAAAGTAAAACTCTCGTTATACATCTACATTGAAACGTATACGTATAAAATATAACTATAGGCGGGACGTAAAATGAGCGCAGAAGTTGGGCCCTGGGCAGCCACGGTCACGTGATGTAAGTCTGTTTCATTTAACTGTTTTCTTTGACCAAGGAAGGACAGTGTCCTCGTAAGCAAGGCGCCTCGCCTACCGAGGCATTGCCTTGGTAGGCGAGGCGCCTTGACATTGAGAAACACCCCCTGCCTTGGAGTAGGAGCTAAAACGGTTAAAGGAACTGAGGGCCGTAGTCCCTAGTTCCTATATGTCAGAACGCACCAAAAAAAAAATAAAAATGACCTGGTTCCCAAAAAGTTATAGGAACACCAAAAGGTTCCTACAGTGCGAAAGCGACTATGGACCATCTTAAGCAAATTCACAGGATAACGCAAGGATCCAGTATGTGATGTAACCCAAGCATTATACCGCTCATAGTGGCAGGTTTAAAAACTGTAGATGTTTAAGTTTACTGTGTCTTTAGATGTAACCATTTCTTTAATAAGCAATAAAAGAGTTAAACATACGAGAGGGTGATTACTTTTTATCAAAACGTTATTTGATTCGATCTTATACATTTTATGATGTGAGCTCTATTTTTGAAGTTCCGCTCTACCTGACTTTGAGTTTTCCAAATAAGATTACCCTTTACACACCTTAGTAAATATTGGTATTTCCAGCATCATGCATACTGAAATAGATGGAAAGTATTTGTCAGAGGGGGTAGTAAGGGTATTCGGCTTCCTATAAAAGACCTGCTGGTGTACTGCCGAGCAGAGACAACCTCAGGACTGCACAACTCCAAGGAGCTGCTGACCAAATAAGCTCTGAACACCTCGTTGGACCACATCCCAGCTCTACACTCCCTGCAGATTGGCTGACACAGTAGGCTCTTTGAAACCTTGAACTTTACCCTAACATTCAGGCAGGCAAGCTGTATTACTAAGTTAGCTAAAATTATTCAGATTAGGATGTCAATGGAGGTACAGGTATGGAATCTGAGTAGATGGTTATCCATGTGATGAAATACCAACAACCGACACAGGAAATTGACAGCTGTGGTTTGTTCAGATGAATTAATTAACTAATTAATTGATTAATTAATTAGTTCATTAATGATTTAGCCCACTGGATTCTTCATATTGGTTATTCCTGTCCAAGATCTAACAATAGTGATGTGTTTTCCACTTCAAATTCAATACGTTACAAAAGAAGAAGATAAATATCTGTATTAGCAGTGTTTTATACAAAGTTATTGATTCCTCATTGTGTTTTATGTTTTGCAGCCATGGCTCTAAAGAGGTCAGCATCCATGCTGCTGGCTTCAATGATAGTTCTTCACTTGGCGACTTTCTTTGCGTGGTCAGATCCTTCGACCTCAGCCCTCAACATACAGCTGTCTGATGAAACTAGAGAGAAAACAGAGAACACCCTAAATGCTGTGAAAGATTCGCTCCATCTTTTCAATGATATCATGGGAAGATTTAACTCCGAGAAGTTGTCAACTGTAATGAAGGGCATTTCCAGCTTTGCCAGTTTGGCTCCAGGAGTAGGAGCTTTGGTCTTCTCTGTCATCAACATGGCCCTGGCCTTCATCCCTCAGGATGACCCAGTGCTGAATGAGGTCAAGAAAGGCTTTTCTGAGGTGAACCAGAAGCTGGACTCTCTCTCCATCAAAATCTCCCTCCTGGCAACAGATGTAGAATGGTTCAACTACGCCAGCGTCTACTCTAGAGACGAACTTACCATCCTCAATGCCTGGGAGAAGTTTGCTGAGTTTCTAAATAAAGCTGAATCACAAAGGTTTAAGGAAACAATTAAAAAAATGAAAGTATTTGCCAGCTATTATGAAAGCTCAGGAGCTGAGTCCAGTGTTTACAATCTTTATCGCTACCTGACAGTGGACAGCACGTCTCTGAGTGAAAACCTCAACTATCTGCTGAAGAAGAAGTTTAAATGTGATGTTTATATGATCAGCAGATATAACCTGTACCTCAGCAGCTTGTTGTTCAAGGGGATGGTGCTGAACCAGTTCTACTGGAAGCTGACTGGTGTCAACACAAAAGGCAAAGAAGACGAACCTGAGCAGATGTTCAAGAAGGTTTCTGAAGGTCAGTTATCAGCTGTGGAGTTCTGCCTTAACAACTATGAGCAATATCTGAAAGAGGATGTGGTGGAGATCATCAACAATCTCAGTCCTGACCAAAAGGCAGTGGCTGTTAAGGTGAAGGAAGTTCTGGACAACAAGTACAGATGGTACAACTGGGTGGTGGTGGTGTTTGACAGTAGCGAGTCCAGAAATCACAAGCTTTATGCTGAGTTTATCTTCAACATTGGCAGCCTTGTAGTGGCCGTAGACTACACTGCAAAGGCAGATATGATACATGTTAAACAAGTGAAGAATACGATCAAAGCATGTTTTGAAAACAACAATTGTGAAATTGAGGCTACAGTAGAGGAATGCACTCATCGATTTTATCCAAAGGATTATGAGGATGAAATTACAATTACTTTTGAAAAATATGCGGAAGTCACACAAGTTGCCTATAACAGACAGTTTGAAGAGGTTCCAGCACCTTTTTATCGAGTGAAGTGTTCCTGGTCTGGCTACAGCAGTTGGATTTCTGTTCACTACTCCAGAACCTTACCTGTCTGTGGTACCAATCAATGTAAGAATAATGGGAAATGCAAGAGGCTGCTCAGGTCCAACGAGTGGCTGTGTGAGTGTCAGGAGGGTTACATTGGAGACACATGTGAAAAGGAAATAAACATGACTGTGACTGTTCCTCCACTGACTCTAGTCCCAAACAGCCCTGTAGAGTCCAAACAGCAGATCCTCTTTTTCACAGTTATTATTTGCATTTTGATTATTTTGGTGCTGAAAGTATTTTGGAAGCAGTTTAATTTGTCTTTATGCTGCCAACCCAGGTTGCTCTTGCTTGGAGTCAAAAACGGCAGTGGACACCAGGGGTCAGAAGATGGCAACAATCTGTGAAATGAGAGAGATAACTACTGAGACAATATGAGTATTTATCCATTAAAGTTAAGAGTCGATTCTTTCACAGAAACATCTACTGTAACTCCAGCTCCTTTATGTCACGACCCTGGGGGTTTTGGCTTTTAGTTTTTTTCTGAGTTTATATCCACTTAGGTCTTGCCATATTCTGTTCTGTCCCATGTATTCATTATCTTTCGAATATGTTTACTCCTTTGTATTTGGTTAATTCTTGTGTTCTGTTCGTTGTAAAAGGGAATGTTGTTCTATTGGACCATCGCTGTTATTTTCCCCCTGAATTGTTGATTCCTTCAGTCTCAGTTCAGCTCCTTGTTTTAATTATTCATCTTCCCTCAGTCTTATTAATCAACCACTCACCCATTGTCAGCAATCCCACCCATCAGTATTGAAGCTCCTGGATGTTCCTTGTTATCTCCCTCAAAGAGGTTATGTTTTCGTCTGTTAGCAACATCACTCAAAAGCTTATGGGTGGATTTTTCTAGTTTTTACTGTATTCTGTCCCTTATGCATGTATCTTCTTCCTCCTTCCTGCCCACAGCCATCATTATCTACAACAACTCCATAAAGAATTAATTATATGAGCTATACCAACACTTAATTTCCCTCTGGGTTCAATAAAGTATTTTTGAATTTTGAATTGAATGACTCAAACGTGGAAGTAAAGTTGAACGCTGTTTACTTGTTTGTCTTCATCTGCATTGACAGGCTTTCTAACAGGGTTTCCAGAACTAACTGTGAAACTGCAAATAAAACATAAGCTTGAACATATTATTGCACTATTGTTTAAGATCCTCCACAGTACATTTTTGTAATATACCATTGTTAAAGGAGCTGTAAGTAAGAAACGTATTTCAATTCATCAAAAAATGGGCCTGATATGTCTGTAGACATTAAGAAATCATGTTCATCATAAATACTTATATCGCTGACAACAGTAGTACGGCCAGAATATTGTTATTTAAAAAGTAAAGTTGCAGCCCTCAACTAATGTTGATGAAGTCATCTTGTGTTTTGGCCTGAAGCTCCGCCCTCCACCTATCTACCAATCAGAAAGTCAGTAGTGTTGTTGCCAGCTCTGCTCTAGTTACTACAGCTGCAGCTAAAAAAGTGTTTCGGATAAAAAATGTCCAACGTTACTACACCTAAAAGACTTTATCATTCAGAAATACATCGTGACAAAGTCCGAAATAAAACAAGGATTTGTAAATAAGATGCCTTTGCAAGATGGAGACGGCTGAAAACGGAGAAGAATTTGAAGACAGACGCCAACGTTAGTAATTTTCTCCTGGACATGTAAGATTCATCTATGTTTGGCTAACTTGTACTTCATGTAAATGGACATTTTTTAATATTCATGACAGTCGAACAAAGTTATGCATGTTCGTGCAAAGTAACGTTACGTTAGCGCACATGGAGGAGGAGGGTCATCGAATTTAAAAGGTAAGGAATTGTTTGGGAAATAAAAACAGCGAGTCGTCATTGCTAACATTAGCGATGCATTATCCAAGCCCGTTTCTCTGTAATTATGATTAAAAGAAAGAAAAAAACGTACTGTGTAGGACTCGTCACTTGCGATTGGAAGCTCCTTGTAGCCGCCTACGTTCCTGCTGGATCCTACAGCTTATTTGGCAACCTGAAGTCGGGGGGGGGACACATCACTCTTCAGTAATTTGAAAGTGATTGCAGTACCAGGTTTGGCCACAATCTTACATACCACTCCTTTAACTACACATGGCCGCGGAAGGCTAAAGCAATCATCTATAAACGTTAAGCAAATATACAATTAGGACACAAAATATACATCAATTCTGAACCATTAACATAAAATATAAACTTAAAAAGTTTATTCAAGTCCCAACACCGTTGGATGCAAACAGATTTTACTGAGTCCTTCTTTGCATGTTTTTTTTTTACAAACACCCAAAAAGAAATGGTTACATCTAAAGACACAGTAAACTTAAACATCTACAGTTTTTAAACCTGCCACTATGAGCGGTATAATGCTTGGGTTACATCACATACTGGATCCTTGTGTTATCCTGTGAATTTGCTTAAGATGGTCCATAGTCGCTTTCGCACTGTAGGAACCTTTTGGTGTTCCTATAACTTTTTGGGAACCAGGTCATTTTTATTTTTTTTTTGGTGCGTTCTGACATATAGGAACTAGGGACTACGGCCCTCAGTTCCTTTAACCGTTTTAGCTCCTACTCCAAGGCAGGGGGTGTTTCTCAATGTCAAGGCGCCTCGCCTACCAAGGCAATGCCTCGGTAGGCGAGGCGCCTTGCTTACGAGGACACTGTCCTTCCTTGGTCAAAGAAAACAGTTAAATGAAACAGACTAACATCATGTGACCGTGGCTGCCCAGGGCCCAACTTCTGCGCTCATTTTACGTCCCGCCTATAGTTATATTTTATACGTATACGTTTCAATGTAGATGTATAGCGAGAGTTTTACTTTTTTAATTGTGTATATATTGGTTGAATCAAATGTGAAAGCGAGTTAGTACCTGCTAGCAACCGAAGCTTCAACTTCGAAAATACCGCACTGTATTCTGAGAATTTTTTGACCGAGGGAAGGCATCAAGGAACCTCCCATGTATCCTCGGTCAGTTAGCTAAACGGCGGACAAACGGAGGACAGACGCCTCGGTAGCACAAGAACATTGGAACACGCCGTGGCGGTCCCTGATGACGCGTCTCCTAGGCAACCGTGGCGGGACCAAGGCGAGGTTCCTTGGCATTGAGAAACACCCAGGGTCTTTTCGGAGTCCCATAGGAACTCAAATGCATAGCTGTTTGGTGATTGGTAGAACTGACAAGCCACCCCCCTTGCCTGATATGTGCTTCTCCTGGCCCCGCCATTTTTAAAAGGCCCACAGCTGTGTTTATGAGATCGCAACAACAACAACAACAGAAAAAATGGACAGAGGCGGTGAAAAATGGACCGACGAGGAAGTCGAAGCTCTCCTGGGCGTCTTTCTACAGAGGAGATTCAACGGGTTTTTGAAGGCTCGCAACGGAGCATAAAATGTTTGCTACAATAAGCGCTCAATTGGAAAAGGCAGGGATTTACCCTGAATAAGGGTGACCATACGTCCTCTTTTGGCCAGACATGTCCTCCTTTTTGGCCATAAAATTATGTCCAGGGTTTTTTTTTTATATATCATAAAATGTCCGGGTTTACCCTCATATTGCACCTGGTTTACCTCACTTTAAAAGCAGCCACTGCCCACAAATCAAATGAGGAGCTGCGCTGCATGCCTGTAATGTGCCTCTAAATACTGAAACAGAAATCTAATTTCACAGACAAATTGTAGAAAAAATACCCAATGTTCAGTCATGGTCATCAGAGCCGTTTTTACCAGGGCGGTGGAGCTCAGGTGAGCAGCACACCTGAGCTAACACAATCTGAGCTGCTACAGCAGGTTAGGATTCATTTCGCAACGACACAGATGAATTATTATCCGAAGTTCAAAGTCATCACCGACAATCATTTGACTCTGAGACGTCGCTGTAAAAAACAGTTCGACTTTGGATCAATATTTCATTCCTTCCCCAGTAATCAATCTGGACATATTTAGTATCAGTGAATTGCTCGGGATCTCAGGATTATAAATATGCTACTGTCATCGCTCTATCTGACGCAACAGATCTAAAAAACTGCAGTCTTAACATCAAGTGATCTTGGGTAAAAATAGATCAAATAAAAAGGAGAACGTTCCAATTTTAAAGCATAATGAATGATTGAAGCCAGAGTCTGATTATTTTGATCTAGATTGGTGCATATGAGTCAGATTTAATGTTTAAAATAAGCTATATTGTCTTGAAAAGTTGCTATAGTTTATAATGGTCATAATGTAATAATGATTAATTAGTTAATCCAATGCATCAACTAGAAAATAAAGTTTCCAAGTCGCACCATCCAGCCTGCATGTTATAAGATACAGAAGAGGTTCTCTGTCAGACAGCAGGTAAAACACTAAACATGACTCAGTGATTTACTGGAGAATAAATTCCTACATCATCTATGAAAACATATTTGCTGGAACACATTTCCAACAATCATTAATAATTATATATTTCTGCAAATATGAATAAACATTTTTCAGTCTTTATTATGCTGGTTTTTCAAAGCAGTCCTTCAAATTCATGTCAGAGATGGAAATGACATCTGACTGTATTTACCTCATCAATCTAATATTTGAGTATTTTCTAACCTGAATCCATATTAATTTATAGAATTGATTCGGGGGGTAGTCACGCCCATGCTGGGGAGGGTGTCCTCATTTTGGATTCTCATAATATGGTCACCCAACCCTGAATGAAAAAACTCAAACAGGACTACAAAAAAATCAAGGACCATAATAACCAGAGTGGGGTGAACAGAAAACAGAAAAATGAGCAAATGGCTCGACAGATTGAACCTCATATTGGGCCACCGACCTGCGTCAGGCTTACATGTAAAGTCCATGCAGAAGTGCGCTGACGCGGGTCCGAGTTTCTGCATCGCGTCACGTGCGTTTTTGCGTCGCGAAAGGGCATTTCTGCCTCATTTGCGCGAATTTGCGTTTGAGGCGCGTCAGAAAATACGCGCGTCATTTTATGCTGTGGTTTTTGTACATTTGCGCGTTTTTGCGTCTGCAGCTGAAGTTGGAAAATCTGAACTTTGGCGTAAGTTCGCGCCGCATCAACCAATCAGGAGCCTGGTGACGTGGTGTCACGTGATGCTGTGACCCACTTCATGGGGTCAGGTCTGGCAAAAATTTTCATTCAACATGGAGGAAGTCCTGCTAACGGCCGTGGCTAATCACCCCGAGCTGTACGACACCAGCTGCTTTCTCTACAGAGACAGGAATAAAAAGGAGCTGATTGGAGGAATAGAAGTGAGTAGATACGGCAACCTGGTGTGTACATTTCTCTTTTGAAAGTTCTCACGTTACTGACCCTGTGAACCTGCGCAGGATACTCTCCAGAGTAAATAGAGAACGGAGACTCTCTCTTCCAATGGTAGATCGACAGCTGCCATCTTTGAAAAACACCATCTGACACTAGCTCCTCCCACAAGTTGCATATTTGCGGCTCGTCCAATTCCATTTGGATGAGCGTCGAGCTGCGAATGTTCAAGAGTCAAACTTTGGCGTGCGGCACGTTTTTAACGCTTTGGTGTGAACGCACCATTAGGCCAATTCAAGTTTGTCTATTTCAAATGAGCCTCGATTTCTTTGAGCTCGCTTCGTGGAACAGCCCTCTGGTGTTGGTGCGGAAAGAAAGCGACCTAAGAGGTGTTTTGATCATCCAGACCAAGCCTAGAAAAAAATAAAAGTGAACTAAATATCATGCTAAAGGCTTTTAAAATGGTTGATTAGCATTCTGTTTAAATGTTTGCACTCATTAATTCAACATCAACTTGTTCTCAACGGAGATAAAACAAAGCTTCCATTGTTGTCCAATACAAGGAGTTGGGCCCAAACAATGACCACTCCTCAGGCTCATAAAATAGAGATGCTTCACATGGATAAATATCTAGGCATCTTGATTGATGACTCGCTCATCTTCAAACCACATGTAGAGAAACTTGTGGAGAAACTAAAGTTATAACTGGGGTTTTATTTTCAAAATGAGTTGTGTGTTTTTTTTATACAAAGAAGCGACTTGATGCAACCATTTTATCTATGCTGGATTATGGAAATGTCTTATATATATGAATGCTTCTGCTCAATGTCGGTGAATGTTTGATAGTGTGTATCATCCTGAGGTTTCTGATTCACTACTGTGAGTTATATTCTCAGGTAGGATGGCCTGCTCTGGCCAGTTGAAGGAATATTAATTTATACAGCTTCATATACAGTTGTGTGCGAAAGTCAGGGCACCCCTTTAAAAACAGCATATTTTATATATTTAAAAATGTATATTCATATTTACTGTCTCTCTGGTATATGGGAAAAAAAGACAATATTGTCAGGAAACATTAATGCATAGTTACATTTTATTTTATAAATTGAACAAAATTACAAAAATTAAAAACATAATTTTGGCATGTGCAAAAGTTGGGGCACCCTGAGAGTTTCAAAGTTTCAGATTCTTTTTACAAGCTCAGACCTCTACCAGCTCATTGGTCCTGAAGCATGTGTCAACAATTGTCATTAGGGAGTGCCAGCTGGTGCCAATTTGAGGGTTTCTTAAATACGGCGACTCCACAAACCTTGTACAAACACTCAGTAACCATGGGTTCCTCTAAGAAGCTGTGTAAGACAGAAAAAATGAAAGTAATTGATGCCCACAATGCCGGGGAGGGCTACAAGAAGATAGCAAAGCGTTTTCAGCTTGCAGTTTCCACAGTGCGAGGCATAATTAAGAGATGGCAGGTGAGGGGAACTGTGGAGGTCAAGAAGAGATCTGGAAGACCAAGGACACTCTCGGAGAGAACAGCTCGTAGTCTGATCAGAAAGGTAAACCAAAACCCACATTTGACTTCAAAAGACCTCCAGGAAGATTTAGCAGACTCAGGAGTGGTGGTGCACCCTTCCACTGTGCGCCGATACTTGCACAAACAAGACCTTCATGGAAGAGTCTGCAGAAAAAAACCTTATCTACGACCTCATCATAAAATACAACGTCAAAAATATGCAACAGAACATCTACAGAAGCCTGATGACTTTTGGAAACAAGTGCTGTGGACTGATGAAGTTAAAATACAACTCTTTGGCCACAATAAGCAAAGGTATGTTTGGAGAAAAAAAGGAGCAGCATTTCATGAAAAGAACACCTTGCCAACTGTTAAATATGGGGGTGGATCCATCATGCTTTGGGGTTGTGTTGCAGCCAGTGGGACAGGAAACATTGCTCGGGTGGAGGGAAGAATGGATTCAATTAAATACCAGCAAATTCTGGAGGCAAATATCACAGCATCTGTAAAAAAGCTAAAGCTGAAAAGAGGATGGCTTCTACAACAGGATAATGATCCTAAACATACCTCCAAATCCACCATGGACTACCTCAAGAAACGCAAGCTGAAGGTTTTGGAATGGCCTTCACAGTCTCCCGACTTAAACATCATCGAAAATCTGTGGGTAGATCTTAAAAGAGCTGTGCATGCAAGACGTCCTAAGAATATTGCAGAACTGGAAGCCTTTTGCAAGGAAGAATGGGGAAAAATCCCAAATAATAGAATCCAGAAACTTGTTGTTGGCTATAAAAAGCGTTTACAAGCTGTGATATCTGCCAGAGGGGGTGTTACTAAGTACTGAAGGTACTGATTCTGTAGAGTGCCCCGACTTTTGCACATGCCAAAATTATGTTTTTAATTTTTGTAATTTTGTTCAATTTATAAAATAAAATGTAACTATGCATTAATGTTTCCTGACAATATTGTCTTTTTTTTCCCATATACTAGAGAGACAGTAAATATGAATATACATTTTTAAATATATAAAATATGCTGTTTTTAAAGGGGTGCCCTGACTTTCGCACACAACTGTATAAGGAAATTCTCAGATTGCTGCCTTCCTAAATCTTTTCCCTTCTCACAATAAAAAAATCCTGGTTGTTATTCTCTTACTCTGCAAGACTATTTGTTGCTTTCTGTTCTGTTTGAACAAACTGAATTTAGCAAAAGCTCCTTTGTCCATTCAGCACCCCTGGCTTGGAACGAGCTGCAGAATGACTGGAAAATGACAGAGTTCATCTCATGGAGCGCTTTTCATTCAAAACTAAGAGTATTTGAGGCTAAATCCATAACATGTTACTGCTTCATTTAGATCGCTTCCAGTTTTAATTGAATTTGAATTATTGTGTGTATGTATGTGGCATTGTTGGCTGTGTTTAACTGTCTAACTTTGTGTGATGCTTGGTGCTGCCTATCTTGGCCAGGTCTGCCTTGAAAAAGCTGTTTTTAATCTCTGTGGGATCTTCTGAGTTAAATAAAAATTATAATTAAAAAAAACGTTGACAGCAACCTGTCTCACCTAGTGACTATTTTTGTAACTGCGCGGAAGTAACACAGTGACAGGATGTGGTTATGTACGAAACAAAATCAGCTTCCTCAAAGAAATTAAATGTTGCTGAGTTTCCGTACAACGGCTTCTTTGAAGGGAAACTAAACCGGTAAGATTTTTGTTACTTTGCTTTTTTTTTTCTTTTTCTTTTTTTTACATAAACTGGATTTGTAAACTGATCATTTCCACTTTATCAAGTCAGAAGGAAATCCTGTGCAGCATGTAGGTGTGATAAAAACAGGAAACAATACTTTTCAGGTTCAACTGAATAAAATGTTGCTCTTTCTGTTATCTGTCCTATCATTTCACATGTTCATCTGATCCTGGTGAAACTGAACAGACAGACAGAGAGAGATCATGACCTGAGAAAGTCTCAGCTGTCTGAACACTTTGAAACGCAGCAGGTGAGGAAACCTTCAGTCAATAGATGGAGAAAACCTGGTTTACTTTGTTAGAGTGGATGCAGAACGAGTTCCAGGGTGAAAATGGTTTAAATTTAGGTGTGTTTAAAGAGATGATCTCTCTATGTTTTTTTTTAAATAAAGCGATTTAAATGTCTGAGTTTCTTTTTTCTTTTTTTTAAATTATTATTATTATTATTATAAAAATAAATAAATAAAAAATGTCTGAGTTTCTGAAGGCTGTTTGAGATCCTGCAATGAATGCGCTTCTAAGAGGAAGTCGTCTTCATTTCAATCTGAAAACTAAATGCCACAAAGAATATCTGTGCAGATTAAGCAGCATCTCTTTCCCTCCGCCTGGTTGAAGACAGTGTTGTCTGTGTCTGAGATCTGGATCAGTTCTTCTGCATTTTTGTATCTCATAAACCTCCAGTCGGTCGTGGCAGATGGCCGCTGTACTGATCCAAGTTCTGGTTCTGGTTCTGCTGGAGGTTTCTTCCTGTTAAAGGGGAGTTTTTCCTCTCCACTGTCGCTACTTGCTTGCTCAGTATGAGGGATTGCTTTGAAGTCAATGACACAACGCAGGCGACTGTGTGCTGTCGCTACATGTTGGTTCAGGAGGAGTGAATTCTGCAAGTCAATGACTCGATGCAATCTGCTGGGATTCTTTGGAAAACATCCATCCATCCATTTTCTTCTGCTTATCCGGGGTCGGGTCGCGAGGGCAGCAGCCTAAGCAAAGAGACCCAGACTTCCCTCTCCCCAGCCACTTGTTCCAGCTCCTAGGGAGGAACCCCAAGGCGCTCCCAGGCCAGCCGAGAAACATCGTCCCTCCAGCTTGTCCTGGGCCTTCCCCTGGGCCTCCTCCCGGTGAGACGTGCTTGAAACACCTCACCAGGGAGGCGTCCAGGAGGCATTCTGACCAGATGCCCGAGCCACCTCCACTGACTCCTCTCGATGTGGAGAAGCAGCGGCTCTACTCTGAGCCCCCTCCGGATGACTGAGCTTCTCCCCCTATCTCTAAGGGAGAGCCCAGACACTCTGCGGAGGAAACTCATTTCCGCCGCTCGTATCCGTGATCTCGTTCTTTCGGTCACCACCCAGAGTTCGTGACCACAGATGAGGGTAGGAACGTAGATCGACCGGTAAATCGAGAGCTTCGCCTTTCGGCTCAGCTCTCTCTTCACCACGACAGACCGGTACAGCGCCCGCATAACTGCAGATGCCCCACCAATCCGTCTATCGATCTCCCGCTCCATTTTTCCCTCATTCGTGAACAAGACCCCCAGATACTTAAACTCCTCCACTTGGGGAAGGACCCCATCCCCGACCCGGAGGAGGCACCCCACCATTTTCCGGCTCAAGACCATGGCCTCGGATTCGTACAGGGACCTAACAGCCCGTATCAAGGGGCCCGGTACCCCATACTCCCGGAGCACCCCCCACAGGGCCCCCCGAGGGACACGGTCGAACGCCTTCTCCAAGTCCACTGGAGAACATATTAAACTAATTTGAGTAACAAACTTGATGCATTTTTGATAACCAAGATCATTAGGAATGGATGTATGATTTAATTTAAAAAAATGTAAAATGCCTTGAGGGGATGTGAGCTGTGAATTGGTGCTATATAAATAAACAGATTGTAATTTGACTATTAAAAATTTATTTGCAGACTTCTCATCGTTTTAAGTGGGACAACTACTGACAAATAATGTTTTGTCTCGCTGTAATGTCTAATGAGATGAAAACAATATAGATGGTAATTTCTAATACAGAATTATAATCTTTTGTCATGTAAAAAACGTTACCTATACCTGAATTTCTGGAATGGTTCTCTTTCCAAGCTCCTGTTGTAATGCTGTTCTCCATCCATGCCTTGACTCCATAGGAAGGAAAGCAGTGGGATTAGACCTTCGACTGTCCTCTGAGACAACGCTTTAACATGGTCCAGCTGTGAGAAACGATGGCCGGAGTAATAGAGCTGCTAGAATGTTTGGAGGACTTGGGAGACAGAGAATTTAAAAACTTTAAGTGGTACATGCAGCAGTCAGAATTCATGAAAACCCTCCCTTCTATCCCAAAAAGCCAGCTGGAGAACTCAGATCGCCACGATACTGTGGACCTGATGGTGCAAACCTACAGCCGTCAGTGTGTGGAAGTGGCCAGGAAGATTTTACAGAGGATGAAGAGGAAGGACCTGGTAGACAGGTTGTCAAATGCTGCACCAAACGCTGCAGGTGAGGTTGCTCCCAGACACACCTGTACCCATGAGGCCGTCGGTGGCTGTGAGGCCAAGAACACCCTGGCATGTGACGGAGCAGAGAATGAACTCATTAAGCCAACTTCGACACAGCTGCTCTACTCTGCTTGTCCACCTCCAGCCCGGCCGTGTGAATCGTCAGCTGTCGCCAAGTCTGGAGCAGGTGAAGCAATAATGAACTCAGCATCAAACAATTTGTTGTTTTCTGTCTCACCGGAGGTGAGAAGTGGTAGAGAGAAAGAAGGAGATAACTCTATTCATCCTTCTGACGCCCCATCCATCAGAGGACAACCTGAAGGTAATGTTCTAAAAAAGAAAGTCCAAGCTGAAGCTCCAATCCAGGTCTTATTAGGTCTAATCATTCCTGTTGTTGTACTTTATACTCTCTTCTACTTACAGTCACCAGCTACTTTATTAGGTTCAATTGCTTGTTATCACAAAAGGTGAATCACCCAATCACAAGTCAGCAGCTCAGTGCATTCAGGTGTCTAGACGTAGCAAAGATGACCTACTGAAGTTCAAAGTGAGCATCAAGGCAAGGCAATTTTATTTGTATAGGACACTTTCAACAACAGGGTAATTCAAGGTGCTTTACATGATTTGGTGATTTTAAAAACTAAACAAACAAACATAGAATATAACATTGGAAATTAAAAGTAAAAGTAGCAAATTAGCATGAAACACACATTACACATGATAAACAATAAAGCAAGAGAACAGATCAATAAAGCAAGAGAGCATGAACACATTTGATACATATGACATCAATCATTTCATTCGAAGGCAATTCTAAGGCAGTTCAGAGTTTCAGCAGGAAGTTTGTTCCAGATTAGAGGAGCATAGAAACTGAAAGCTGCTTCTCCATTTTTAGTTCTGAGTCTAGGGATGTTTAGTAGGCTAGAGTTGGAGGACCTGAGTGGTCTTGGTGGTTGGTACCATGACAACAGGTCTTCAACATACTTTGGTGCTAAGCCATGTAATGATTTGTAAACTAGTAAAAGTATTTAGAAGTCTATTCTCTGAGCTACAGGGAGCCAGTGTAAGGACTTTAGAACTGGGGTGATGTGCTCTACTTTCCTGGTTCTAGTGAGGACGCGAGCGGCAGCGTTCTGGATCAGCTGCAGCTGTCTGATTGACTTTTTAGGCAGACCTGTGAAGACGCTGTTGCAGTAATCAATCCGACTAAAGATAAACGCATGGATGAGTTTTTCCAGGTCCTGTTGCATTATCAATCCTTTCTTTTGACAATCCCAGTTGAGAATCCATTTATCAGCTGGATGTTTTTGCCAAAAAGCTCCCAGGTCATTTTGACCTGATTAAAAAAACAGTATTGCTGAAGTTTTTGAGAGTTTAAATGAAGGCAACTGGACTTTTCTTGATGTCTTGAAAACGTTTCGTCTCTCATCCAAGAGGCCTCTTCAGTTCTGAAAACTGGATTGGGACCATCAGATGGGATACTGATTCTCTCAATCCAGTTTTCAGAACTGAAAAAAGCTTCTTGGATGAGAGACGAAACGTTTTCAAGACAACAAGAAAAGTCCAGTTGCCTTCATTTTATCTCAAAAGAATATCATGTCCTGGATGAATGAGGATCTACACCAAGTATTGCTGAAGCCAGACTTCAGAGAACAGTTAGACAAAGGACAAATTTCTACCCGAAGAGAACATGTGTAAGAACATGTGCCTTTCTAACCACAACAGTTTCTTGAACATTTCGATGAGCTGACAGTTTTAATGACATCCAGGTCTATGCAGAGGACCTATGAGATGTGTTGGAACGGAAGACTCTTATTGTTGATGGTTGAGGGTGAATGGGCTGACTCAACCGAGCCTTAGCAGGGAATGGACTGAATTTGTTCACCCATTTTCCAGGCATGCTGATTACTCAAAGGATCTTACTCTAGACCAACATTCACTCAGTCAAACTCACAAACACACACAGAGATTCATACACCGTTACACAGATCGAGCGGCTAACCCACACCTTTTGAATTGCAATGGAAACGATGGAAGTGAATGGTAACAGCTAGCAGTTCGTGTGCAAAAGTCAGGAAAATTACTCAATAATTATCCTAATTATTCCTGCTGACCTGAATAATCATATCAATTGCAAATGAAAATAAAAGGTAATAGGAAGGAAGTACAGGAGCCGATTTAGACTTGGGACCAGTTTATGACAAAGCACCGCCGTAATCCGCCGCTGCAAGGCACACAAACATGACGCAGCGCCCGCAAAACACACCAAAAAGTGATTTACTCTACAAAACTCTCTGTTTACAGTCATTAGGGTGAAATGTTGCAGATGTCATACAGTAAACCTGTAGGGGACAGTGTCAGCCAGATGTCACAATTTGGTAATTCATAATAGCCCAGAAACACCCAAGGAATTAAGAGTAAAAAGAACGTTACTGACAGCCATTGATGATGCACTTCGTTCAATATCTGTACAAAAACTGGATGCAACTGCTGTAATCTTGAGACCAGTACCATCTTTCTGATAGAATATTGCATTTTTTCTTTGTAGTCCCCTGGTGTGAAATGTTCCTTGCACACCAGATATTGATTCATTTTCTCCATGGATGTTATTGGGGGCATTCCCAGAGCAGCAAGACATTGGGTTCTTTGTTCCACATTACATGGAGTTCTGTGAAACATCGTGTTGCTGTTTGTCTTCGGCTTGTGTTACAACCCTTTGCTACACAAGCAAGAACGATTTTCTTGCCTTAGTCTGATAACGAACTCAAACGAAAAACTGATTTGTGATTTCTGAAGTAGGTGTCTTTCTCTCTCTGCGTCATGTCTTTGCGCCTTGTAGCGGCGGCTGACAGTGGTGCTTTGTCATAATGTTGTCCCAAGTCTAAATCGGCTCCTGTAATTCTTTCCTGTTACTTATCATTTTCATTTGCCATCGATTTGATTGTCGAGGTCACTAGGAATAATTGCAATCATTATTGAGTCATTTTCACGACTTTTGCACACAAAATGCTAGCTGTTACCATTCACTTCCGTTGTTTATGCTAACCTGAAGCAAAAAAAACTGTTGCCAGATTAGGAGAATGACTGGGCTGGTCACAAAATGCTTTTTCTCACTTATCTAACTCTGAGTAGGACAGCAACTGACTAAATTTCACTTCAGGGTGGAATATCCCTTTAATAACAACTGACTTTCTATTTAATTTGGACCTTTTTTGATTTTTAAAAAGGTAATAGAGAAATAAGCATCAGAACTTTGTACCAATGCCAGCAGTAGTATTAATTGTGTTAATAGTAAAGCTTTACAGTACTCGTCTGTGTTCTGCATATCATACTGATGTTTCATGTATCTTTAACTAAACAAGCTGCCGTCTGGCCTTAATGGGAACTGCTGCCCAGATTTCTGAGGATTTGTTTTGTCATTGACAGATGTGAAGATCTCAGCACTGCCTCATCCACCAGCCGCATCAAGCCCGGCTGCACTGCAGGCCAACCTCCAGGACATGTTCAGCTCTGCGAAAGAGGTCTGGTTGAAGAAGCATCATGAGAAATGCCTAAGCCATATGGACCCAGAGCTGTTCATCACAGATGAATGGGGTCAATATGAGGTTGCAGGCTCAGAAACTGAAACATCTAGACCAGTGAACGTCAACGACATGTTTCAGCGTCTTTCCAGAAGAGGAATATCCAGCAGAACGGTGGTGACCAAAGGGAGTCCTGGCATCGGCAAATCCTTCCTTGTGGAGAAGTTCACATCGGACTGGGCTGAAAAACGAGCCGGTCAAGCATTTCATCTAGTTTTCCCATTTGATGCTCGTCAGCTGTGTTTATGGAGAGGAGAGAAGTTTACTTTGGCAGAGCTAATTCACACAGTTGTTCCAGGAATGCCATCTAGTGACATCACAGAGGAGACTCTAAATGACATTTTTACAGGTTTGAGAAGAGAAACAGACTCTGACAGAAGTGAATTTAAACTTCTGTTTGTCATCGATGGTCTGGATCAGAATCTCCTTAATCTCAATTTTACCAACAGTACAAATGAGTCTAATGTAAGAAAGTCAACCGCAGTAGAAGTGCTTCTGACTAATCTCATTAAGGGGAAACTGCTTCCTGCTGCTCACCTCTGGATAACCACTCTATCTGCAACAGCCAATCATATTCCTGCTGAGTGTGTGGACATGGTGACGGAGCTCAGAGGGTTCAGTGACTCGCAGAAAGAGGAGTACTTCAGGAGGCGATTCAGGGATGAGCGGCAGGCCAGCAAAACCATCTCCCACATTAAGACATCCCGAAGCCTTCACATGATGTGCCGCATCCCAGTCTTCTGCTGGATCACTGCTGCAGTCCTGGAGGATATGTTGGAAAGCAGAGAGGGAGGAGAGCTTCCCAGCACCCTGACCGAGTTGTATGCACAGTTTCTGGTGGTTCAGATCAACCGCTCACAGAAAAGGTGGGATCCTGAAAAGTGCATCCAGAAAATCAAGTCTCTGGCCAAACTAGCCTTTCAGCAGCTCCTGAAGGATAACGTGGTGTTCAACGAGGAGGACCTGGGAAGCTGCGGCCTTACGGTGGGAATTGCATCAGAGGGGTCAGAATGGTTCACAGAGATCTTCAAGCGGTTTTCTGGAAAGAGAGCAGACAATTATCAGAAGACTATTTTCTACTTTGCTCAGTCCAGCATTCAGAAGTTTCTTGCTGCTGTTCATGTGATCACCTCTCTCATCTCCTACAACGAAAATGTGATGACAGTTCAGAACTTGCTCCTCTGTTTCAACAGAAACTCTGCAACAAATGTTCTTAAAACTGCATTAAAAAGAGCCTTGAAAAGTCCAAATGGAAAGCTTGACTTGTTCCTACGATTCGTCATGGGTCTTTCTCTGCAGACAAATCACCTTCTACTACACGACCTGCTCTCACCAGCAGCAAGCTCCTCATTGTCCATCCAGAAAATAAGGAAGTACATCAAGAGAAAGATCAGTAAGAGTACATCTCCAGAAAAGATGATAGTAATGTTTCACTGTCTGAATGAGCTGAGGGATGACTCTGTCGTGGAGGAGATCCAGCAGTGTCTGAGATCAGGAAGTCTCCCCACAGATAAACTGTCTCCTGCTCAGTGGTCAGCTCTGGTTTTCATCTTAATGTCGTCAGAGAAACATCTAGAGGAGTTTAACCTGAAAAAATACTCAAATGCTGCTTCAGAGGAGGTTCTGCTGCAGCTCCTGCCTGTCCTGAAAGCCTCCAGCAAAGCTCTGTGAGTACACACAGAAGTATTTAATCCTACAAATCTAAAGTGAGTCATTACAAGATGTTACATCTGTCACCAGAGGTCAGAAGAGTCTTTTCATCTTTAGTTTGCATAAACTAATCTGGAGAACGTTGTGTGTGTGCGAGCAGCCAATCCATAGGTAAATACTGGTGCTGGTACCTATTCTCAGCGCTCATTGAGTAGGAGTCTACAATATCCAAATATAGATGGGCTGGAACGCACAATGAAATCTATTTTTATGAAGTTGCTTGTAGCAAGCGTTGATGTGATTTCCAAATTTCCAAAGTTGTGTATCAGTGTTTGTCAATCCACTTAGTACTGAAGGATATTGTTGGGTGGGATGAATCAGGAAAAGCTAGCTTGTCTTTTGTAGACAGGCCTGTTATTCTCCTTTTGCTGACAAATTTCAACTGTCTGTGTTTTAACGCAATCAAATCAAAGAACATAAGATTTTCTATATGCAGAAAATTGTCAATTGTAATGAGTTAATTCTGTCTGTACTGAAATGCTTGGAAAAACACCTAGCAGACTATTCTAACTAATTGAAAATCTCTACGTTCAACTGCCTTCTTTTGTAGGTTAACAGATCGCAAATTATCCGAGCGATCTCTTGAAGTCCTCTCTCTGGTTCTCAGCTCTCATTCCTCTAATCTGAAAGAACTGGACCTAAGTGACAGCGACCTGCAGGACTCAGGAGTGAAGCTGCTCTCTGTCGGACTACAGAGTTCAAACTGTAAACTGGAGACTCTCAGGTTAGTGACCCAGCACCAGTAGGATGTGGAGTTAATAACTTTTAAAGCAACACTAAAGAGTTTTTTTTACATTAAAATAATGTTTCCAGATTCGTGTCAGTGGTTCATCTAATCATAACAGGGTGAAACGGCACTTTCACATTGGCTTTGCGGCCCTCTATCGGCCATAACAGCACTATGTAAGTTTGGGTTGTCGGGTAGCGGTTTTGTAGTTCAAATGTGACTTGCTTTACGGCAGGCTTCACAAAAGCCGGTAGGTGCAGCGTCCTGCAAGGCTCTCTGGGTGGAGCGTCCTGCAAGGCTCTCTGGGTGGAGCGTCCTGCAAGGCTCTCTAGGTGGAGCGTCCTGCAAGGCTCTCTGGGTGGAGCGTCCTGCAAGGCTCTCTGGGTGGAGCGTCCTTCAAGGCTCTCTGGGTGGAGCGTCCTGCAAGGCTCTCTGGGTGGAGCGTCCTGCAAGGCTCTCTGGGTGGAGCGTCCTGCAAGGCTCTCTGGGTGGAGCTTACTCGGCAGGTACATATAAATGGAAGATACCTAGCAGCAGGTAGCTTGAACAATTGTCATCATGACGGAGCCGAAATTGTATTCATATGTAAACAGGTGTTCCGACTATCTGTGCTACCCGCATGCACATTTCGATGTTACGTCACAATTCACTTACTCGGCAAATCTGTCATCACGAATTCCTACCTGGAAGATCCATTTCGTCTGTTTTATTTCTTTAAAGTTTACGGTGAGTTTTATTCAAATTATTTTATTGCTGGCTAATTTTTATTCAAAATATTTTAAGGTTTTCCTTAAGCTACTAGTTTCAAGTTTACATGACAGCCCTTGTATGTTAGTTTCACTTCTATGATATCGTTACACTGCATGTAAACAAGTCCCATTAATTTGAGTCGTAGAATAAATGCAACGTATTTTGCGGGCTATTTGCGCTATATATATATATATATATATATATATATATATATATATATATATATATATATATATATATATATATATATATATATACACTACCGTTCAAAAGTTTGGGGTCACATTGAAATGTCCTTATTTTTGAAGGAAAAGCACTGTACTTTTCAATGAAGATAACTTTAAACTAGTCTTAACTTTAAAGAAATACACTCTATACATTGCTAATGTGGTAAATGACTATTCTAGCTGCAAATGTCTGGTTTTTGGTGCAATATCTACATAGGTGCATAGAGGCCCATTTCCAGCAACTACCACTCCAGTGTTCTAATGGTACAATGTGTTTGCTCATTGGCTCAGAAGGCTAATTGATGATTAGAAAACCCTTGTGCAATCATGTTCACACATCTGAAAACAGTTTAGCTCGGTACAGAAGCTACAAAACTGACCTTGCTTTGAGCAGATTGAGTTTCTGGAGCATCACATTTGTGGGGTCAATTAAACGCTCAAAATGGCCAGAAAAAGAGAACTTTCATCTGAAACTCGACAGTCTATTCTTGTTCTTAGAAATGAAGGCTATTCTATGCGAGAAATTGCTAAGAAATTGAAGATTTCCTACAACGGCGTGTACTACTCCCTTCAGAGGACAGCACAAACAGGCTCTAACCAGAGTAGAAAAAGAAGTGGGAGGCTGCGTTGCACAACTGAGCAAGAAGATAAGTACATTAGAGTCTCTAGTTTGAGAAACAGACGCCTCACAGGTCCCCAACTGGCATCTTCATTAAATAGTACCCGCAAACACCAGTGTCAACATCTACAGTGAAGAGGCGGCTGCGGGATTCTGGGCTTCAGGGCAGAGTGGCAAAGAAAAAGCCATATCTGAGACTGGCCAATAAAAGAAAAAGATTAAGATGGGCAAAAGAACACAGACATTGGACAGAGGAAGACTGGAAAAAAGTGTTGTGGACGGATGAATCCAAGTTTGAGGTGTTTGGATCACAAAGAAGAACGTTTGTGAGACGCAGAACAACTGAAAAGATGCTGGATGAATGCCTGACGCCATCTGTTAAGCATGGTGGAGGTAATGTGATGGTCTGGGGTTGCTTTGGTGCTGGTAAGGTGGGAGATTTGTACAGGGTAAAAGGGATTCTGAATAAGGAAGGCTATCACTCCATTTTGCAACGCCATGCCATACCCAGTGGACAGCGCTTGATTGGAGCCAATTTCATCCTACAACAGGACAATGACCCAAAACACACCTCCAAATTGTGCAAGAACTATTTAGAGAAGAAGCAGGCAGCTGGTATTCTATCGGTAATGGAGTGGCCAGCGCAGTCACCAGATTTGAACCCCACTGAGCTGTTGTGGGAGCAGCTTGACCGTATGGTACGCAAGAAGTGTCCATCCAACCAATCCAAATTGTGGGAGCTGCTTCTAGAAGCGTGGGGTGCAATTTCTCCAGATTACCTCAACAAATTAACAGCTAGAATGCCAAAGGTCTGCAATGCTGTAATTGCTGCAAATGGAGGATTCTTTGACGAAAGCAAAGTTTGATGTAAAAAAAATCTTATTTCAAATACAAATCATTATTTCTAACCTTGTCAATGTCTTGACTCTATTTTTTATTCATTTCACAACGTATGGTGGTGAATAAGTGTGACTTTTCATGGAAAACACAAAATTGTTTGGGTGACCCCAAACTTTTGAACGGTTAGTGTATGTATATATATATATATATATATATATATATATATATATATATATATATATATATATATATATATATATATATATATATATATATATATATATATATATATATATATATATATATATATATATAATCATACTACATTTTTATATTTTGGAGTAATAATACTGCTATCTGCTCTACGTCTTACTGGCTTGGTAAATATTCATTAGCTGCTTTACAAACTAATAACAAATTTCCAGAGTGTGATATTCATCTATAGGCCTATTTAACAGGTACGATATTCTGATCATGGTTTTCCGTGCATCTTTATATACTGGTTTTAGCTTTATATTAAACGGGTAGCATGTTCTGTGGATTGAAAGAAAATTTTTCATTATTCATAAATTTCTGCTATGTTAGGCATTACTGCTAAACTGCCACTTCAATCCCGTCACTTGAAAAATATTTTCCGATGATTATGTTTAACATCAAAGCTAATCGTCAGAACAGTGCTGTCAGCCATATAATAAAGAAATTAGCCCGTATCAAGTTATAACGTTTATTGTTAAAATGTGAAAACAACTTGATAACGTGATAGTTTCACATTTTTACAATAAGCCATCACGTTATAACGTGATACGGTCTAATTTCTTTATTATACGGCTGACAGCTCTATGCCGCCGTACATATGACATGCTGAAATATAGAAAATGTACCTGGGATGAAGACATTTGACACGTAACGAAGGCTGCCCAAGACGTGAAAATCTGTAACGTTAGACGGTATCGCTTGTCAATGCAGGTGAATCCCCTGGTGTAACCATAACAGATTTTACGACAGTAGTAGAAAACAATATCCTTTTCCCAACTGTAGGGGGACCCAGAGAGCAAAACTTACTTAGTGTTGCTTTAAATGACTTTGTTTAATTCAATTCAATTCAGTTTGTTATGAATTTAAGTCCGTCTCGCTAGCTCCACATCTACAGTGAGATTCCGGTTAGAGAGTTGAAAGAACACGGAGGCAGATATCAGAACTTGACCGCTTTATCGAAGGCTCACACTTTGTCCATTTGAGTTACAGAGCATTTATGATTTATAGCAAGGACAGGTTGAATGGTATATGGTTTCAATCACGCATACAATGTCCCTTGCTTGCTGTGCTGCCATGAAAATGAGGCTCTGTCTGAAACAGCACACCAGGGCAAAATTAGCAGTCTAAACTGTTGCCTGACTGTCTCCAGCACTGCCCTCTAGTCGTGATTCAGAACAGCCGCCCCCACAACAGCCTTAGCTGTTATGTAACACCTATGAATACCCACTTGATAGAGATATGGTCTCTTCGTAATCACCATCATCCGGTATCCCAGGTAACCGGACTAGCTTGGTAACAGGTCGAACATAGATACTTCCTTTCACTTTGATGTCAACTGATCTGATGAATACATCCGAACTAGGGTGTGGCTTGATGACCTTGCCAATAGGCCAGTGTGCACGAGGCAGTTGAAGGTCAACAACCATGACGACTGTATCCAAATCTATGTTTCTAGTAGGTCGAGCACACCTATGTGCGAGTTTGCAATGTAGGTAGATAATGTCTCATGAACTGCTTTCAAAAGTGGTCTGCCATTATTTGGCTCCGCCGCCATCGCCGTTGGTGATTGAGTCAGGCGCATAGGTCACTTGGGGAAGAGAGGTGTCCCGCCGCCCCATGAGGAGCATGTGAGGTGTAACAGGATCTGCGTCCTTGATATCAGAAGTGACATAACCAAGAGGTTTGGCATTTAAGATTCCTTCACTTCACATAGCATAGTGAGAAAGACCTATTCATTTACAACTTGGGTTCCTGTAACCACTTGCAGTGCCGTTTTTACTGATTGTATCTCCCTTTCCCATGTCCCACCAAAGTGTGGGGCTGCTGGTAGATTGAACTTGAACTTAATTTGATGAGATGCAAGACTCGTGTGTAGTTCAGGCTCCATTGCCCGAAATGCCTCTCTGAGTTCACGATCAGCTCCCCGGAAATTGTTTCCCTGATCAGATAAAATCTCTGAAGGGGTTCCCCGTCGAGCAATGAACCGTCTGAGGGCAAGGAGAAAGACATCAGTGTCCAGACTGGTGAGTAGATCCAAATGAACACAGCGTGTTGTCAAATATAACTCCCCAACGTTTCTCATGGCGGCGCCCGGTTTTCACATTATAAGCACCGAAACAATCAACCCCAGTGGAATAAAATGGTGGTTTCAAGAGCCTGAGCCGAGCTGGCGGTCGATCAGACATAATAATAATAATAATTGTCTTCCTTGTAGTACCCTATACTGGCGTCTGAGCTCAGCAAAAACCCTCTCTGGACCAGGGTGAAGCAGACATTCATCGGTGTCATGAATAAGTAGCTTTGTGATAGCATGACGGGGATCCAGTACGATTGGATGAATATCAACTTCCATTGTTCCAGAGCAGGTCAGATTGCGAAGGCATCTACCAACCCGGATGAGACTGAGATCCTCGTCCTCTTCAGGTGACAGACAGTTCAGTTTAGTGTACTACTTGGTGCCACTTGATTGCCAGCTTTGAGTGCTCTCACTTCTTCAAGGAAGCTCTCTCTCTGACAGGTTCTCAAAATATGGGCCATGGTGTCCTGGATACTCACAGATTGTGATGTATTTGGGTCCGAGGTAGCCGCCCCATGGGGAGACTGATGTTTGTCTTTTGTCTGCCCATGTTGTGTATTGTGAAGCATCCACTGCTGGAGTAACTAGGCACAGCTGAGTGAGTCCACAGAAGGTAGTTTACTTCGGTTCTTCTAGATTTTCTGCCAGATCTGTATTTGAAGCCACAGGCCATTGTTCAGATGGTCTCTGCAGAAAGGCGGGGCCATGGAGCCATCGACTCAAAGAAATAATATCAGCTATTGTTTTTCCCACGAGTAATAACATCTGCAGGATTGTTTGTGGAGTCAACATAATGCCACTCTTGGTTTGGCGTGAGTTCTTGAATTTCTGATTCTCTAGTGCCTACAAACACTTTGAAACCACAGGATTCGCCTTTGAGCCAGTTCAGAACTGTTGTTGAATCTGACTAAAGAAATATGTTTGAGATGTGCCCGATGAATGAGGGCTGAGAGCTGGGCTCCAGTCAATGCACCACACAACTCAACCCGAGGGATGGATAGTTGACGTCGTGGAGCCACCCTTGATCTCCCCATCACAAAAGAAACACGTCTTCTTTCCATCTTGCATTGTCAAGTAGGCTACTGAGCCATACGCTAGCTCATAAACATCACAGAAAAGGTGCAGAGTATATTCCACACCTTTAACAGTCTGTTCCGTTGGTGCATAAGTTCTTGGTATAGAGATATTGGCTAACTGGGGAAGTTCATTCTCCCACCTAACCCAGGGCAGCTGGAGGTCAGGGGGCAAATTCTCTCTCTTCTTGGCCCACAGGTTCCGCACTATAATCTTTACTTTTGTTGTGAATGAAATTATTATACTCAATGGATCATACTGGGTCTCCAAAACTTTATAGATGTTCCTCGATGTAGGCAGTTTTCCCTACAGTGGGCTAACCTGTACCAAAGGGTATCTGTATCCCAGTTCCATATCATGACGAGTGCCATTTCCTGAAAGTTAGTGGGTTTTTCCATCAGCCTGAACTCTGTGCTCTGCGATTTAGCTTCCGATGGCAGGTGAGCAATGGTTTCTGGCTTATTGCTGGCCCACTGACGCATCTCAAATCCCCCTTCAGCTAGTACTTGATGCATTTTATCCACTAAGAGCTTAGCAGATTCTGTTGTAGGGAGGCTCTGAAAGCAGTTATCTACATAACACGCTTGGTTCAGAGACTGCCAAATGTTCTGATTAATTTGTCCTGAGCTTCTCACATGGTTTTGTAGTGCAAATGTGGCACAACAAGGACTGCTTGTTGTTCCAAATGGCAAAACCATCCACTGATGAACATCTGGTTCCCTCTCCCTCTGAAGATTCCGCCAGATGAACCTTAGCAGGGGCTGGTCCTCTGGGAGAAGACAGAGCTGGTGAAACACGGCCCGAATATCAACACTTACTACTACTGAATACTCCCTAAAGCGTAGGAGAACCCCAATGAACACTGGTCAAAGTGTAGGGCTTGGAAGGAGCTTATCATTCAGAGAGGGACCATTAAAGTTGAATGAACAGTTGAAAATCAAGCTGTGTTTCCCATTGTGTTCCACTAGGCGATGGGGTATAAACCATGACTCACGGGATTTGTTCACCTGATCGGAGTTGAGTTTTACCACACATCCAGCATCAAGATGTTTCTTTATTTCAGCTTCATATATCTGTGCTTTAATTGGGTCTCGTAACAGCCGGCATTCAGTACTTCACAGTGATGGCATCACGGCTTCAACTTCCAGAATGGCTATAGCTTCATCATCTTGACGAGAACGGACTCCAAACTTCTCACTACGATAAGGCAATACATCTATCTTCCACAGATGCTCCACATGCTGATAAATGTCATCAGGCACAGGGCTCAGTGTTGTGAAGTAACATATTTATGTCTGTGACTCCTTTGTGGTGAAGTCATCTGGTCCCTGTAAAGCCCAGCCTAACTTGGTTTGAACTGGAATAGGTCCTCCAGAAAGACTGATCAGCACTGGCTCCTTGGCAACTATGAAGTGTGAGTAAGCCACTCCAATAAGAAGAAGGGGACTTACATTTTTGAAGAACTGGATTGGAATACCTCGCAGGTGCTGATAACGTCTTTGCAGGAGGTCAGTTGGATATGATTGCTCAGCTAGAGACAACTGCTGCACTGTAAAGGCTCCTTTGATAACATTTTTCCTTTGAGGTTGTTCTCCAGGGGAAACATAGAAATCTACAGATGAGCCACTCACATTTGCAATGTCCTGACGTCTAGTCCGTAATGCCATTGACTCCAAATCTCCCTTTAGATCCAGGTGAGAGGCTGCTGTAAGGAGGATGATGGTTCTCTCTGCTCTATCATCTGTGTGTAAAATCTTCATTTCATAGCTGACTACAACTGGTACAACTTTCAAGTAGACTTTACCACCTTGGTTCAGAGGGCCGGCAGTAGCTTCATGACTGGGAGTGAGGAAATTAATTCCAGATTCTGGGTTGGCAATGGTGTGAAACACCTTAAGATGAATGTTCTGCCATTCTCCACAAGCTTTCTTTAATGTACATTGCTCTGTGATGTGACTGGTGCGACCACACTTTTTGCACCTCTTAATATCTAAAATCCACTTATCTATGGTGTCAGCAGAGCAGGTAGTAATACTAGAGCACTGTGATAAGTAATGTTCTGTAATCTTGCAGAATAAACAAAAACATTTAGGCTTCTTTGCTATGGCTCTAATCTCACAGTTCCCTTGTGCGCTGCTGTCCGTCTCAGCCTTGCCACTACTATAATAGACAGTCGACTGACTTTTAGCTCTAGGAATAACTACTTTATCCTTCTTAGATACCTGAACCCTTTCAGCTTGGTAACACTGTGCCATCTTTGATGATAATCTCTGTGCCTCTGCTTTAGATTTAAGCCATTCAGACAAATCCAGTACATGATAGAGGTTTAGACTGTTTGTTTGGAGCCAACCACATACAGTACTTGGAGATGCTCCACAAACCCATCTCTGTATTGTCTTAACAACTTACTTAGTAGACAGTCCACATGTCCATTAGACATCAACTCCATCCCGTATGGGCCCTCAAGTGCAATTAATAGCCCCACCAGCAAATCCACATTGAGAGCAAAACTTTGGAATACTCTAAAATCACCTGGCTTAATATCAGGGGCTTTAATCATTGCAGCGATTTCAGTCTGGGCAAGCTGATGTGGCTGACCTTACTGTCATTGCAAAGCCTTTATCGCCATAGTGTAGGGGTGTGGATAATGCCTACATTCTTGGGCAATAAGCCGCGCTTCATCCAAGGCCAGCTGCTCCATGAGCACCCTGTATTTGCAATGCTCTGAAAGTTTAGGATGTGGCTGGAGCAGGTGATCGAGAGCCATTTTCAAATTTTCAAACTCCCTCTCGCTGTCTTGCTCTAATTTAGGGAGTTTGGGAAATTGGAACGGGTTGTGATGGAAGTGGAAGGGGGCCTCGTTCAAATCAAATCAAATCAAACTTTATTTATAAAGCGCTTTTCATACAAGACTCCCAACTCCTATGCACACACAGTTAAAAGCAAAAGTAATAAAGGACATTGGGCCGAGTGTAGATGAACCATGCAAGGAAACGCCATCAGAGGAGCCATCTGCCCCGGCAGTGGTAGATTTAACAGCAGCAGCCGAGGCACCAACACAGGGCGACCAGTAGAGGCAAGGCCAAGACCCCCACCTCCACCCAAGCTCCACCTGGAGAGCACCCAGGCAGCCACAGCCGACCACTGTTCCCAGGGCAGAGGGCTCCCACAGAGGAAACACTGGAATGAGGATTAAGATAAATTAAAGTATAAAAATAAACAGTAAATTAATGTGCTAAGATTAAATAGTAAAACTGATCAAATATAATCGTATAAAACATGCAGAGCAACTAAACAAACAGTAATAAATAATAATCAGTTAAAAGCTCGGCTAATAAGGTGAGTCTTGAGCCTGCTCTTAAAAACATGAACGTTCTCTGCGGCCCTGAGGTTGCTCGGTTGCCTGAACGTTGCTCGGTTGTTATTGCTGATGTCATCCCAAGGTCAGGCTGGGTTACTCTGAGTCCTGTAGCCATGGGGGTGGGGCTTGAACCGGGTGATTCACATATGGGTTAGGTAAACCCTGAGTAAGATGATATGTTTGGATTGGCGGATAATGTGAGTAGTTGGTGAGAACATAATTAGGGCAGTAATTAGACTGTCCCACTGCTAAGACAGCAGCTGGTTGAGCTGGCAGTGGTGCTACACCTTTAGGTTGTAGGGATGTCTGGTACACCGACTGACTTAGGTTTGGTGGTCCTAATTGTGTCTGGACTGGTGTAGCATCACGTTGCATGGGCAATGTAATCATGTTGGCGTGTGGATACATTGTAGGACCCGATGCAACTAGAAAACACGGAACATCCATCCATCCATTTTCTGTACCTGTCCAGCCTAATGCGTGGGGGGTGCCTATCTCCAGTGGTCAAGGGGCGAGAGGCAGGGTACACACGATGGTCCCCAGTCCATCGCAGGAAAATATGGAACAGATGTACTCAATTGTGTATACAGTGGAATTTGATTATGCATTGGTGTAATGCTTTGCTGTAGATCTTGGTGCCCATAAGTTGACGAGGAAGTATCCTGTTGGAGGCTGCACATTAGTTAAATGGTAAATGGACTGAACTTATATAGCGCTTTTCGAGTCATACTGACCACTCAAAGCGCTTTACATTGAAGCCACATTCACCCACTCACACTCGCATTCATACACCGACACCCAACATGGCTCGGTAGGACAATGTTTTTTTGGGGTTAAGTGCCTTGCCCAGGGGCACATTGACATGTGACTGGAGGAAGCTGGAATCGAACCTACGACCCTCCGATTGCAAGCCAGCTCTACTCTACCACTGAGCCACAGTCGCCCAGTGGCTGAGATGACGGATGAGTAAGGCTGTTCCTAAAACTGAGCTTGGCTCCATCATAGATTGACGTCTGACTGGAAAAACAGGCTGCTGTGCAGATGACGCAGCTTTTATTGATGTCGATGAAATAGTGGAAGGCAATGCCTGTGTTAGAGTATAAATGGTTGGCTGAGAAGCTGCCATTTGGCTGCTGACATATGTGACATTTGGCTAAGAGATAGGTCCACTTATCTTGTTGTAATGGAGCTGTATTTGCAGGTAACAGATCATGAAACATTAGCGATCCGCTCAATTCTGAATCAACCTCTTCTGATTCACAATTACCACTACTTTCAGTTCCATCATCTAATGTGGTCTTTGCTGTCTGAACTAGTTTATTGCTGAGTTCACCGGCTAGATTATCATGTCATGCAGCTTCAATTCAATTCAATTCAAATTCAAAAATACTTTATTGATCCCAGAGGGAAATTAAGTCTTGTTGTAGCTCATATAATTAATTCTTTAAGGAGTTGTTGTAGATGATGATGGCTGTGGGCAGGAAGGATTTCCTGTAGCGGTCTGTGTTGCAGCAAAACTTAAGAAGCCTCCGACTGAAGACTCTCTGTTGTCAGGGGTGGACTGGCCATCTGGCATACCGGGCATCATCCCGGTGGGCCGTTGACCCAATGTGGGCCGGTCGCTGTTTTTTTTTCTTTTCTCTCTCTCTCGCTCTAAATTCCCTCCAATTGGGCCGGCCGATTGGCTACAGAGGGCTAGCAGTGTTATGCCAGCATCGACACATATTATTGGTCTATGTTTGTCATCGTCAATCAATCATGGGCTGACAGCCTATGAGAGCCATGTCAATCACAACACAAACCAGGGTGGGCGGGGCCTCATGACGTGGGCCGGAGTGGTGGGACGGGATGCTGCTGAGCTGAAAATGACGCTGAAAAAGTGCGGCTCAAAAAGCTGAAATCTCTGGAGGTGGAAGCTGCTAAATGTTTAAGGTTGACAGACCTATTTGGTGCCGGGGTCACCAACCCCAGCAGCAGGTGCTGCTGCGCGAGGAGCAAGTGGAGACATCTATGGTAGTAACGTTAGCGTGGGGTTGGCTCGGCTACATTTTGAGACAAGCCCAAAATAAAGTATAAAACGGTTTTACATTGACCGCGATGTGACCTGAAGAACTGAACACTTGTGACAACATATTAGCCCAGAGTTGAAGGGCTGACTGTTGGTAGTTGCGGTTGATTTGGTTAAATATGCCAAATTGTGATACTTCCAATTATTATTGTTCAGATGATTTAGCTAAGCTAGCTAACAGCTACTAACGGCAGCGGTCTCTGGTTGCCATAGCAACAGTAAACATTAAGGGGAGACGCTACAGGTGAATAGGGAAAAAAGTTAGCTTCAAGATACCTTCATGAAACTTGACAAACTTAATCCTAGTATTAAAACAAACATCTTTTGTATTAGAAGTTTTGATATAAATGTTGTTTAGATATGCAAATGAGGTGTAATCTGGTTAAAAATGTGCTAATTTGCATATATTTTTAAACGTATCTCAAAATTGGTTAGAGACAGATTAAATTTTTCTTTAATTTTCTAATCATATATGTTATATGATTAGAAAAAAACTTCAACAACTTTTTACAGAGGGAAATAGGTTGATTTCATTTCATTACTTCATAAATCAAAAAACAGTGTCAGTAGCTCCAAAAAACTCATTTTCGGCCTGTTTTTTTTCACACAAAATAGCACATATATATTTTTTATAACGATGTATTGACAAATCACTCTTTAATTTTTTTCATTGCACAGAACAATGGTGGATAGTTTGGTGAATATAGGTATAACTGATTTCAAGATTATTCATTTTGAATGTTGGAAAAAACTAATTTTGAGAAAAACACAATTAAAGATTTGCATTAGATAATTCAATGCAATGTGAAGTACAAATGACCCTCGAATCCCTCGTTTCGTGTTTGTGGTTGGTCATTAATTTAAACAGGCATACCATTTTTGGACTTTTTTCTTTTTTGGGGGCTTGTTCTCTCACTGCCTCCATTTCACTTCTTGGCTACTACTGAGACGTCTCTGATGTGAGTACATCATGTGTCTTATAATGTTTTATGAATTCATACTTGATTTTTTCTGTTGAGACTATAATGAATAAATAATGAGTGATTGATTACCATAGATGTCAGTTTTAGTCCTTGAGTTCACAGTTTTGTGCTTTATTTGTTAACTGCTATCGAGGAATATGACTCTTGTTTGTACTGTAGGATGCATGAGAGGAGATGCTGCGAGATTTGTGGACTTTTATGTAGGGTCGGCTGATAATGTAGTGGGCTGGTCTGGACATTATGCCAGGGCTGAATTTTTGTTCCAGTCCACCCCTGTCTGTTGTTGTATGACAATCTCATGAAGAGGATGCTCAGGGTTGTCCATAATTTTTTTGATTTTATGAAGAATCCTTCTTTGCATCATCATCTCCAGATGCTCCACAGTTGTCCCCAAAACAGAACCAGAACCTTCTTTATCAGGTTGTTTAGCCTTTTTAAATCCCTGGCTCTGATGCTGCTACCCCAACAGATGACGACTGAAGAGATTACACTCTCCACAACAGACTTGTAGAAGATCTGCAGCATCTTGCTTCAAACATTGAAGGACCTAAGCTTCCTCCAGAAGTCCAGTCTGCTCTGTCCCTTCTTGTAGACGGCTTCACTGTTGCGCCTCCAGTCCAGTCTGTTGTCAAGGTGAACTTCAAGGTATTTATACTCCTCAACCACCTCCACTTCTTCTCCCATGATGGAAACCGTGTTTGACTTATCCCTGTTTGTTCTGAAATCTACAGTCATCTCCTTTGTTTTGTTCACATTCAAGGTGAGACGATTGTTTCCACACCATGTCACAAAGCGGTCCACCAGCTCTCTGTATTCAGCTTCTTGTCCATCTCTGATACATCTGAGTATTTCTGCAGATGACAGGTCTCTGATTTGTACTGGAAGTCTGAGGTGTACAGAGTGAAAAGGAATGGTGAGAGTACGGTCCCCTGTGGTGCTCCTGTGCTGCTGACCACCTGGTTTGACACACAATCCTTCAGTCTCACAAACTGTGGTCTGTTGGTCAGGTAGTCATTGATCCAGACGATCGTTGAGGGCTCCACCTGTGTCTTCAGGAGTTTCTGACAAAGTAAATCAGGCTGAATTGTGTTAAATGCACTGGAGAAATCAAAGAACATGATCCTCACAGTGCTGCCTGCTTTGTCCAGATGACAGTGGGTTGGTTGAAGCAGGTGGATGATGGCATCTTCAACTCCAACTCCACAGCGATAAGCAAACTGCAGCGGGTCCTGATACGTTCTTGTTTGCTTACTCAGGGGGGCAACAGGAGTCTCTCCAGGACCTTCATGATGTGGGATGTCAGGGCAACAGGTCTATAGTCATTGATGACTGATGGGTGAGTTCTTTTGGGTACTGGAACAAGGCAGGATGTCATCCACAACACTGGAACCTTCTCCTGAGTTAGGCTAAGGTTGAAGAGGTGCTGCAGAATCCCACAGAGCTGCTCTGCATAGGCCTTCAAGACTCTGGGGCTGACACCATCTGGACCACGTCTTCTCCTTATCAACTCATCAGGGATTTGTGGCTTCAGTTGAGGTATTATTTCAGCTTTTGCGATGTTAATCAGCTGCTCCCGGCTGTAAACCACATTGTTGCCATGGTTACGCATCATAACAAATTGTCAAAATTTACAGCAAAAACCCTTCCAGCTTCACAGCACCAAAAACTAGAAAGTATACAGATCAAAAAAATGCAATCTTCTTTAAGAAAAAAGAGGAACCAATGTACAAAAAACCAAAACTTAAAATGTAGCCAACAGAGCCACTCCAACATGCAGCCACCCAGAGCAGCGCAATTCTAGATCTTGCTGTGGTAACACTGGTGAGGGCCTGAGCACAGAGCATGACTGGTTGATATCAGTAGCAGGCTCGATGCACATACTTAAGGGCTGCAGCCATGATATGTTGGCACTCTGGGATGTGTTACTTACTGCCAGCATTTCTGCAGCCATGGTAGAAGGCTGCAGTGTAGGAGGTAGGGTCACATGATAGTCCGACAGATGGTTAGACAGATGCCTCGGCCTTCTCTGGTCTGGTAATCTGCTCTGCCCGTCCATATTCTTCACTGTGGTGAGCTAGATCCGGCTCGAAGGACCAATGTTATGAATTTAAGGCCGTCTCGCTGGCTCCTCATCTACAGTGAGACTCCAGTTAGAGAGTTGAAAGAACATGGAGGCAGATATCAGAACTTGACTGCTTCACTGAAGGCTCACACTTTGTCCATTTGAGTTACAGAGCATCTATGATTCATGGCAAGGACATGTTCAATGATATATGGTTTCAGTCACGCGTACCTTGCTTGCTGTGCTGCCATAAAAATGAGGCTCTGTCTGAAACAACACATTTTAAGGACCCCAGGGCAAACTTAGCAGTTAACTGTTGCCTGACTGTCTGCAGCACTAGCCTCTAGTGGGGATTCAGAGATTTGTTCCCGATTCCTTTTATTTCTATAGCGCCGATTCCCAACAGATGCAATCTCAAAGCACTTTACAAGAAAAGTCGTTTCAATACAAACATTCCAATCAGTTTAAAGTTTTAGCTATTTTTCTAGCCTATTTAAGGAATCCAAGCAAATTGCATCTAGTCATTGACTGGCAGTTGGTAAAGTGCTGTGAAGAATCTTTACCTATTATGTTTTTCTTCTATTTTTGATTTTATTTTTCCTCGCATATTTTCTTTTCAGATCATCAAACACATTTTAATACAAAAAGATAACCAGAGTTAACACAGACAAGTCTTAAAATTTCATTTAAAAACAGAAGAAAGCCACCCAAAACAAAGCTTTGTGCGGAGTAGTAATTATCCTTTAAACATATTACCTTGTTGTTCCACTAACAACTGCCATCGAGTGTTTTGATCACTACCAATAAGTCCCCATCAATGGGGGACCCTTTTTTGACCCTTGTTTACATAATTAGTGAAATTAAGTTATGTTGAAATGTTTTTAGGTGAGAAGGGCCTGTTTAAGATTATGCCAAAGCATCTCCAAGTTTGGACTTTGCTTAGACCACTCCAACACTTGCATGTTGTGATATTGTTGAGACGTTCAGAGGCAGACTTGCTGGCGAGCCTCAGACTGTCGTCCTGCCGCATAACCAAAATGTGCGTGAGGTTAAAGCCACACAGTTTTCTGGCAGAGAGCTTAATTTGTGCATCAGCTTGTCGTAAGTTGTTCCGTTCTTAAACCGGTAAAGCAGCTCCAGTCACATTACCACCACCATGTTTGACTGGAAGCATTTCTTCTCTGAAATAGCGTATAATGGGATGCATGTTGCCACACCGGTTAGCACTGTTAGCAAGAAGATCCTTGGTTCAAACCCTGGGCTCAGTGTTCTGGGAGGGTTGATTAGATGTGTGTTTATGATGCAGAATACTTTAGCTTTTGTTGAAGTTTTTTGATTGTTTCTTTGTATCGTGTTCAGTGTCTTAAACTGAAGCTTATTTGTAATCACACAGGATGTCCGGCTGTTTGATCACGGAGGCTGGCTGCGGTTTTCTGGCTTCGGCTCTGAACACCAACCCCTCCCATCTCAAAGAACTAGACCTGAGTTACAACCATCCAGGAGAGTCAAGAACAAAGCAGTTAATCGCTGGACTAGAAGATCCAGGCTGGAGGCTAAAGACTCTCAGGTATGGGCAGGCATGCTAGCTTGTGTAAAACGAAAGAAAGAAAAAAAGTGAAAGTTCTCGTAGTTTTGATCAGCCTGGATCTTTGGCCTCATTCACTGATCTGGTGGGGATTTATTTTTTAGATTGGACCATTGTGGTGAGCAGAGGCTGCTACCTGGAATCAGAAAGTGTAAGTTTCTATCAGACTGTATAAATGTATATAGGATGGGCGGAGCCTCTGTGACGTCACCCGTAGGTTTCTAAGGAGCTGAATTGAAGCCCTGTGGAAGGTTCCCACCACCGCCATCTTTGCCGCATCTCGTCACACGCGGAAAATACAAAACATGGGCAAAGAGGTGGAGCTGAGAGTGGGGCTGTAAGGAAGGGGGCGGATGATTGACACTTTGAGCCAATGTAGCTACGAGCTAACCAAAGCTAACCGAAGCTAACAAAGGTTAGCGGGCTCTTTTAGCCAGAAAACTGCCGTTGAGCGACTCTTCTACCCCTCTGCCTTATAGGCAGATTAAATAATTTTGTCAAATAAAATCATGAAGCTTTGTTAGTCCATATATTTAACTAAAACTATGTGATTTTGAATTAAAACAAATTTTTATAATCAATATGTAAAGAAGAAATGTGATAATTTCAACCCATTTTTGACCAAGCAGCATAATCTTAAATGCCCAGCAGAAATATCATTTTGCTTACCAAAAAAAAATAAAAAATTTAGCAAAGACTTCCTAAACGGTCTCTTGGTGCAAGCAATAATACCACAGCGAGCCATCTTTGCCCAATAAGACCACGATTAACATCCAAACATGAATAAACATTGCGGACGCAACTGATGGTCAAATTCAGTAAGATGAAATGGCCGAGGCTGAAGGGCTTTCCTGGCGAAAGCAGGGGGGGAGCGCGGAGCAAGCCACTAGCTACCATCACGCTAGCGCTGACGGCTCATCTGAGACCTGTCAATCAAGAGGACACGCCCCTTATTATTTATAATTTCAAGCTTAAATTACATTTAAACGGATGAGTTTTAAAAAAAATTCACTCCCCTTTAGAGTTGTCATGACGGTAAACTTGACCCATTAGACCTAAAAGGGTTTTTTGAACCAGGCTGTAAACATGTTTATTTCTGCTGTGTTTTAACATGGGAGTCAATGGGAACTTGCTCCTTTCCGGAGTCAGCCCCTAGTGGTTGAGGGAGGATCTGCATTTTTTTCTCACTTTTGCGCTTCACATTTGGCCGGCAGAGTTTGGGCCTCGGTCTGTATGATGACCTTCACTTTCAACAGGTATCCAGTAAAATACAACAAGCATGAAAAGGTCGTTCATGAAGCCAAAGACTTAAATGTGATCATAAAGATGTTTCAAAGCTGGATGAATGAAAAAAATCATCCAGTCCAGACTCCAGCTTGTTTTAATTTGTTTATTTATAAATGAAATCAACTGGTTACTTTAATCCTAATCTTCATCTCTTTAACTATTAATTATTGTTGGCGTTATTTATTTATTGTAACAACACCTATTTCCACATATGTTGCCTGTGGATCTTTGTGACATTTTTCTGGGGGTGTTAGTAACGCTGTCATGTGATTCATGTCATGTCATTGAACATGTGGTTTGTGGTTTTCTCCACCAGATGCCTGTGAACTTGAGCTGGACTCAAACACAGCAAACAGGAACCTGAAATTGTCCAGAAGCAGGAGGAAGGTGGAGTCTTCAGCGTGCCAGATGTATCCGGATCACCCTGAAAGATTTGACTCCTGGCCCCAGGTGCTGTGTAAAAATGTCCTCACTAGTCGCTGTTACTGGGAGGTGAAATGGAGGGGACTGGTTGATATAGCTGTTAGTTACAGGGGGATCAGCAGAAATGGATTTGGGAACAAATCTCTGTTTGGAGGAAATGATCAGTCCTGGACTCTGATATGCTTCCCTAACCATTTCGCCATCTTCCACAACAAGGAACAGACAAAAGTGGCTTTTCCCTCCAGTTTCTCTAACAGAATAGCGGTGTATGTGGACTATCCTGCAGGCATTCTGTCCTTCTACATGGTTTCCACTGACCGATGGATCCACCTCCACACCTTCAACACCACCTTTACTGAACCTCTTTGTGCTGGATTTGGATGTGATCGGGACAAGGCACTAAACTCCTTAGGCGTCAGGTCCTCAGTTTCTGTGTGTCAACTGTTAGTAGATGAGTCTGGAAACCCTGCTACCAAGTAGGGACCAACTATTGTGTAGAAAATGTTTAATGTCACTAATTTCGAACTGTACATATGTCTTGAGTCCTTTTTCAGTTTGAGCAGGAGTCTCTGTTGTTGTTTCCTGTCAGATGAACAAGGTGGAAATCTTGACTGGTTCCCAGTTGAAAGAAAAATCTGGTCTAAATGTGAGCTGTAACATTTCTTCCCAATCAAAACCAATATTTCCAATGCAGGAATTGGGATTTAAAGACAACAGCCGAGGTCACTTCACTCTATGGTGCAACTTCATCTCTTAATTAATTTCTTATGGTGGAATTCAATTTCTTAATTCATTAATTACTTATGTTGCAACTTAACTTCCCTCTAGGATCAATAAAGTATTTTTTAATTGAATTGAGCTCCAGAAAAACCACCTGAGCAATAACCAACCTTCATACTGGCACACATGAAAGTTTTAATGAATCGTATTTCATACTTTTGTATTTACTGTTGTGTACGTGTATATTTTTATGTTGGGCCTTTCATAGAAAATGTAAGTGATCATTATTTGCACCTTTAGTGGAGAACATTTCTTCCGATGTTTCTATTAAAATGTAGAAAACAGAATCAACCCAGACTGACGCCAACTCAATGCTTCCAGAGTGCCAGCAGCAAACATTTTAGCATCATCTGGAGATGACTGAGTTATGCCTTTATGATCAGTTAAAGCAGAAATCACACAGGAGGTAACCTAGAGTCCACACAGCAGGTTCATACGACCTGGTTGTGTCTGTGCTGGTTTCCAGGGTTTAGCTGTAAAAGAGAACCACAAACTGAACAACTTTATCTTGTGAAAGTAAAACAATTTTCATTTACCTGCTTTTAAAGTGTCCTATCCCGTTGATATATTGTGTCCTCTGAGTTAACGTCCGTAGAGATGCAGTTTAAGGTAACTGTAAAACAATGAGAGTTTATTTCAGGTCGATCCTCGACTGTCTGGTTGTGGATTCTCAGTCTGAGGTTGGAGCTGATCAGCAGCAGCTGGAAACTTCAGTTTAGACTTGGTGATGCTGAACGGGGATCAGGATCCTCTCAGCTTGAATCTGATTATGGTTGTTCAAAGCGTTCTCAGCAGTTTTCATGGAGAAACAGGTCTCGCTCACCTCTCCAAGCTATCTTCATATCGGATCAGCTTAAGCACCTCGACTCTGTTATCCTAAGAGACATACCTAAGATCCTGCTGCCTGATACGCACCGGCCATGGGGATGGCTACCATGACGTCACGACATCACCTCCTAATGGCGGTGGCCAAGGAACCGGTCACTTTTTTTAAGGTGACATCGTATTTTGCTGACATCCCAAAGTCCGTGAAAAAGGGTCTGAACTCCTACAATTCAAACAGAGTTGTAAATGTTGGTTTTCTGTCAGGTGGAAGTCTGAAAGGGAAAGTTACGAGGTTGAGGTGAGCTCCTGACTGATTCATTTGGCTCAAAATTCTATGACTTTTTTTGCTTTAAACATAAAACAAATTGTTAATCAAACGTTTAGCGGTCGGCCCTTTAACATAAAAAGATTTCACATTTGTCAAGGTTCAAACATTACATGTTTTTAGTAGCTAGCATTAGCTCGCTAACATTAGGCTGTCGGCCTTAACTGTCACTTTAATCTAAAAGAAATAATGACTTGAATCTTGTAAGGAATGACTTTGTTCTTGCAAATTATTACTTAAGTCTCGTAAATTATTTTAATCTAAATTATTTTCGTAAATCAGTTTAATTCGTAAAAAATGACTTTTCATAAATAACTAGCCAATTGATTGTCATAAATAAACGAATTTAAACTGATAATTACATTAAACTAGTAAATGACAACTTTATTCTAGTAAATATTGACTTTAATCTCTTTTATTTTATGTGGCCTCACTATCGTTACAGCAACAGGTAACGTTATCTTGGCTAACGTTTAGTGCAAATACTGGCCCTAGCCCACACTTAAATGTATTTTTCATGATTAGCTTAACGGGTCAGTTTAAGCCATCTCCTCTTCCCGTTTTAGTCCAGAGTAAAGCGATAGTAACATATCGTTTTATTGGCATCATTTCTGTTACTCCAACACGGGACACAGCACTGCACCATTGCTACCGCGATTTGGTTTGGACACGGAAGTGACGTTTTCTGCTATGATGACGCTACGTCATCTTAGCCGAAAACGTCACTTCCGTGTCCAAACCAAATCGCGAGACTCTAGCGTAAACACAACCCGCGTTCAAGGATTTTATTATTTCAAAAGGAATTCTGCAGCATTCCTTTTGAAAGAATAAAATCCTTGAACGCGGGTTGTGTTTACGCTAGAGTCTCCCTGAGAAATTATGACAGAAACAGACTCCTGACAACAGCTTTCACCTGAGACACTGACTCAACGTCTTCCAGAGTTGAAGCCATCATCAGTCTTCACTCAGAATCAGACCAGATGTTCAGTCTAAACACGGGGTGTTTCTCAATGCCAAGGAACCTCGTCTTGATACCTTGGCCCCGCCCCGGTTGCCTAGGAGACACGTCATCAGGGACCGCCAAGGCGTGTTCCAATGTTCATGTGCTACCGAGGCGTCTGTCCTCAGTTTGTCTGCTGTTTAGCTAACTGACCGAGGATACATGGGAGGTTCCTTGATGCCTTCCCTCGGTCAAACATTTCCCAGAATACAGTGCGGTATTTTTAAAAATATGGCGGATCAGGAGCCCGCAGCAGCTACTTCGGGGGCAAATTTCCAGTTTAAATGTAAATCAACTAATTGTAGCTACCGGGCTTATATCTAAAATGTTTTTTTCAGAAGTGGAAAAAGAGCGGTAACATTTCCAGTTCCATGGCTGAAGGAATGCTACTACGCTACGCTACTATGCTACTGCGATGGGCGGGAGGTAAGAGGAGCGCTTAACCAAAAGGCGGGCTCTGGGCAGCCGCGGTCACGTGAGATAAGTCTGTTCTATTTAACCGTTTTCTTTGACCAAGGAAGGACAGTGTCCTCGTAAGCAAGGAACCTCGCTGAGGTTCCTTGACATTGACAAACACCCAGGGAGTCTGATTCGTCCTTCTCTGATGACATCTTTGTTGCTCTGGACTCATCCTGGGACTCTGAAACCTCAACACCTTCATGGACATAATAGAGGACCGATTCTTTGGAATTGATTCTATAATGGCCTCTGTCCTGCCAGAGCTCAGCTGGATTCCCTTCTAGTATAACTGTCTGCTCCAAAGGGCAGCTGGAGGGTTGAAGTGTTGCCTTCACTGAAACTTTCCACCCATTATTTATGGATTAGGACTGAACAGAGATGTGAGGATGATGAGCAGCAGGAGATCCTGGAGATCCTCTCCTTCCTGTTGTGAGAGGAGACCTCTGAACTCATTGAGCAGAAAATAGGTTGTTTTGGGAAGGATCACTACTGCCACCTTGTGGTAAAAACACAAGACAACAGGACATGTTTCCATTCTCTGCAGCTGCTGAACTCTTCTTTAATAAAAACAGCTTCAGAGTCAAATCACTCTGTCCTTATTTATGATGAGGAGAAATGATCTGTGAGTATAAATATAGAAAAAAAAATAGTATTTTTTGTTTGTTTTTTCTGTGTAAATAAAATCTCTCACATTTCTCACCATTCAAACATTAGTGATTAGTTTCAGTCAGCAAAAAATAATTCCCAGATCAGGAGAGAAGAGATCAGCTCCTCCTCCTCGATTATCTCCACCAGCAGGAGTCTTTCTCTGCTAGTTTTACACGTCTAATCATTTCGGATGGGAGTTGTTGTCCACTATTTAATGTTTTAATCAGGCTTTAATAGATTAAGAGGTCTTTATCAGAGAAAGGGTGCTCCATAATCTGGTAAAAATATAACCATGTAACTCCCACTGAGCTGTCTAAGAACACTTCTAGTCTCCATATAATCATATATATATATATATATATATATAAACAGAAAGTAGCCTATTCATCAACTACTGTCCTGAATCACTTTGAATAATAGCTCTGACAATTAACCCCCATTATTAAAGTAAAATAATTTCCCCATCATGTAGAATGACTAAGCTTTTCCTGACAAATAGTTACTTGCGGTCAGGAACAATTGCCCTACTGACTCATCCCTTTGCCCAAACTATCCCAAATACCCCACTCTTTATAAAAGAGCGAGTAAGAGCGTTCCGAAGGTTTCTTGTTGACTTAAAAAGCTCATTGTTTGACGTTTGTTTCAACAGATAAATGTGCACGTTCAGCACTAGATTACGGCAAGAACAGCCGCATACTGTCAGTTTTACAATCTAAAAGGAATATGGATACAACAGTATGACGGATATTTTATGAGAAAACTAGGCTAGATTGAAGTTGAAATTTAAAATCCATTACGTTAATATACAGAAGCTAGTTAATGTGAATCTTTTTAGGCAGCAAAAGAAAATTACGAAACACAAACATTAAAAACTTACCGTATATAATATCAAAGATTCAAAAGAAAAAAACCGTAGACGCAAGTATTTATATTTAATTTATGTTTAAATAGCGATATAATACTGTCCACCAGGTGGCAGTAAACACCCCTTAACTCTGCTAGGTCGGTTTTTTTTTTTTTTTTACATTAATACTAGGGAACTCCGTTACCCACAATGCCTCGCTTCTTCCGCTTCCAGCCATTGCAGTTCTAAGATGGCGGACCGGCGGCGGAGGAGGAGGCGCGCGTCTCACTACAGCGAGGACGACGACGGGTCCGGTTCGGGTTCGGACAGCGGGAAGTCCGGTTCTCCAGCGACGAAGGCCCCTGGCCGGGAACCCGACCCGGCCGAGGTGCCAGTGATCCGGGCCGAGGCGAAAAGCGACGTTGAGTCCGAGTGTGTGAGTATCGGTCCGGGCTAGCCCGAGGAAGCTAGCTGTGCTTCCCAGAGCTGCGAGCTCCGAGAGCGGCCAGAGGTTCCCCATGGTCCGCCCTGCTGCCTGGAAGATTTACGGGACCGTTAGCTCCCGGTTAGCTGAACGCGGCCTCAGAGGAAACACCCCATAGTTAACGACATGATAAGGAAAAAGCTCCATGCTGAGGGAACCGGACCAAAAGGACGCCAGCTGGAACACATTTATAGGGGAGACTAAACGCGACGTAACACCTGTTCAGGCTGCCGGCGGCCATCCGAGTTTAATGAAGCTACGGCGGAAAGAGACCAATGTGGAGATTATTACTGAGGCTGCCGGGGAACAACGAGGCTGGGGTGGGTGAGTGGATCCCCAGGAACACCCCAGCCTGGTCCCCTCGTCCTGAGCCCCCCCCCCCCCCCCAGGCTGGGCCCCTGGGGCTGTGACCCCCACAGGCTGGTCAATGAGGCCCCTGGGCCTTTGATATATCAATATAAATAGACTTAATAAAGAGTTTATGTCTGCCTAGAAAATTCCTATATAAAGTCCTGAGGGCCGGGATCAGGGCTCTCATTTACAAAACTTTGCGTGGGATCCTTACTAAAACCGTAAAACCGCCTAGCAAGTTTGCGATCTATCAAACCCTGAGTACTCTGGTTCGCTGGTAACCATGGCAACCGAGAGGCAGAGGAAAAACCGTTTTCTTTCAATCAATCAACGTTGATCTATATTGAGCTTTATTCAGCCAAAAGCCGGCCACTATAAAAGATTTAAAAAAAATATAGTTAGCAATAAGAGGGAAAAGATTAAAATGATTAAATCAAAGCAGCAGCAAAAGTCATAAAACAAATAAGAACAATAAATATAAAGTTTGAATTGTATGATTACTTCTCGTAGCAACAATAAGATTGGAATAAAAGCAAATAAAAACTCAATTACGGTTTCAGCTCTCCTAGATGTTTAAAGCCTGGCGGAAAAGGTGCGTCTTTAGTCTGCTTTTATTATCTACATATTGATATTATTTGGGCGTCAGAAATAAATGGAAGACCTGCGAGTTGTTTTTGAAAAGAAAGAAGAAAACAAGGTGGAGGCAAAGAGGGAGTCTGTATGCCACAGCCAGAATGTGCTATGGGGGGGGGTACATGGTTCTGTTGGGTCGGTAGCTCTAACAACGGGTCCAGTTCAGCTCATAGATCTTAATAGGACCGCTTTAGGGAATCTACATCGCCCCCAATCCTGATGCTGCCACTGGCTGATCTTCGACCACTGATACAGGAGAATCAGAGCAGGATTTCTATTTCTACTCATCACAATTAATGCACCAATAGGTGCAGCTGCTGTATAATCATATAAACATGCTGTGATATAATTCTTAAATGCAACATATTTACATTCAGATTCTCATTTTATTCTCAGTTCAGAGATGGGGGGCATATTTCTCTCTCTATAAATCCCAAACTTGGTGTAGAAAGCGACGTACGCATGTTTTTCAGACCCTCCGGTTGGTGGGTAAGCAGTAGGGCTGTGTTAAATAAAAAAAATCGAATCGTTTCACAAGTCCAAAAATCGGTTTAATTGTTTAACATCGTTTGCCCTTTTTATTTTTACAGCTCAAATAGGAAGGAAAAGTCCAGAGAGCCATTTGAAGGCTTATTGTTACTCACCCAGTGTTGCATCATTGCATCACAGCCTTATATAATGAAGCAGTGGTGGGTGATATAAAAGGTAGAAACGATATTAACTAAGCCAAAGGTAGAGATCTTGACTATACCGGCCTACCGCAATCACGCATTTTGATGATGTCATCAAGGAGGATAAATACTGATGTACTGACTTACTAGAAAGTCATATTAAATCGGTTCTAACAGGTTATTAAACGTGCTGCTGTTGTTTAGCGCATCATCCACTGGTTTCTTCTTTCTAGGGCAAAGTGGGCGATAAACAAACGAGAGCGAGAGACGGGACTGGTGACAGAGAAGCCGATCAGCTGATCATTGATCAGTTTCATGATTGAATGAGCAACAGGAGAGGGAGGGGAGAGAATGAGAGAAGAAGCTGCTGCACATCTTAAAGACACAGAATAACCACCTCCACCTTTGTGTCTTTTTTTTTTCATTGTAGCTGAAGTACGGGACAAACCACGTTCCTTCTCATCTCAATACAGAACGCGTAATATTTTCTCTGAATACGGGACGATTCTGTTTTATACGGGACGATTCTGTTTTTTACGGGACGGTTGGCAACCCTAGCTACGGCCTTACCAGTCAATGGCTACGGCCAATTACTTAAAAATACAATCGTGAGCCCTGCTCATCAATGGGTTTAATGAAATGCCTGTTTAACTTGTAAAAAAGAAAAGAAAAAAAAGCTATTTAACCACAGCTACCTTCGCTCTTGTCCTTTTACGCTTGTATGATGCGCTGGACCTTCACTTAACGAGACTAAACGAGGATCAGTTATGGCCTCTCGGCACGCTTTGATCACGTGCAGATCTCTGACAGTAGAGAACCGCTGCGTCCTCAGGAGGCGGCAGCGCAGGTTCTATTCAAAAATAATCACCTCGTCCTCGTAAAATAATTTATTTTTAGCATGTTTTTGCCGTAGTGCTGAAAATGTAGCCGCGGCGCCACAGCTAAGTCTATGTACCGGAAACACTGGAATATTCATAAACTGTCATTTTGATGTATATAAAGAAACAATATATCGCAATAGATATCGTTACCGCACACGCTTTAGATTATATCGCAAAATAGATTTGAGGCCGTATCACCCAGGCCTATAATTAATGTAAACAGGGAGATGTGTGCTGGTAAAAATCTGGCGATACAGGAGAGATGATACGATATATTACAATACTGAGTAAGACTATATTTTAAAACTGAATTTATCGGTAGATAAACTGTCCCATCATTCTAAACACTCAAACCTGTTTCATACTTTAACACATTAAGTTTTATTACTAGATCTAGTTGATCCACTGGAACAAAGGAGGAGGTAAAAAACAGCCACAAACTACCAGTTTTGCAGTTTTACTACAAAAATTACTGTCATCATTAATGGTTCCATTCTAATCCTAAAAAATAAATCAAAATTGATACATTGCTTTTGGATATCGATACAATATCGGGAAATAAAATATCGCGATATATCTGTGTATCAATATTTTCTTACACCCCTAAAAGTAACGGTAAAAAAAAAAGGTTTTAATAGCACTGACCTGTATCGGTATCGAATCGTGATAATCGATTCTAACTCTTGAGAATCGAATCGATACCCAGCAGCTTTATAAATGAGACTCCAGGTCATTTAAGGTAACCAAGCCCTGAGTGATTTATTTTATTTTTTTTCAGCACCAGGTCCAGTTATGGATCATAATCTTCACACTGGGCGCGTTTCCACCATCAGAACATCGGGTTCATTTGACCGGACCATCCCGATATGTCTCCACCTCATCAGGCCGTTTCAGGAACAACCAGAGTACCAGTATTAGGGGGGTGGTTCTGTTGCGCTGATTGGTTGCAATTCAGAGGGAAATGAGCGGACGTCGCCAAAACAACCGGCTCTGTAAAAATAAGAAGAGTTGCTGGCGAAACAGCTGCTCTGGGCGCCTTTTTTTTTTTTTCTTCCATGATCTGTGGCGCTGCTCGTCGCTGAAACGGTCGCGATGTGCGGACGTCTTTGGCAGATTCCTTAAAGTGCTGATTGTGTCTGGAGACACGTCTGGCGGCTGAGAGGAACTCCGCTCCTGGTTTATACCAGGCTACCACAATGCTGCCGGGTATTTCCCAGCGGTAGAATTGGATAAACCAGTAGGGGGAGCTGTAGGGTCTATTGGGACGTCATTGGTTGAAGGATTCAGTTTAATCGTGGGAATGTTCTTCTGTTCCTTGTCCCTGTCTGAGTTTATCCTACCAACAGCTGCAGGAAAAAAAACAATGTTTTTTCCATTTAGATGTTGTTGTTTTTTTGGGGGGGGGGGTTTTAGACGTTTTTCCCACAAAGCCTCAATTAAAGAGCAGAATGAGGTCATCAGCACGTCATGGGTCTCCCTGGGCTCATAAACGGGCCTCTACAGAACCGAGGGGGGGCTTTTAGAACCTGGAGTCGGACCCCCCTGGTCTCAGAAGGACACAGGACATATATTATGGGATGTAATGGTGGTACCGGTGGTATGGGTTCTGTTCAGGTGTTCATTTAGAGTAAGTTTGGTCAATCAACTGCAGGTCAGGGAGACGGAATAAGGCAGAACCTCTTGGTTCTTCTGGATGCAGGTTGATTATAGAACCAGAGCAGAACCTTCAGTGCCGTCTGATCCTGGTCCAGTCAGCTCCTCGGTTTCTCTCCTGGCTGGTTCTGTTGGGTTCCCTTCCTTATTTCTTGCTTCAGTCGGGTCCGAAGAGGATTTAGGTTGGGAACGGATCCGAGTCGGAGTGAGGGAACGTTTTTTCCTTCAGTCCAGAAACAAACCGCTGTTCTGATCACCTTCATGTTTTGGTTCTGACCCTGTTTGTCTTTACAGGAGAGCGAGGACGCAGCCGGAGAAGGTAAGACCCGACTCCCTGCCCGGTGTGTCCTGTTGGTACCCAGAGATCCGCTCCGTTTTTGTTTTTATTACCTGACGCCTGCTTCTGTCTCCTGCAGCCGTCCTCTCTGATTACGACAGCGCCGATCCAGAGGAGAACGCGTCCCACTCTGAGGTAAACCGGACCGGATATCCCGCTGGTTCCGCTACACCTTCGTCCTGCTGGACGCCTGAGATGATTCTGGTTTCTGTTTCCTCCGTCAGGGAGGGGAGGAGGAAGAAGAGGCGTTCAGTGAGGAAGAGGCTCCACCAGCAGCAGCAGCAGCCAGCGAACCCATACCTGCTGCTGCTGCTGCTGCTGCTGATACCGCTGCTGCAGACGCTCCAAGCCAGGATGATGGAGAGAAGGAGGAGGAAGAGGAGGAGGAGGAGGAGGAGGAAGAGGCAGGAGGAGGGTCCAGTAAGGAGGAGAGTAAAGCAGAGGAGAAAGGAAACCTGGCAGGAGAGAGGCAGAGCGGAGACGGACAGGTGGGTGGGACTTCCTGGGAATCTAGCCTGTTTACCCAAAAAAACAAAATGGCGCCACTTGGCCACAATTTAGAGGAAGCATCAGGGAGCCTTTGGTCAGTCATCAATGATCAAGTCCGGCGATGGGGTGGTATCGCTATCAAGCTTGGCGGCACAAATGCTACAATATTCTCTAGCCTGAACTCATGTCTATGTGAGGAACTTAGTGCTCAAAGCAACGTTCTGTGGGGCCGCTTTAAAGGTGACACCAGCGCAGACAGGACTCTAGGGCTGTAACGGTTCGTGTATCATCAATGCAGCCCGGTCGGTTCGGTACCGAACGGATCCAGCTGTTTTCTGAACACATGCAGAACGTTTATGTGAGGAACTCGGAGCGAAGCGCTACGTTTCCTCAGAGCAGCTTTTAAAAGTGACACCAAAACAGAAAGGACTCCGAGCTATCACTAAACTCTATCTGGGAACATTAATTGTTTCTCATGCAGCTACAGTAGAAAAAGAAAGATGGACTGAACCAGAACGCATCTTTCAACAGCAATAAGGTCCATAACGCTCTCTGTACTGAACTGATAAACTCACCTGAAACAATGGAAACAATCACTGATACTAGAGAAAAACCAGCTGACGTCCAACATGGCTACCAGTAGCATCCGGTCAGACCAAACTCTTGATTTTGGATAAAATGCAAGAAATCCTGTTGATGATAAGGGATTTTCCCAACAGCTGCTCATGCTGCATTCAAGTACAGCTGGGAAACTAGGCTGTCGAAATATCAAAACAACTCCAAAGTGATTTCCACCGTGTTTTATTCTCAAATATTGGCAAAGTATTATTTAAACATTTCTAAACATTAACATTGACTGTTTTCAACTGGTTGTATTGTTTTCTACTCTGGCTATGTCTGCTTGTACTATTTTATCAAATCTCCATTCAGATCTATACTTCCAACTTTTTAAAGCTATAGAGCATAATAAAAACAAATTAATTCCAGGAATGGTTTTTGTTTAACGTTGATGAACGAAAATATATTATTTTTTTTCATGATTGAAGTGTACCGATAACGTACCGAACCATTCCAACTTCATCAATGAAATGAATTTCTGATATTCTGACAGATTTTTTTACTGCCGACTGAATTTGACAAACGATATTCTTTGCTTATTTAATTTTTTTCACTTGATTGTTACGTTCAGAAAACAAACCGAACCGCTTCACCAGTATCGGACCCAACGGCCCGGTTCAGCAAAAACCTTCAGGTCCAAAACCAAATGAACATTTTGTTGAAACAGATTTCTGATTCAGCTTCAGTGTGGTTCTTCTTGGAGCCGGGAAGGTTGGGTCCAGTCAGTCGGTTCCTAGCTGAACGTCCCTATAACCGTCCTGATAGGTACATAAATAAATCTAGTTTTCAGCCCTGATTCCTGCTCTCAGAAAACCTTCAGATCTGGACCGAAACCGGGTCGGACAGCAGGCTGAGGCCCGTTTGGGGGTTGTAATCATCCCAAGTCAGAACCAAGTCACCTCCTGCCAAAGGTTGGTCCTCATGGTTTCTTCTCGCTGACCTCCATGCAGGAGTCCACTGACGACCCAGAGACGAAGGCGGGAGGAAAACCGGGCCAGCAGCTGGACGACGACGAGGACCGGAAGAACCCGGCTTACATTCCCAGGAAGGGTCTGTTCTTTGAGCACGATGTCCGAGGACAGACTGAGGAGGAGGAGAGGTGAGGCGCTGGTTTCATTTCAGCTTCATCTCCACCAAAACCAGGAGGAGGAGCTTTAACTGGGGCTCTTCTTCTTTGTTTTTGTTCTTTTATCATTTTCTTTCTTTATTCTTTTTCTTCCTTTTTCTATTTTTTTCTTTTTCTTCTGTATTTTGTTTCTCTTTCTTTTCCTTTTTCTTTGTTTCTTTTTTCTCTCTTTTTTCCTTTTTCTTCTTTTATTTTTATTTTTTTCTTCCTGTTTCGTCTGTCTATCTTTTTTCTCCACTTTTTTCCGTTTTGTTTTTGATTCTTTTTTTCTTCTGTCTCTTTCTTGTTTCTTTTTTTCTTCCTGTTTCTTCTGTCTTTTTTCTGTTTCTTTTTCTTCTCTTTTTTCTTTTGTTTCTTCTTTGTTTTTCTTCTTCTGTCTTTTTTCTTCTTGCTCTTTTTCTCTATTTCTTTTCCTTCTGTATTTTTTTGTTTTTCTTCTTCCTCTTTTTCTGCTTCTTCCTCTTTTTCTGTTTCTTTCTCTTTTTCTTATTCTTTTTCTTCTTAGGCCTAAAGGTCGGAACCGGAAGCTGTGGAAGGACGAGGGCCGCTGGGAGCACGACCGGTTCAGAGAGGAGGAGCAGGCGCCGAAGAGCCGCGAGGAGCTCATCGCCATCTACGGCTATGACATCCGGAACGGCGGCGGTCCTGGAGAGCGGGGGTACAGACCACGCAGACCCAGGTGAGCTGCAGGGACACCAGGAGGTCAGCGGTCACTGATGCTCCCCCCAGGCTGCAGCAGGATGGAGGTTCGGTACCAGAGCTGATCAGAACCGGGTAGAGGAGCCTGGAAACGTGGAGTTAAATCCAGGCTCTGGGTGTTTAACACAAACCTCCATCAGACTTGATGTCAAACAGCAGATGGTTAACACACCGATGTTGCCATGACGATATCTAGTGCAGCCTGACATGATCAGCTCCTGTTGCTCTGAACTAAGGATGTGTTTTGGTAGAAATGTGGCGATACGATATCGATGGTTGTGATATATTGTGATGTTTAAAACTGAATTTAACTGTAGAAAAACTGTCACGTCGTTCTAAACACTCCAACCTGTTTCATACTTTAACATCCAGTTTTATTACTAGATCTAGTCGATCCACTGGAACCAAGGAGGTGAAAACAGCCACAAACTACCAGTTATACTTTTATATTTACTACAAAAATGACTGTCATCATTAATAGTTCCATTCAAATCCTAAAAAAAAATTTTTTTTTAAATGTATACTGCTTTTGAATATAGGTACGATATTGTGACAAAAAGTATCACGATATTGTGACAAAAAGTATCGCGATATATCGGCTTATCGATATTTTCTTACACCCCTTGTCAGAACCAAACAGATCAAGTTAATAAGTTAGTGGAGGGAAGATTTGCTTCCACAATGGCTGACCTTTGACCTCTCTGTCCTCCTCCAGGCAGACTTCTCCTCCCGGCAGAGACAAGAGGTGGAGAGACGGGCCGAGACCGACCCGGACCTGGCAGAGTCGAGGAGGAGGAGCTCCTCCACCTTCATCTGTCCCTCCACCCTCCTCTTCCTCGGCCTTCACCCCCCTCTCTGCTGCTCAGCGAAACAGACCGCCCCCCTCCCGTAGCAGACCCCCCCACCACAACCAGTCGGAGTACAGGAACAACGAATCCAACGCACCTCAGCTTCATACCAGAGAGCGGCACGCCCCGAAGGCTCAGCTGGACGCAATGGGGGAGAGAGGCGGGGCCAGCAGGGGAGGGCGGGGCCACGGAGGAAGAGGGGGCTCCTCTTTGGTCATTGAGGAGATTTCCAGCCAATCGGGCGCCGCGGAGGAGGATCCAAGGTCGACTGCTGCAGGAGTTACGCCTGGCGGCGATCGGTCTCCAAGACGGCAGCAGCAGGAACAAAGAGGCAGTGCCTCTATGTCTGACCCCGCCCTCCAGCCCTCAGCAGCCAATCTGGACGCTTCTCCTCCCGCCGAGCGCCCCGTGGAACGTAAATCGTACTCTCTGGCTCGCAGGACTCGCTCGCGGCCCTCTGACCTGGGCAGCAAGCAGGCCTCGGTGGAGGAATCCGTAGCCGGGGGTACCGCCTCCTCACCCAGCGGCGGGGGAGGGAAGAACTGGGCGGGAGGAGGCGACGGAGCGAGCCAAACGGGAGGGGGGGGCGTGGCCGAGCTGGACCAGGAAGTGGCTCGGCTCAATCTGGCCCGACAGAACTGGAGTGAGAGTCCGACTCCATACGTACGCTCAGAGATAGGAGGTGAGTCCCGCCTAATACTGGGAGTACTCTGTCCCAGTCAAACCGTTCCCTCTGGTCTGCGTCCCAGTCAAACCAGTCTGACTCTGTTTGCAGGCCTTCCCAACCCCATCCACATGGCCGGCGGCCCTCCTCAGTATTCCAACATGGAGGAGATGGGCGTCGCCTCCAACCGGGCCAAACGCTACTCCTCCCAGCGCCAGAGAGCAGTTCCAGAACCGGCGCCACCCATGCACCTTGGAGTGATGGAGCCTGGACACTACTACGAGCCCAGTAAGATTCCCACCAGTTAAAGCAGTTTACCATTTGACTCAGAGCAGCGGGAGTTAAAGAACCAGCAAGGAAGCTCAGATAAAAGGTTCTGATTCATTGGGTCACTATTAGGGATGGGCATAATTAATCGACGATCGATTAATTGATCATTAAGAATTACATTGACAATTTTTTTACCAATCAATTAACGCATATTCTGTTGCATAGTGTGAGTTTTGATGGAATTAATTTTGCTATGTGGCAGTAATTAAACACTTGACCACACGAGGGCGATGAATGAAAATAAAACCCACAGGCCGACTCAGTTTCTTGCCAGTTTCTGAGTATTTCAAAAGTAGCATTGTCATGAAGAGGTCGCAGCAAAGTGTGGCGAGGGACCACTTTGACTAAAAAGACAAACAAAAAGTCTCGGTTCACTGCCAACACTGTGAAGCTGTGTATAAATACTTGAACACACTTCCAACCGTGGTTAGAAGCGGAGCATCCTGCTCTTGGTCTCAACCTAGCATCAAGTCGGTGTTAGCATGTAGGAGCCGAGATGCACAACGAGCAGAGAAACTTCCTCACCGATTACTTTCTGAGGGAGGCTCCGCCCCCCTGGATTGCTCCCCTACAGACTGGTGGAAAATGAATTAAACAAGATTCCAGAGGCTTGCCAGGTTAGCATGGAGGTATGTGTATCACAGCGACGTCTGTCGCCTCACAGCAGGTGATCTCGGCGCTGCAGGTCAGACGCGAACAGGCAGCTTTCGCTTCTATGTTAACATGCTCATCTTTCTCAACAAAAATCAGTAGACTGCTGCTAAAGTTGTATATAAGTTACGGTTTCTTTTTTTTGTCTTTTTTACTCTGTTAATGGGCCTAATTTATTGTTAGTTACGCTGATCTCTCTCATCCTCTTGACTCTTTTTGCCAAATGTAACACAAAACTATCAGACCTATATGCTAAGTACTATTATTTTTATATTAAGTTATTGTTTAACATGACTTTTTTAAATTACTTTTTTGGAGAAGAAAAACAATATGAGCGTCAGTTGTGTTAATGAGTACCGTCTTTTAGCTGTCGGCTCCGCTGCTTATAGCGCATATTTTCTTTGTGCAACTACCGTGAATTAATTCGGTTTAACTTCCACAAGAGGCGTCCCACTGGTAATGAAGATCTCAATGAAGAAACGCGCTATTTTTCTATTCTCCCTTCATTTTAATATAGCCTATGAACACTGAATTTTAATATAAAAATATCAATGATTAATTGAAAATCGATCGTTAATTCTCCCGATGATCGATGAAGACAGTTTAATTGAATGCCCATTCCTAGTCACTATTAATGGGCGGGGCTTCAGTCTCGTCCTACTGGTTTCCAGTACATTTGGACCCTAAAGCCTCGTTCACACCGGTCAGCGCGTCAAATCGCTCAAACGGACGAAAGTCGACGCTTTAAAATTAAAACCCAGCTGCTTGCACACTTGTGGTCTGCGTCGGCGCGTCGGGGCATCAGCGCGTCACGTCATTACGTCAGCGTGCGGGCGTGGATTTGTCTGTTGCTAGTTGTTTACAACATGGCGGATCTTGTCGGATCAGCAGCGCGTCTTCAACTACCGGCTCTCCCGGGCCCGGCTGGTGGTGGAAGATGCATTCGGGATCTGGTCTACACAGTGGAGAATGTTTCACCGCAGACTGGAAGTCAACCCCGAAGTTGTGGAGAAGTGTGTGAAGTGTGCGTTAGCTAGCGTAGCGTTAGCTAACATAACAAGAAAGTTAAAAGAAATATATTTAACTGCTTACCTGGCACTCCAATATCCTCCGATATCTTCCTCCAAATCAGATCCGATCTCTTCCTGTCTTTGTAAAAAGACGAAGACGGGTCATACAGTTCACGGACATTACATACAGCGACGATCAGTTTGTCCTCCATCTTGAATAAAAAATTTGCCGATTCCCCCATGGAAGGAGTTACTACGTCAGTACGAGTCGCTCTGATTGGTTGACGCCGCGCGTCTGCTGCCCGAAAGTTAAATTTTCCCAACTTGAGCAGCAGACGCCCCGACGGACCGTCAGGGCGTCCGGGCATCAGACGCGTGGACGCGCTGATGCCCGCTGCGCCGACGCGCGCGACTTGCTGCTTGGCAGTTTGACGCCCACTAGATGCGTAGATACAATAGACTTGCATGTAATCTAGCTGCCCTGCTGCCTGGACGCGCTGACCGGTGTGAACGCGGCTTAAGAAGGAAGAAGACCAGTCTGACTACTGGAAGAGTTGATTCAGCAGATTCCGACTGCTGCAGCCGAGTTACAGAGGAGCAATAAGTATTTTATCAGCCACCGTTTGGTCAAGTTGTCCCACTTGGAAAGATGAGTGAGTTCTGTAATTTTCATCATAGGTGAACTCCAACTCTGAGGTACAGAATGTAAACAAATAATAAATCCAGGACATAACATTTTATGATTGTTAAAGAATGTATTTGTATAATTTATTTCCTGTAGGTCTTCACCAGGTTTGCACACACTGTAGCTGGTATTTTGGCCCATTCCTCCATGCAGATCTTCTCTAGAGCGGGGATGTTTTGGGGCTGTTGCTAGGCAACACAGACTTTCATCTCCCTCCACAGATTCTCTATAGGATTGAGGTCTGGAGACTGGCTAGGCCGCTCCAGGACCTTAAAATGCTTTTTACGTAGCCCCTCCTTCGTTGCCTAGGCGATGTTTGGGATCATTGTCATACTTGAAGATCCAGCTACGTTTCATCTTCAATGCTTTCACTGGTGGAGGGAAGTTTTCACTCTACATCTCACCATACATGGCCCCATTCATCCTTTTCTTTACACAGATCAGTCGTCCTGGTCCCTTTGCAGAAAAACATTCCCCCAGCATAATGCTTCCATCCCCATGCTTCACAGTGGGAAATATATATAAATATATATATATATATATATATATATATATATATATATATATATATATATATATATATATATATATATATATATATATATATATATATATATATATATATATATATTTCTGACCACATGACATTCTCCCAATCCTCACCATCATCCAGATTGTCTCTGGCAAACTGTAGATGGGCCTGGACATGTGCTGGCTTAAGCAGGGGGACCTTTGGAGCGCTCGTAGCGTGTTACTATAGTAACCTTTGTTACTGTGGTCCCAGCTCTCTTCAGGTCATTAACCAGTTCCCCCGTGTAGTTCTGGGATGTTTTCTAGATCATGTGTTCCCCACCAGGTGAGATCTAGCATGGAGCCCCAGGTAGAGGAAGATTGTCAGTGATCGATTTTCTAATAATTGCTCCAACAGTTGATCTCTTCTCACCAAGCTGCCTGCCTGTTGTAGATTGGCTCATCCCAGTCTTGTGCAGGTCTACAATCTGAGCTCTGGAGTCCTTGGACAGCTCTCTGGTCTTGGCCATGGTGGAGGTTGGAGTCTGACTGTTAGTAGGAGTGGACAGGTGTATTTATACAGATAACGAGTTCAAACAGAAGCCATTAATACAGGTAACGAGTGGAGGATAGTTAGGTGAGGGCCAGACTTTGTGCTTGTTTGAAGGTGATAAATACTTTTTTTCTGCACCATTATACAAAGAAATTCTTTTAAAAACATGCAATGTGATTTCCTGGATTTTTTTTACATTGTCTCTCACAGTTGGAAGTGCACCGTAAGGAACATAAATATTTCAACACCTTGCGACTTTGCAAGTTCTCCAACTTAGCAATTATGGAGGGGTCTGAAACTTAACATTATAGCTGCGTTTCCACTGTGAGAGACAGCATTTCTTTTAAATTCAGGAAATCACGTTGTCTGATTTTTTTTTTTAAGAATGTATTTGTATTTTATTGGTGCACATATATATTTGAACTCCTGGCAATCAGCAATAATTCAGGCTCTCAAAGACCTGTTACTGTGCCTTTAAATACTCCACTGTTTAATCTAAATCAGTAGCACCTGTCGGAGCTCGTTAAACACACCTGTCCACCCCACAGTCAGTCAGACTCCAACTACTACCATGGGTCAGACCAAAGAGCTGTCAGAAGACACCAGAGACTAAACTGTAGACCTCCACCAGGCTGGAAAGGGCTACGGAGCAATTATCAAGCAGCTTGGTGTATCAACTGTTAGAGCAACTGTTAGAAAATGGAAGAGGCTAAAGTTGACAGACTGGGGCTCCATGTAAGATCTGACCTGGTGGGGAATCACTGATAAGAAAGGTGAGGAATCAGCCCAGAACTACACAGGAGGAGCTGGTCAATGACATGAAGAGAGCTGGAACCACAGGGTCAAAGGTTACTGTGGGTAGAACACTACGCCGTCATGGTTTAAAATCAGGCATTGCACCGAAAGGTCCCCCTGCTCAAGTCATCACATGTCCAGGCCCGTCTGAAGTTTGTCATTGACCATCTGGATGATCCAGAGGAGGCATGGGAGAAAGTCATGTGGTCAGATGAGAAGAAGGATGAGTTTCATCCCAAGAACAGCATCCCTACTGTGAAGCACGGTGGTGGAAGCATCATGCTGTTGGGACGACTGCACTGTATTAAGGAGAGGATGAATGGGGCCATGTATGGTGAGATTTTCCTTCAGTCAGAGCGTTGAAGATGGATCATGGCTGAGTTAGACCTGAAGCACACAGCCAGGAGAACCAAGGATCGGCTCCATTAGAACCATATCAAGGTTCTGGAGCGGCCCAGCCCGTCTCCAGATCTAAAAGATCTGTGTGGAGGAGTGGGCCACTATCTCTGTTACAGTGTGTGGAAACCTGGTCAAGAACTACAGGAAACCTTTGACCTCTGTCATTACAAACAAAGGCTTCTGTACCAGATATTAACACTGATTGTATCAGCTGTTTAAATACTTATGTTCAGAAATAAAATACAAATAAGTTCTTTTAAAAATCAGACAGTGGGATTTTCTGAATTATTTTTTTTTTTAGTCTCTATGGAAATGCACCTACAACGTGAATTGAACTTGACCAATCGGTGGCTGCCTAAGTACTTTTTTTTGCCTCAATGTAACTCAGCTGCTCGGTTCTGGTTCTTGGTAGCGGTGATGAAACTGTAGCTCATCAGATCCACGTCCAGGTTCTGATGGTTCTGGATGCTGCTTCTCAGGAGTTTTCCACCAGAATGTTTAATGGAACTGGAAAAGGATCAGCTCTGCACCTCTCTGTCTTCACCAGCTGGGGGCAGTAAAACTCTGTCCGCAGTAGGTCTCGCTCTGAACCTCAATTCTGAGGTTTAGATGATCTTAAACTCGTTCTGGGACTGAAACTGGAACCAGAACCAGGTGTGGGTCCAGATGTCGGTTTTATTAGCTGCTGATTTTCACCTCTTACCCCCCCAGTGTCGTACCAGGGACCAATCTACACCCATGGAGAAGGCCCCGCCCCCATCCCGCCGCAGGGCATGCTGGTCCAGCCGGAGATGCACATCCCTCATCCTGGTGGGTTGGCCTTAACTCTTCTGTTCTGGGTCAGAACCTCTCTGGGTCGCTCCCTCACTCTGCTGCCTCTCCGCAGGTCTCCATCCCCACCAATCCGGAGGCCCCATCGCTAACCCCGCCCTCTATGGAGCCCCACCTGTCCCTCTGTCACCGGGGCAACCGCAGCAGCTGCTGCCTCCACCGTTCTACCCTCCCCCAGGGGTCATGACCTTCCCGTACCCTGCCATGTACCCGACCCCCCAGGTAAGAGCAGACCGCCCCTCTCCAGAACCGCCAGAACCTCCCAGGACCCGGTCAGACGTCCTCTCTGTGTTTCAGGGTCAGACCCAGGTGACCTACGGCGGCGTCACGTACTACGACACCATGCAGCAGCAGGCCCAGCCCAAACCGTCGCCCCCCCGCCGCACCTCTCAGCCCGTCACCGTCAAACCCCCCCCTCCGGAGGTTCCCTACGCCTCAGAGTGACCCCGCCCCTCGTTCCCCCCCCCCAGACTCCGCCCCACCCTGATCTCAGAGCTTACAGGTGAGGTTTCCTCGTTCGTGTGACCTGATGTTTCCTTCCAGCTCCAGGCTTTCTGATTGGTCTGTGTGTGCAGGAGCAGGGTGGGAGGAGCTACAGCCCAAACAGACGGTACCGAGGCGGGGGTAAGGGGGGAGGTGGGGGGGGGAGGAAGAGATGGACTCTGCAGGCGGCCCGCAGCATCACTGCTGGATCTGGACTTTCCTTTATTTCCGTTTTGCTTCCCAGGAAGGAGTCACTCTACCGGATCGGACCGAACTCTCATCCGCAGCTGCTGGAGTTGAACGGTTTTCTTTATGTGGTCACATGACTTCAGGCTCGACGTGACCACAACCGTCGGACCGAGCCGGGTTAACCGGACCTGGACGGCTCTCCGACGGTGGATCAGACCAGGATGTTTTATGAGATGAATCCTTTTTAAACCCGGAAAAAAAACCGTAGATCTTCATGACTCAGATCTGCCTCCATCACTAAACGGCCCGTTGGCGCCACCAAGTGGAGGTGAATGTTGCTGTAAATAAGAGCTAACTGTAAATAAAAGCTGGATGAGATGAAATAGATCCGTAAACCTATCGTAAGGCAGAGCTGAGACCTGGACACATTCTACATCGTTTGTCTTCCTTTTTATTAAACTTTAGTTTTCATACCGTTGTATTTTTTGTTTTTTAGTCTCTGTAGCAGCGCCGTGGCAACCGTCTGCTCACATTTCTTGTTTCCATGTGTTAAAACATTCGGACCGGAGCGTAGCAGAACCCCGGACCTGACCCGTTAAGTAACAGAACTTTGAAGGTTTTCCAGGAGAGAGAAAAAAAACTGTATATTCTTGGTCTTGTTTTTGTTTCTGATGATTTTCTGTTTCTCCTCTGATTCCCTGGAACGTCTGGTTTGATGTCAGATTAAAGTTTGTCCTCTTCACCTGAACGTCTCTGACCCCTCCCTGAACGATAAAAACCATCAAAGCTTCTGGGTTCTCCAGTAAAGGAACTTTATTTAGAGCCGTTTTGTTATAAAGAGAACAAAGATAAAGTTGCACTTCATATTTAAGTCAATTATCTTTTGTTTTTCTTCTCTGAAACGTATTTCTGTGAGACGGGAACCTTCCAGAATGTCTCCCATGTTTTTATTGGTCCCTCTGCTTCCCACCTGCCCGGTTTATTTGTGCTCATGAATATTGATGAGCTGCTGGAGGCGGGACTCTTATGTAAACCCCAGCGGCCAATCGGGACGGCCTCGTGAATATTCAATCGGAAGCTGGACACAAAGGAGCCTCAGCTGTGCTGTAACCATGGAGACGCCTTCATTCTGTGATGGAGCGATGAGGATGCTGAAGCTTTCAGACCAATTGGCTCGTTGACGTCATCCATGCGCCACAGAGAAGGAGATCTGCAGCTCTGATTGGCCAGGGAACTGCAGAGTTGCAAATAACGAGCCATTGAGAGGCGGGGAGAAACGCTTTACTTCCTGGTTTGGAGCTATGATGTCATTAGTCATAAAATCTGATTTCTTCTCATTTATTCACAGCTCCAAGTTCTTTTTAATGAATTTTAAACCCTGATATTTATTTTTTCTTTGCATTATTTGCTTCCAGCTTCCTTATTTCACTGTTTTGCTTGTTATATTTGATGAAAAATAATAAATTAATAATGTTGCAGCAGCCCAGAACCGGGCTGGTTGCACAGTGGTCCCAGAGTCTGGAGAGAGGACCAGAACCCACGCTGCTGGAGGTCCGGTGTTACGTGTCCACCATCTGTGATGATCCGGGGCGCCATGGTGCTGCTGGTTCTGCTCCACTGGGTTTTCATGAAGTCCACGATCAACGCAGCCGTCTGCCAGAACCTATTAGAGCTGATCTCATCTTCCTGCAGGACTTTGTGCCGACACATACTGCCAAAGTTATCAATAGGGGCTTTAATCACCATGGCAACAGCAGCTAACTGACCCTTAACCCCTCAGCAGAAGATCACTCCATGCTACACTGCATTGTTAGAAGGATTCAGGAAAAAGGAGACCAGACCTGCTGTTTGGAATCACCACATTCCTACATTTAAATCTGCTTTTAATTGATTTGTCATATTCTAAATAAATAAAAAATCTGAGTTCTGGGTTTTTATTCTCTGGGCAGAAATCATGAAAACTAACTGAAATAAATGCTTGAAATATTTCACTCTGACATTGAGTGTCGTATCTGAACTACTGAACAGAAACAGAAACGTATGCCTGGTGAGAAATATAAAGTGAAGACCTAACACCTGAGCCCTTTTTTGGAAACATAAAGGGTCGAGTTCAGTACCCTGGGGTGTTCCACAGGGGACTGGTGTTACCTGGGGTAACAGGTGAGGTTCCTGCCTCGGTGGAACTGATCCTGAGGTGTTTCTGCTCTGTTGCTCCATCAGGAGGAGGAGGAAGGTGTATTTGTTTCTGAGACGATCACCTTTCAGCACACACATCCATCCTGGGTCATGTGACTTCACTGAGAATCAATCAGATAGAAAAAAAAATCCTGTCAGCGTCACAGTTTTGAGTGTTAAATTAAGGAATCTGGCCTGAGATCTCGCGGTGTTTCAGGTCTGTCGTCAGGGATATTTCCATTTCCATTAATTTTACACCGTGCCTGCGCGCTACCGGGGAGCAAGAGTGTGCGGGAACGCGCAACTGCAGCATATCGTCTCGCGGAGGGTGGGGGGAGCGCGCGCTCTTATTACTGCTCATCCAGAAATTCACCCAGGAGGAGCAGGACCGGAGATCCGAGAGGAGCAGAACCAGAGATCCGCCGGTGAGGCTCCAGGAAAAAGAAAAAAACCCACCGCACCCAAACGCACCGTGCCGAGCTGCTGGTTCTCCTCCAGGTGAGCGAGGAGGAACCCGCGATCCGCGGAGATTCTGAGCCCGGAGCCGCAGAGGCGCAGCGCGGACTGGAGCAGCTCTCTCCGGGTTTTTATCCGCCCTCAGAGCCGCGGCTCCGCGTCGGCTGCAGCTGGAGGAGGAGCGGCCCGGATCCGCCGCCGCCGCCGCCGCTCCCACGGTGTCTGAAGACCGCTGCGGGAGGAGCGGAGAGCCGGAACCGCCGGCCGCATCACCCATGGGTTCGACCCGGGCTGGTGGTCCAGAGCAGCCCGCAGAACCCCGGAGGGTCCGCTCCTAACCTGCGCGCACCTGCGGGGGCCGGATGATGTAGGCGCCGCTGCTCCAGCAGCAGCAGCAGCAGCACCGATCCAGGTCCTGACAGGAACCCCCAGATCTCAGCACCAAGGTCTCTGGACCCCAGGTCTCAGCCCCCCAGGTCCCCGGTCCAGAGAAGAACCATGCCGGCGGGGATGAAACCGCTGGAGAAGTTCCTGAAGAAGCAGACCACCGCTCTGACGCGGGCCGGGGGGTTCGGAGGGGTGGGGGACAAGGCCAGCGGCGGGACCGGAGCGTCCCGCAGGAGGGCCAGCCTGTCCCGGGTCGTCCCCTTCTTCAGGGAGACCTCACCTGAAAGCGGCCATGCGCGGGAGGTGTTCAGGTGAGTTCCGGGTCAGATCTACGGGGCCGGGGTCCATTAGGGTGGATCTGGGTCTAGATTATTAATCTAATTAATAATCGTAATTTTACAGGAATCAATCAAAATGAGTCTGACCCAAAATTCTGCATTAGAACCTGTTCTGGTTCTGAGGCAGGGGGGGGGGGGAAAACTCTCGATACCTCCACCCACCGGCCACTTTATTAGGTACACTTTGGACCTTTCAGCACTGCTTTAATTCTGTATGGATGGGCAGAAACAGGTTCTGGTCCGAAGTGACGTGAAGCAGCTGCTGCACATGAGCAGAACCTCCAGATCCCACCACAGAGGTTCTGATCCGGTCCATCAGTAGATGGATCCACTTTGGTTCTAAAGGGATGTACCGGGTCAGCACCAGAACTCTTTGTTCTGGTTGTCTTCTGCATGGGCCCGCTGCCATCTGATTGGCTGTTCGGTTATTTGTGTCGACGTGAAATTGAAACGGTGTTCCTAATAAAGTGACCGGCTGAAACCAGTCCGACTGACCCAAAACCAGTTCATAGTATCGCTCTAACTGGGATTGGTTTACTGGGATCCTGGGCAGTCTAAAAAAAAGTCTGAAAAAACTCAGATAAAAATGGGTTGTTTTCCTGATTTTGTTCCTAATTTAATTATCTAAAATGTTTTTTTAAAAATCAGAATTTCTCTAATTTAAATGTTTAATTTACTTTTTGTTGATTTTCCTGCTATTCTCTAGAGCAGGATTTTAATCTAGACCTAAACTGAGTCTAGAAAGGATCAAAACTGTAATTCATTAATATATTATCCTAGATTTTTGTTTTGTTTAGAGTTCTAGAATTTACCTTAATTTTTTGATGATTTACAGAAAATAAAGACGTTTAAACCCGAAATCCTAATGTTCTTATTGAATATCTAGAATCTTATCAAATCTGAAAATTTTATAAATGTTATTCTGGAAATGTGTGAAATCTGTAAATTTAGTACGAAACCTGAGTTTTACGCAGAAAATATTTATTTCTGTTAGTTAAGGCAAGACAATTTTATTATTATAGCAACGCTTTCAACAACAAGGGGACTCAAGGTGCTTTACATGATTCAGGGGTAAAATAAAAATAGCAATAAAGCAAGAAGCACACACAAAACACAATACATGAAAACATGACTCAAAGGCAGCTCTAAACAGATGCGTTTTTAGCTGTGATTTAAAAGAACTCAGTGTTTCAGCAGCTTTGCAGTTTTCTGGAAGTTTGTTCCAGATTAGAGGAGCATAGAAACTGAAAGCTGCTTCTCCAATTTAAAGGTTTTTTCTCACCCAAGACATAATTTCCAGTTCAGTCGCTGTCTTTATTTCACTTCTCATAATAATAACTAGAAAAGTCCTTGGAGAGATAAAGGAGAACCAAGAGGTTCTGTAACTCCTCGTGAATCCATCGTAGATCCATGGAGCCTAGTTTATATTTGAAGAATCCAGATCATTTTAGCTCCTGAAGGAGAACCTCCACTTCCTCAAAAGAACTCAGGTTCTGCAGCTAAAATGATTCTGATCTATTAAACCAGACAGGAACGTGTTTCTGAGCCGTGATGTCAAATCGTGTCAGAGACCGAACATGTTCCTCCTTCAGTGTCTAAAGTGAATCAGGCCGTTTGTTCTGAGCTGTGATTAAAGTAAAGGAAGATAGTCAATATTTCTGGTGCCAGGATGAAGTGAGTTCCAGAGGCGACCGAAAGCTCTGCTCCTCATGGTGACAAGCCGAGCAGAAGGAACAACAAGATGAGTGGCTGACGAAGATCTGAGAGAACGAGAAGGAGTGGCGATGTGAAGCAGGAGGGGCGGGGCTACGGAGGCTCATAAGCGCCAGAATTAGAGTTTTAAAGTTGATCCGGGATTCTCTGGACGAACAGTGAAGCTGCTGAAGAACTGGGGTAATGTGTTCTCTGGAGGGAGTCCTGGTTCTGATCCGAGCTGCAGAGTTCTGGAGGAGTTGGAGTTTATAATGGGACTTATTGGGGACATTAAAAAGACGAGAGCTGCAGTAGTCGATCCGGGAGGTGATGAGGCTGTGGAGAAGGATGGCAGCAGCATGGGGAGTAAGTGGAAGTATGCAGACCGGCTGATATAATTAATACGAGGCTGAAATGAGAGAGTACGATCAAGTTTGACACCCAGAGTCATTACCTGAGGGGAAGATGAACGAGGGAGTTATAAATGTTAATGGAGAAACTGTGGAGTTTGGTTAAAATGGAGGCTGTGCCAACGAGTAAAATCTCAGTTTTATTACTGTCGAGTTTGAGCAAGTTAGAGGAGAACCATGATCTAATCTCAGTGAGACAGTCTGAAAGGGAACTTGATGTCAAATCTATGGAATATTTGGCCAAGAGGGAGAATGTAAAATAATGAATAGAAGGGGCCCAAATACTGAACCCTGGGGTACACCTGCAGAAACGGGAAACAAAGTGGGATTTAAACTGGATAAACTCTGTGCGGTCTGAAAGATATGAGGTAAATCAGGCGAGGGGAGTTATGCTAATGGATGCTAATCTGTTCAGGAGAATATTTTGAGAAATGGTGGAGGATGAGATGGAGGAGAATGAGAATGATGAGGAGAGCAGAATCAGGCGCCAAGTCGTTACCAGAGCTGTTTCTGTACTATGGTGGGGCGGAAACCAGACTCAAATTGTTCAAAAAAATTGTAGTTATTGAGGTGTGAGTGGAGATGTGAGGAAACAACTTTCTCAAGGATTTTTGAAATAAAAGGAGGGTTTGATACTGGACGAAATTTGTTGGGATCTGCACCAAGTTGTTTTTTTTTGAGAATTGGAGAAACAGATGCAGTTTTCCGTGATGAAGGAACAATTCCAGTGCTAAGGGAGACGTGGATGTTATTCATTTTCAATTCAATTTTAATTGAGTTTATTTATATCGCGCCAGATGTCATCTTAAGGCACTTTACAAGAAAATTCATTTCAATACAAACATTCCAATCAGTTTAAAGTTTTCTATCTAAGGAATCCCAGCAGATTGCATCGAGTCGTTGCCTTGAGGTTGCGTCCCGTCGATGCAGACTCCAACCTCAGCAATCCCTCATACTGAGCAAGCATGTAGCGCCTCCCCTATTAGTCATGAAATTATAAATATAAATCAGTAACGCTGACCTCTGACCCCTCCAGCCCTGACAGCGAGGACCCCCCCTCCTGGCCCTCAGCTGCGGGAACCGGGCCGGCCTCAGTTCCCTACAGCGCCAACGGCTCCTCCTCTGGCTCTGGCCCCGGTTCTGGGGGAGGAGACGTCCGCAGTCCATCTCTGTCCAGCGATGAGCAGAGCTCAGAGGCGAGCCTGATCACAGAGACCAGCTGTGGAGGAGGAGGAGGAGGAGGAGGAGGAGGAGGAGGAGGGACGCCTCTTCATCCCGACACTCCGGATAACCTGACCTTAGCCGTGCTGGATGGAGTGGCTGGAAAACGCTTTGGACACTGTACAGGTAAGACCTGGTGGATGAATGGATGGATGGATTTCTGCTGCTGCATGCAGAAGCTCCGCCCCCTGAGGGAACAGCAGCAGCAGCAGCAGGAGGGGACGGTGAAGTTCCTGGTTCTAGATCCAGGTTCTGGTCCACATGGAAGCTTGCAGGAGGATTTTCCTGCAGCCTCAGCTTGGAGGTTTCACGTGTTACATAACGAGAGTCTGTGCATCCTGGTTGTTACAGCTGGCTGCTCATGCATGTGTGCTCCTCATCCCGGCTGATCTGAGTGGGAGTGTGAAGCTCTCTCCTCTGCGCCTGCTGGAGGCTGCACACGTTCTGGTTTTTTGTTTTTGTTTTTTTTACACACAAACACAAAAGCAGCAAATATTAAAATGAAAAGAAAGAAAATGTTTAAATGCTGCAAAATCTATCTAATTTTAGAAATTAAAACTAAATCTATTTGGATTTTCAGAACTAAAATAATAAACAATAGCCTTATATTTGCAAAATCCTCCATTTTATTTGAGTTGATAAATTGTATGTTGAAATTAATATAATAAAAATATATTAAAATACATTTAAAATAAAAATTAAATATAGATATATGAAAAGGTTCAAAACTTCAAATATTTATTTATTTATAATTTATAATTCTAATATAATATTTATTATTTTATTATATTTAGTAAAGTCTAAATTACTTACATTTAATAAAAGAAATTAAATAATTAAACTATTTTTAAAGGAACATTTTTACCCCACGGAAATATTTGAAAAGGCAATTTAACATTTTTATAATCCAAGTTCATCTCTGCAGTGAGACTGTTAAAGGGCCAGTTTGTGCAGTTTCATGTTTTCTCACCAGCAGCAGGTGATTTCAGTCTCATTAATAATTGGGAAGCTTCTCATCGCTTCAACAAACTCTCACAATGGACTCTTTATGATCCGCCTGCTCGTTTGTTCTGCTGGTTCTTATGCAACGTGTTCTGTTCACAGTTTGTGTCTGAAAAGCTGCAGAACTGCAGACGGCTCAAATGATCCGATCAGGAATAGGAAGCAGCAACAGTGAATGAGAAGGAAGCCAAATACATAAATAACATTTCAATGGTGATAAAATAATAAATTATATATATATATATATATATATATGTGTGTATATATGTATGTATATATATAAAACAGTTATTTATGTTTTATGTTATTGAAAATATTACAAATGTTGAAAAATATATCAGACACAGACTATTGGTTTCTGAATATTTTCTTGATCTATGATATAATATAATAGTGGGTAACAATATAGAATATTTCATAATTTTTCTCTTACTTTCCTGTATTTATAATCAAATTTAAAATTAGTTTTAAAAAAATATGTAAAATAAATACTATAAATGTTGACATCATAACTTGGAATTATGAATAATAAATAATTCATTAAATTTTAAGAAAAACATTCATTAAAACAATGAAATAATTATTGTTGAATATAAACTTAAAAAATGTATATTTTTATGAACACGCTGCTTCCTTCTTCTGTTTGTATTTCTATTAGTTTGAGAGCGGTTCTGTCTGGGTTGGGTGTTCTCCTCTCAGTGACTCAGCGATGGGTCGGATCAGCGCCTGGATGATCCACTTGGGTTGAGACTCAAAGTGAGACTTTCTGACTGGATCAGAGCGTCACAGATTCTGACAGAACTGCAGTCAGATTCACAGTTCTGCTCCAGAACATCTCGCTTTCTTCATGTTCTGGAACAGTGAGTTCCTGACGTTCTGTCAGGGCTCTGGAAAGGAACCATGCTCCAGGAGGGATGGTTCTGGTCGGGACGTAGAGTCCAGAGGAACGTCCTCTGAGTCAGAACCTCATATGGTGTAGAACCTCCTCTGAGTCAGAACCTCCTCTAGTGTAGAACCTCCTCTGAATCAGAACCTCCTCTAGTGTAGAACCTCTACTGTAGAACCTCCTCTAGTGTAGAACCTCCTCTACTGTAGAACCTCCTCTGGTGTAGAACCTCCTCTACTGTAGAACCTCCTCTGGTGTAGAACCTCCTCTAGTGTAGAACCTCCTCTGAGTCAGAACCTCCTCTGAATCAGAACCTCCTCTAGTGTAGAACCTCCTCTGAATCAGAACCTCCTCTAGTGTAGAACTTACTCTGAATCAGAACTTCCTCTAGTGTAGAACCTCCTCTGGTGTAGAACTTCATCTGAATCAGAACCTCCCCTAGTGTAGAACCTCCTCTACTGTACAACCTCCTCTGAATCAGAACCTCCTCTGAATCAGAACCTCCTCTAGTGTAGAACCTCTATTGTAGAACCTCCTCTGAGTCAGAACCTCCTCTAGTGTTGAACCCCATCTATTGTAGAACCTCTTCTAGTGAAGAACCTCCTCTACTGTAGAACCTCCTCTAGTGTAGAACCTCCTCTAGTGAAGAACCTCCTCTATTGTAGAACTTCCTCTGAATTAGAACCTCCTCTAGTGTAAAACCTCCTCTGGTGTAGAACTTCCTCTATTGTAGAACCTCCTCTACTGTAGAACCTCCTCTATTGTAGAACCTCCTCTACTGTAGAACCTCCTCTATTGTAGAACTTCCTCTGAATCAGAACCTCCTCTAGTGTAAAACCTCCTCTGGTGTAGAACCTCCTCTATTGTAGAACCTCCTCTACTGTAGAACCTCCTCTATTGTAGAACCTCCTCTCAATCAGAACCTCCTCTGGTGTAGAACCTCCTCTAGTGTAAAACCTCCTCTGGTGTAGAACCTCCTCTATTGTAGAACCTCCTCTAGTGTAGAACCTCCTCTATTGTAGAACCTCCTCTCAATCAGAACCTCCTCTGGTGTAGAACCTCCTCTAGTGTAAAACCTCCTCTGGTGTAGAACTTCCTCTGAATCAGAACCTCCCCTATAGTAGAACCTCTTCTGAATCAGAACCTCCTCTATTGTAGAACCTCCTCTGAATCAGAACCTCCTCTATTGTAGAACCTCCTCTGAATCAGAACCTCCTCTGGTGTAGAACCCCATCTATTGTAGAACCTCCTCTGAATCAGAACCTCCTCTGGTGTAGAACCTCCTCTAGTGTAGAACCTCCTCTGAATCAGAACCTCCTCTAGTGTAGAACCTCCTCTATTGTAGAACCTCCTCTCAATCAGAACCTCCTCTGGTGTAGAACCTCCTCTAGTGTAAAACCTCCTCTGGTGTAGAACTTCCTCTGAATCAGAACCTCCTCTAGTGTAAAACCTCCTCTGGTGTAGAACCTCCTCTATTGTAGAACCTCCTCTACTGTAGAACCTCCTCTATTGTAGAACCTCCTCTCAATCAGAACCTCCTCTGGTGTAGAACCTCCTCTAGTGTAAAACCTCCTCTGGTGTAGAACCTCCTCTATTGTAGAACCTCCTCTAGTGTAGAACCTCCTCTATTGTAGAACCTCCTCTCAATCAGAACCTCCTCTGGTGTAGAACCTCCTCTAGTGTAAAACCTCCTCTGGTGTAGAACTTCCTCTGAATCAGAACCTCCCCTATAGTAGAACCTCTTCTGAATCAGAACCTCCTCTATTGTAGAACCTCCTCTGAATCAGAACCTCCTCTATTGTAGAACCTCCTCTGAATCAGAACCTCCTCTGGTGTAGAACCCCATCTATTGTAGAACCTCCTCTGAATCAGAACCTCCTCTGGTGTAGAACCTCCTCTAGTGTAGAACCTCCTCTGAATCAGAACCTCCTCTAGTGTAGAACCTCCTCTATTGTAGAACCTCCTCTCAATCAGAACCTCCTCTGGTGTAGAACCTCCTCTAGTGTAAAACCTCCTCTGGTGTAGAACTTCCTCTGAATCAGAACCTCCCCTATAGTAGAACCTCCTCTATTGTAGAACCTCCTCTGAATCAGAACCTCCTCTATTGTAGAACCTCCTCTGAATCAGACGCTCCTCTGGTGTAGAACCTCCTCTATTGTAGAACCTCCTCTGAATCAGAACCTCCTCTAGTGTAGAACCTCTTCTATTGTAGAACCTCCTCTGAATCAGACCCTCCTCTGGTGTAGAACCTCCTCTATTGTAGAACCTCCTCTGAATCAGAACCTCCTCTAGTGTAGAACCTCTTCTATTGTACAACCTCCTCTGAATCAGAACCTCCTCTATTGTAGAACCTCCTCTGAATCAGAACCTCCTCTATTGTAGAACCTCCTCTGAATCAGAACCTCCTCTATTGTAGAACCTTCTCTGAATCAGAACCTCTACTGTTGTAGAACCTCCTCTATTGTAGAACCTCCTCTGAATCAGAACCTCCTCTAGTGTAGAACCTCTTCTATTGTACAACCTCCTCTGAATCAGAACCTCCTCTATTGTAGAACCTCCTCTGAATCAGAACCTCCTCTATTGTAGAACCTCCTCTGAATCAGAACCTCCTCTGGTGTAGAACCCCATCTATTGTAGAACCTCCTCTGAATCAGAACCTCCTCTGGTGTAGAACCTCCTCTATTGTAGAACCTCCTCTGAATCAGAACCTCCTCTATTGTAGAACCTTCTCTGAATCAGAACCTCTACTGTTGTAGAACCTCCTCTATTGTAGAACCTCCTCTGAATCAGAACCTCCTCTAGTGTAGAACCTCTATTGTAGAACCTCCTCTGAATCAGAACCTCCTCTATTGTAGAACCTCCTCTGAATCAGAACCTCCTCTATTGTAGAACCTCCTATGAATCAGAACCTCCTCTGGTGTAGAACCCCATCTATTGTAGAACCTCCTCTGAATCAGAACCTCCTCTGGTGTAGAACCTCCTCTAGTGTAGAACCTCCTCTGAATCAGAACCTCCTCTAGTGTAGAACCTCCTCTATTGTAGAACCTCCTCTCAATCAGAACCTCCTCTAGTGTAAAACCTCCTCTGGTGTAGAACTTCCTCTGAATCAGAACCTCCCCTATAGTAGAACCTCCTCTATTGTAGAACCTCCTCTGAATCAGAACCTCCTCTATTGTAGAACTTCCTCTGAATCAGAACCTCCTCTGGTGTAAAACCTCCTCTGGTGTAGAACCTCCTCTATTGTAGAACCTCCTCTAGTGTAAAACCTCCTCTGGTGTAGAACTTCCTCTGAATCAGAACCTCCCCTATAGTAGAACCTCCTCTGAATCAGAACCTCCTCTATTGTAGAACCTCCTCTGAATCAGAACCTCCTCTATTGTAGAACCTCCTCTGAATCAGAACCTCCTCTGGTGTAGAACCCCATCTATTGTAGAACCTCCTCTGAATCAGAACCTCCTCTGGTGTAGAACCTCCTCTAGTGTAGAACCTCCTCTGAATCAGAACCTCCTCTAGTGTAGAACCTCATCTATTGTAGAACCTCCTCTCAATCAGAACCTCCTCTGGTGTAGAACCTCCTCTAGTGTAAAACCTCCTCTGGTGTAGAACTTCCTCTGAATCAGAACCTCCTCTATTGTAGAACCTCCTCTGGTGTAGAACCTCCTCTAGTGTAGAACCTCCTCTAGTGTAGAACCTCCTCTGAATCAGAACCTCCTCTAGTGTAGAACCTCATCTATTGTAGAACCTCCTCTCAATCAGAACCTCCTCTGGTGTAGAACCTCCTCTAGTGTAAAACCTCCTCTATTGTAGAACCTCCTCTGAATCAGAACCTCCTCTATTGTAGAACCTCCTCTGAATCAGACCCTCCTCTGGTGTAGAACCTCCTCTATTGTAGAACCTCCTCTGAATCAGAACCTCCTCTAGTGTAGAACCTCTTCTATTGTAGAACCTCCTCTGAATCAGAACCTCCTCTATTGTAGAACCTCCTCTGAATCAGAACCTCCTCTAGTGTAGAACCTCCTCTATTGTAGAACCTCCTCTGAATCAGAACCTCCTCTATTGTAGAACCTTCTCTGAATCAGAACCTCCTCTGGTGTAGAACCTCCTCTAGTGTAGAACCTCCTCTGAATCAGAACCTCCTCTAGTGTAGAACCTCCTCTATTGTAGAACCTCCTCTCAATCAGAACCTCCTCTAGTGTAAAACCTCCTCTGGTGTAGAACTTCCTCTGAATCAGAACCTCCTCTATTGTAGAACCTCCTCTGGTGTAGAACTTCCTCTGAATCAGAACCTCCTCTATAGTAGAACCTCCTCTATTGTAGAACCTCCTCTGAATCAGAACCTCCTCTATTGTAGAACCTCCTCTGAATCAGAACCTCCTCTAGTGTAGAACCTCTACTGTAGAACCTCCTCTGAGTCAGAACCTCCTCTGGTGTAGAACCTCCTCTGAATCAGAACCTCCTCTGGTGTAGAACCTCCTCTGAATCAGAACCTCCTCTGGTGTAGAACCTCCTCTATTGTAGAACCTCCTCTGAATCAGAACCTCCTCTATTGTAGAACCTCCTCTGAATCAGAACCTCCTCTATTGTAGAACCTCCTCTGAATCAGAACCTCCTCTAGCTGAGGGTTCTTATGAAATATCCAGACTGAAGCTCAGTCAGGTTGCATGGAGAACATCTGAGAACATCTGAGAACATCGCTCTCCACAGATTCTCAGCCGGATTCCCTTCTGGACTTTGACTAGGCCATTCTAACCCATGAATCATCCTATAATATCTCTGGCTGGATGTTCAGGGTGGTTTTCCTGCTGGAACGAGAAGCTCCACCCCAGTCTCAGGTGTTCTGCTGGATTTAGCTCCATCCAGCTTCCCAATAACTCTGACCTGCTTCCCCGTCCCACAGCATGGCTCTGCCACCACCATGCCTTACCATGGGAATGTCAGTTTTCCTGTAGAGAACATTTTGCTTTCATTAAAAAAATTCAGTTCTCGTCTCCTCCTGGGGGTTGCACTGAATTTTATTTTGGGGTGTGACATGGAGGCTGAATACAAATGGAACCGTTTCCCTTTCTCTTCCTCACTGCTCTGTGTTTGTCAAATAAAATCTATCATGGATTTAATGTGGAAAGGTTTTAGGGGTGTGAGCATCCGCGCAGTGACAGACTCAGTTTCTGTCCTCGCTCCTACAGACGTTTATCTGTTGGTTCTGAACCGTCTCCTGGGATCCAGGCGGTTCTGGCGTCCGTTCAGGCGGTTTGGACCCACGGTTCTTTAGGCTCTCTGTCAGAAGGTCCATTTGCCTCAGTTTCTGTCCAGAACCTGACCCAGCAGTGTAAGTCTTTCTTGATGCTCTCTATTAGTCATGGTGGACGGATTCTGAAGTTCTGCTGGACTCTCAGCTGTTCGGAGCTGAAATCGTGTTCCATATTGGGTGCCTCACGATTTCGATTCAATTATAAAACGATTGTTTTTGTTTAATATTTTTTCCCCATTTAGGGTTTTTTCCTCACTCCTTCCACGGCTACTTTCTCCTCTTAAATCCACCCAGTTTCCATTAATTGAAGCATCCAAACCAATTGATGTTCATGTCAAACCACAATTAAACCAACATGTCCAAAATATGTTTCATAATCATATCAAGGTCATATTTCCAATGAAAGCTAAAGGAAATGTGTGTTAGCGATCATAAATATAATGTAGAGACCATATATTGATTTCCATAAAAGAGGAAACTTGATCCAATCCTTAAACACATCAATCATTTTCTGTTTACTTAAAGAAAACTTTTGATTTTAACATATTTAAAGTATTCCTGCTCTATGTGGTTAAAAAAAATTCAATAAAGTTCAGATCAGCTTCTACAAGTCAACCGTTACAGAAATGACTTTAAAATCTAAATAGCAATAATGAATCTTCTATATTAGAAAATAAACCTGTAACAATAAGAGCTCCCTTTTTACGTCATACAGGACAAGAATTAGACAAAAATCGTATATTATATTTTGAGACAATAAGTATTAATTCTTTATTAGAAGTAATAGAAAATAAAAAGCAGCATTCTCCCAAAGACACATAAAGTTTATACTCCAGTCTTTGTTTTGTTTTTTTACTGTCTATTTAATACAGAACTGTAACTTTGCAGCGTTTTCATAGTTTTTGCTTCAGATTGACCAATGGGATGTTTGCCACCCGTCAGACACAGAAACTAATCTACCAGCTATGAGTACGCTGCTCTGCGCCACACATTATGGGATGGAATGAAGGACATTTCCTTCCTGTTTCAGACTTAAAGCTCCACTTGGACTGACGTCTGGTAAACATGAGCTGCAGCTCGGGGAGGACGCCCCGGACAGCACCTGCTAACATGATACACAACAACAGAGACGCTTCTTTCACAACTAAAGGCTGAAACACTAGATGCAGCCCCTTAAAATGTCCGTCGGACTTTTATGTCTTTCTCATTTAATTATTATGATAAATAATCGATTTCTGAGCCGTACAGGAGGGACGTCTGGGCGGTTTGGAGAGCCGGTTCCTCCTCACCAGGCAGGTTTTACCTGCTGCAGGCGGGGAACGTCTCACCTGCAGCTCTGCTGGGAAGCTTTACTGACAGGTAGGCCTGGATCAGAGGTGATGAAGAGGAGTGCAATGGTTTAAACCGTCAGCCAATCAGAGCTGGACGTTTTTCTGTGTGTGAGGTTGAGAAGCAGATAGTCCAGGTTCAAGGTTCGCCTTGCACACCGACTGTGTGGTAGTGACTCCCTGCTCTCTGATTGGCTCCCTGAGCCTGAAACAGTTTGATTTTTCCTAACAGAAAACAGAAGCAGAGCAGATCCCGCTGCAGCTGGGACGCTCTCACCTGATGACATCACTTCCTGGCAAAATACCTGGAAAACAATCACAGATTCCCCAGCAGTTAAATGAAAGCAAAAGTAGCCTGTTTGGACATGTTATGTAAGAAAGCGTCCAGCATGGCGGGAGGGCGTGCCCAGGCAGGTGTTCAGGTGAGCTGGTGTCACGCCATGAAGTTCCTCCTGGAGGATCTGCAGAACGTAGAGCTGATTCCACATGTGGTTTCTGGATGAAAACTCAGATCTGCTCTCCAGAGAGACACAAACACAGCTCCATGTCTCTGTGTTTGTGTGTTTGGCCTCCAGAAACTCTAATTAAGTCTCTTTCTGAGGCTCTAATTAGACGTTTCAGTCGTTTTGTTGTCCAGCAGATTGAAACTTTTTGGTTCCATGATGAAAGTCATGGAGCTCAGAGACACAGACAGCAAAACACCCGAACCCAACCCACTCAGTCACACAGCGGGGAAGCACCCACATTTTATTCCAGTCTTATCCTGAGTTTATTTGGATATTTATCCTATTTTACCTGGTTCTCATCCCTATTTTATTCTAATTTTATCCTCATTATCACTTTTTATCCCGATTTTATCTTCATTTTTATCCCGGTTTTAAATAAATGGCCTTAGAGACGCAGTCGTTGCTGCTCATCAATCTGGGAACGGTTAGAAGGTTCTGAAGTCCATCGTCCTGCAGAGAGGAGAACGTGTCAGTCAGCTGAGTGGACGTCCCAGCAGATTCAGCCCAAGGTCAGAGCGGGAAGCTCAGAGAAATGAGCCGGGTTGATGAAGCTCAGACGTAACTGGGCCTGCGGCCGAACTTCTGACTCTCAGATGTGACTCTTCTGCAGCTTCAGCAGATCATCTGGTTGAGTCCGTGCACAGAGCACGACGATCCGGCAGCAGAACCAAACGGATCTGTGTGTGGGAGGAAGGTTTTCTTCAGAGAAACGCTCCCACTCGTTTACCTCTCTTGATGCTCCTCCTCCTCTTCCTCGTCCTCCTCATCGCCTTCGTCGACCCCTCTGAGCGTTTTTCCTGCCTGTGCATCGTGCAGAAAAAGAAGAGGCTCTTTTAGCGCCTGTTCACATGGCAACCAGCTCTCTGCGAGACGCTGGGAGAGAGAAGGAGGAGTGGGAGGCGGAGAGAGGAACCGAGCTGAGGAGGTGGGAGGAAAAACACTGAGATTAAAGCTTCAGCTGGGAAACACGCCTCCAACTTCTCCTCATCCTTCCTTCTCCATCTGCTGAGCAGGACGAGTTCTGGGTCAAATCAACCCAAACCTCGTCCCCCGGTCCCGTCTGTAGGCCTCTACCTTCCCTGAGCTCAGCTCCTCCATGGAGGGAAGGTTTTCCCTTCAGGAATGAGCTGGATGGAGTCATTGGTTCAGGATGAGACCCTGAGGTCAGAGCGACACGTCTGCTCGTCCATCTGGAGACGTCCCGCTCCAAACCTTTAAAGATACACAAACCTCTCCTCAACCAAGAGACGCTTTTATTCCTCTCTTCTCCATAAACACACATAAATGCAGCTTAAGTTTTAGATGATCAGATGAACTCAGTAAGTCTGCAGAGAACCTGAGCAGATAGTTCAAGGCGAGCAGCTTCATCTTCACTGAAATAATCGATAACATATTGATGTTTCTAGATTTTCTTATATATGGCTCTAGATTTCTTAACATATCTTTAGATGTTTATATACATTTATATATTCCTAGATATTTTAGTATATTTCAAGATGTTTTTATATTTTCTAGATATTTTAAGGTTTGTATACATTTGTAGATATTTGAATACAGTTATAGATATTTTATATGGTTGTATATATTTATAGATATCCCTAGATATGTTGATAATTTTGCAGATATTTCTAGATATGTTTATACATTTCTAGATATTTTTATATAGTTGTATATATTTATAGATATCCCTGGATATGTTAATATATTTCTAGATATTTTATATATTTCTAGATATTTTCATACATTTTTAGATATTTTCATACATTTCTAGATATTATTAGATATTTATATATTTCTAGATATTTTCATACATTTCTAGATATTAGATATTTCTAGATATTTTTATATATTTGTAGATATTTTTATACATTTCTAGATATTTTTATATAGGTGTATATATTTATAGATATCCATAGATATGTTGATATATTTGTAGATATTTTATATATATATATAAATATTTTTATACATTTCTAGATACTTATATTTCTAGATGTTTAAACATATCTATAGATATCTATACATATTTCTAGATATTTTCATAGATTTCTAGATATTATTAGATATTTATATATATTTCTAGATATTTTCATACATTTCTAGATATTAGATATTTATATATATTTCTAGATATTTTCATACATTTCTATATATTTTTATATATTTCTAGATATTATTAGATATTTATATAAATTTCTAGATATTTTCATACATTTCTAGATATTATTAGATATTTCTAGATATTATTAGATATTTATATAAATTTCTAGATATTTTCATACATTTCTAGATATTATTAGATATTTATATATATATATTTCTAGATATTTTCATACATTTCTAGATATTATTAGATATTTCTATATATTATTATATTTCTAGATATTTCTAGATATTTTCATACACTTCTAGATATTTTTATAAATTTCTAGATATAATTAGATATTTATATAAATTTCTAGATATTTTCATACATTTCTAGATATTATTAGATATTTATATATTTCTAGATATTTTCATACATTTCTAGATATTAGATATTTCTAGATATTTTTATATATTTGTAGATATTTTTATACATTTCTAGATATTTTTATATAGGTGTATATATTTATAGATATCCATAGATATGTTGATATATTTGTAGATATTTTATATATATATATAAATATTTTTATACATTTCTAGATACTTATATTTCTAGATGTTTAAACATATCTATAGATATCTATACATATTTCTAGATATTTTCATAGATTTCTAGATATTATTAGATATTTATATATATTTCTAGATATTTTCATACATTTCTAGATATTAGATATTTATATATATTTCTAGATATTTTCATACATTTCTATATATTTTTATATATTTCTAGATATTATTAGATATTTATATAAATTTCTAGATATTTTCATACATTTCTAGATATTATTAGATATTTCTAGATATTATTAGATATTTATATAAATTTCTAGATATTTTCATACATTTCTAGATATTATTAGATATTTATATATATATATTTCTAGATATTTTCATACATTTCTAGATATTATTAGATATTTCTATATATTATTATATTTCTAGATATTTCTAGATATTTTCATACACTTCTAGATATTTTTATAAATTTCTAGATATTTTCATACATTTCTAGATATTATTAGATATTTATATATTTCTAGATATTTTCAAACATTTCTAAATATTAGATATTTCTAGATATTTTTATATATTGTATTTCTGATTAAATCTGTGACTGCTGCTCCCTCTCTGCTGTGTCATCCTCCGCTCTGATCCACTTTGGTCCCAGATTTGAGTTTCTGCTCGGCTTCACATCGTGAATGGACCTTTCTCCTCCAGCCAAGCAGAACTTTATCCGCTCTCTTCTTCTCCGGCTTTAGAGCCACATATAAAATATTCCCGTCTCTGTTGAAATTCCAGCTGTTTGGGATGGAAACGTAATTGAATCTGACAAACATCCTGCAGAACTCTGCAGGAAAACTGAGACCCAATCTGGGAACTTCTCCACTCACCAGCGTCGGTTCTGCAGAGGAACCAACGGACCCAAATGAGCTCATTGTTCAAAGGTGTCAGTCAGGAGAAGGGTAGAGCAAAAGTCCACGCTGTTACCATGGAGACCTAGAGGTTCCTCCTCCATCCTCCATCTGGACTGAGGAGCAGGAGAAACATCCGGGCCCTGAGAGAAGAACTCTTAGGAGCCCCACATCCTCAGTGAAGCATGGTGAGGGCAGCATCATGCTGAGGGGGTCAGTTCTTCTGCTACCATAACCCGATCCAGCCTGACCTACGGGTCAGCTGGACGGGTTCTGGTAGCTTAGACTGGATCGGCACTGATCTGGGTCGACGGTCCCACCAGATATGGACCTCCTGTTCTGACTGTTGAGCTGATTTATTGTTGTGGAGTTAAATTGCTTCCTGGAGGCCTGAAACAGGGTTTTTTTTTTCGGGTCGGGACTCATTTCTACTGGCATCAGAACCGGTTTCTGGTCTTGTTTTAGCTGTTGGTTGATTTGGACGCAGGGATGTGGTCAGAGACCGTTTCTGGACCGGTGTCTGTTGGACCGGACTCCTTCCAGACGGAGTTCTGACTGAATCAACTGTTTTTGTTGAAGTTCTTTCAGGTTCTAAACTGGGAACCGAACCGGGTTGGTACCGACTTTCTGCACTTTATTGGATCGTTTTGCACGATTCTTTCCATCTTTCCGAGCCTCCTCTTGTTGTTGGAGGAAAAAAAGCTGAAATATTTCAGTTTTTTCTCGGTTTGAAGATGTTTTTCTTCTCTACTGTCAGAAAACATCCAGCTTTTGGTCTGAAACGTTTCTCCTTCGCTGCAGCGAGACGATCATGAATCAGTCAGCTAGTGGAGTGATTTCTTTCTTCTTCTTCTTCTTCTTCTTCTTCTTCTTCTTCTTCTTCTTCTTCTTCTTCTTCTTCTTCTTCTTCTTCTTCTTCTTCTTCTTCTTCTTCTTCTTCTTCTTCTTCTTCTTCTTCTTCTTCTTCTTCTTCTTCTTCTTCTTCTTCTTCTTCTTCTTCTTCTTCTTCTTCTTCTTCTTCTTCTCCTCCTCCTCTCACACTTCCCTCTCCATCTTCTCGCTGTCTGCAACGTGTTGTCTCCATGGTAACGGCCTGCAGAGAGGCGGGCTTGGACTGGACACGCCCACTGCAGCATGGCTCTCACACACACAGAGAGCAGCAGTGTATTTTAGTGAGGTTTGAGGCGCGTCGCGCTGCTTCAGCATCTTAAATTACAGCCGTCGGCTCGGTGTGTGTGTGTCACATCCTAACGTATAATCAGAGCAGCTCCATCTCTGCAGGGACACTGGCTTCCCTTCACTCTGCATGTGGGAAACAAGAAGCTCTGAGTAGATCTAGATGATTCAGAGCTCAGTCGCCACAATATCATGAATGTTCATCAGCTTCTGTGTTGTGCTAATAGAGCTTCCTTTAAGCTGCTTCTATACATTCATGAGTCTGGGTCAGGTGAGTTTGAAATGTGGACGCTGCGTTCAGGTACACCCTGTACATTTAACCTCTCTCTGTGTCTGTGTGCAGAAACCCTGCTGGATGACTTCATGTTGACACATCCCATCTTCCTGACAGCCGACAGGCTCCAGCAAGTCCTGCTGCAGCAGTATCCTTCTCCTGGGCTCACAGAATGCCCTCACGGCGTGCCGTGGCGTTACGTGACGCACAGACGCGCCCGTCACGTAACGCCACGGGTTCGTTTAATGCGATTGGAATGAGGGACGAGCTTCGCAGGTTTGATTCCAGGGTGTCAACTGCAGCTTTGTTCAAGTTGTGTAGCTGCGAGTTGTGTGTATTTCTCCCTCCTCTTTGCCTGCAGGCTGACTCTGCCTCATGTTTGTTACCCAGGGTTTTTTTTTTTGCCCCACCTTCTTTCAGTTTGTTTTTGTGCCAGGAGAGAGAAAAAGGAACATTCCACCACGTTCAGGTCCACAACACAAACCTTCTCTCTAACTCTTACTGGAACCAGAACTTTAGCTACACTTTGGTGATTTTTGCATAAATTTAATAACAAACCAAATTTAGAACCCAAACGATCTGTCTAGCTCCTGGAAGATCCTCCATCTCTTCCAGATTCCCAAACCACCTGAACTGGTTCCTGTTTGAAGAGCAGGCGAGAGTCAGAGCTCTGCTGCATCCATTACCAGGTGTCGCCATAGGAGAGGATCCGGGTTCTGACTCCCAGTCACCCGAGTCGGGTCCAGTCAGATCAGATGGTTTGTTTCTGTGGGAGCAGAGGCACCAGAAATGATGTCACATCATACAAACCAGAAACACAATGTGAGCGATTTTTATTAGTTATTATTGCGGGAGCACCGAACGCTGAGCAACACTATGTACCTTCCCTGAGGGTTGGTTCAGCTGGTTGTATTCATGATCACATTCTTTTGGTTTTCCACGCCCGACTAATGGCTTGGAGGTGAGGAGACCGCCTCCGTCTCCAAGGTGGAGATCCACGGTTTTCCAGATGTTGACGTCAAGTTGCTGAGTACGATCCTGACACAAATCACGCCATCATCCGCAGGCGACTTTACAACCCGAATCGTTCTCCTGCAGAACTTCGGAAGCATCCAGATGTTTTAGAACAACACTGCGTCGTCTGCAAACCGGCTGAGCTGGGATGATCAGTTCAGTTCATGGCTGCTGGTAGGAGGACCGCTCGTTCCTGCATTCGTCCTCGTGAATCCTCCCCCGCAGGGAGAGAGGAAGAGAGGAAGAGAGGGATATGGGTGGATGGATGGAGAAGAGTGAAAGAAGCGGAGAGAAATGAATCTCTCTTTGTCGCATATCAAAGAGATGGACGAACGTGACGCGTTCAGGGACTGACCTGTGGATGTGCACATCTGTCTTCCATACCGGGTTAAACGGTCATAGACCGGGTTAAAAAAAGTCAGTAGAAAGAGGTGAAGAGCAAAGCATCATGGGTAAATCCTGAGCTTTGGAGAAACACAGACTAGAAAATGCAGCTCTCATCAACCAGGCAGAGAGAAAGAGAAAGAGAGAGTGTGTTGGCGAGGCGGCTGGATGAGTGTGTTTCTGTGTGTCGGCAGTGTAATGTGGGTCATCATGGCGGCGTCTCTCTCTCTCTGAGCTGAAAACGATGCTCCTGCTGCTGTAATACAGACGATGCATGAAGGAGAGAGGAGGAAACACGTGTTTCAGACTCAGCTCCCAGCCTGGTTTTCTCCTTGACCCAGCGCTCCTCCAGATTCACGCTGCAGACAGAGGGTGGAGGCCGGAAGGCGGAGAGGAGAGACGGTGAGTCGGAGGCGGCGATGAGCGTCGCAGAGAGGAAGCAGGCGGTGTTGAACATGGCCTTCAGGTACCTGGACACCTACAGAGAGCTGCTGCAGGAGGAAGGAGAGCGCAGCAACAGCTTCCCCAAGGTACCAACGGCACCAGAGTGACTCCAGAAGTCGTTAATAATCAAACGTTACACTCAGTCTGACCAGTCAAAGCATACTTTATTTATAAAGCGCTTTTCATACAACAATTGCAGCTCAGAGTGCTTTACAGAATTAAAATGACCCCCACAGAGACCACATTCCCATCACATAATTAAAAACAAGATCACAGTCACATTTCTCTAGAATCTGTTTTAATGATGCAAAGGTTCAAACATCCCAAAGATTCTCTATCTCCCATGCTAGTCTGTGAGGTCTGGAGGCCGATCCGTGTGACGCTTCTGGTTGTCTCCATCCCATTCTGGGTATGATGAATCCTAAAGTCTTCCTAGAATACGAGGAAATGTCTACTGATGTAAAAACTCTAGACGGTCCTCCTCCTAAACCACCGACTGGTCTATCCTCTTCTTCTATTCCCTTCACGGGATCCAGACTTTTCTCTAATTTTATATAATGCTTCTGATTCAGTGGTTCTCCAGGTATTTGAAAAGTCTTCCAGATTAGATGTTGACTGATTTTCTTTTTGTTTTTTACTTGTTTTTTGTTGTTTGACCTGATTGTTGTTTAGAAGGTTTTTGTTTTTAATCTGACCTGTGAATCATTTACACAGAGAACAGTTCTGTCTGAGCCACAGCTTACAGAACCAGTTTTCGTCTGGATCTAGAGGCACTTTATTGCAAGCAGCATGTCCCGAATCACAGTTCTGAACAACACCAAAGATGGCTACACAGTCTGACAGGTGGAAAGTTGACTGAATTCAGTTCCGTTTATTTATATGTCGTCAATTCACAAAACATGTTGTCTCAAGGCACTTTACGAATGATACAATTCCAACATACAATATACAGAAATACAGACCCTTTCCAAAAAATTACAACATCATGGAAAAGTTTATTGATTTCCATAATTCCATTCAAAACTTTAAACTTCCATAGATTATAGATTCAGGGCACACAACTTAAACAATTGCAAGTATTTAGTTGTTTATTTGTACATAATTTGAGCTTCCAGCTCATAAAACCCACAAAAACCAGAATTCAAAAAATTTGAATACTGTGAAGAAATCACCATTTAGTGCTCAGTTTTTGCAAAAAATAAAAAATAAAATTAGGATCACATCAAATCAATCAAAATATGGTACTTTCAAAATGATATGTCAGTCTTCATCCTTGGTAGGGAATCCCTTTGCCTTAACTACTGCCTCGATGCGCCGTGGCATTGAGGCCATCAGCCTATGGTATTGAGGCCATCTGCCTGGGGCATTGAGGCTATCAGCCTATGGCATTGAGCCAATCAGCCTGTGGCATTGAGGCCATCAGCCTGTGGTATTGAGGCCATCTGCCTGTGGCATTGAGGCCACCAGCCTGTGGCATTGAGGCCATCAGCCTGTGGCATTGAGGCCATCAGCATGTGGCATTGAGGCCATCAGCCTGTGGCATTGAGCCAATCAGCCTGTGGCATTGAGCCAATCAGCCTGTGGTATTGAGGCCATCTGCCTGGGGCATTGAGGCTATCAGCCTATGGCATTGGGGCCATCACCCTGTGGTATTGAGGCCATCAGCCTGTGGCATTGGGGCCATCAGCCTGTGGCATTGGGGCCATCAGCCTGTGGCATTGAGGCCATCTGCTTGTGGGATTGGGGCCATCTGCCTGTGGCATTTGGGCCATCTGCCTGTGGCATTGAGGCCATCAGCCTGTGGCATTGAGGCCATCAGCCTGTGGCATTGGGGCCATCTGCCTGTGGCATTTGGGCCATCTGCCTGTGGCATTGAGGCCATCTGCCTGTGGCATTGAGGCCATCTGCCTGTGGCATTGAGGCCATCAGCCTGTGGCATTGAGGCCATCTGCTTGTGGCATTGGGGCCATCTGCCTGTGGCATTGAGGCCATCAGCCTGTGGCATTGAGGCCATCAGCCTGTGGCATTGAGGCCATCAGCCTGTGGCATTGCCTGGGAGTTATGGAAAACCCAGATTTCCTTGATGCTTGCTGTCAGCTCTTCTTTGTTTTTGGGTCTGATGCCCCTCATTTTCCTCTTGATGATACCACAGAGATTCTCAATGGGGTTTAGGGGTGAGTTGGCTGGCCAATCAAGCACTGTGATGTCACCATGGTCATCAAACCAGGTTTGGGTGCTTCTGGCGGTATGGGCAGGGGCCAGGTCCTGCTGGAAGATGAAATCTGCATCTCCATACAGATCCTCAGCAGAAGGAATCAGGAAGTCCTCTAAAACATTCTGGTAGAGTGATGCGGTGACCTTGGATTTAAGATAGCGGAGTTTACCAACACCTGCACCGGACATTGCACCCCAAATCATGACTGACTTCTGGATATTTTACACTAGACCTCAAGCAGCTTGGGTTCTGTTCCTCCAAACCCTTGGACCTTGATTCCAGAATGAAAGGCACACTTTACTTTCATGGGTAAAGAGGACCTTGGACCACTGGCCAACAGTCCAGTCCTTCTTCTCCTTGCCCCAGTTCTCTGTTTGATAATCCACTGAAGCCCACAGTCAGCTCTTCTGCTGGTGCATCTTCTCCTGCCACATTTTGTCCTTCCACTAGACTTTCCATTGATATGCTTGGACACAGCACTCTGTGAACAGCCAGCCTCCTTAGCTATGAACTTTTGTGGCTTACCCATCCTATGGAGGGGATCAATGATGGTCATCTGGCCAGTTGTCAAGTCTGCAGTCTTCCCCATATTGAACCTAACTGAGACAATTGAACCAAAGTTAAACCATATTTTGATTGATTTGATGTGATCCAAATTTCTTTCTTTTTTTCTGCGAGAAAAACTGAGAACTAAGAAGTAAATGGTGATTTCTTCACAGTATTCTAATTTTTTGAATTCCTGTTTTTGTGGGTTTTATGAGCTGGAAGCCCAAATTATGTATAAATGACTAAATACTTGAAATTGCTTAAGTTGTGGGCCCTGAATCTATAATCTATGGAAGTGTAACGTTTTGAATGGAATTATGTGTAATTGAAAAACGTAATTTATGCGTTCTGAACAAGAAGCAGATAAAGAACACAGTCTGCTAACCTAGCTTGGTTTATCTTAGTTCATCTATGCTAAACGTAGTTTAGTTTCATTTCGCTTAGTTTAGCTCATAGTAGCTTAGCATTAAGGCGGTCAACAATGAATGTTAGTTTATGTTACGTTTTCCTCTTAGCCTACTTTAATTTAGCTTAGCTACATGTAGCTTCCTGTTGTTTATTTTTTACACTATCTAAGATGAAGTCAGCTTAAAGTGTACTTTGCCTAGTTTCACTATTTTAGCCTTTTTGTGTTAGAATTTAACCTTCTTTCTCCAAGCTTGGCTTTGTTAGGATAGTTATTTTAGTTTATCCTATCTTAGATTTGTTTCATTTGGTTTACTTCAGCTGTCCTTTAGCTTAGCTTTATCTTAGCTTATCCTGGCATAGCTTAGCTTGCTTGACCTTTATACAGTTTAGCTTAGTTTCTTCAGTTTAGCTTAGAATAGAAGAATAGCTTTTTTGTCAATGTATGACATAAAATAAAATCACTTTGCGTCTCCCTTTAAACATCAATATCAACCAAAAAATCTAATTAATAAAAAAATGCTTAATGTAATATAGGCCTATTGCAGAAGTCAGGATTTTCACAGGATGTAAAACAAGTCCTCTTGTGCATACAGCTGACCGCTGTGGTGATCCATGGATAAAAACTATTAGTAGTCTTACTACTATTTCTGGTCTGTCTGATCCTCCTCTAAATTAGTTTACCATGGTTTAGTTTAACTTGAGTTGTACTAGTGTAACTTTAGTTTAGCTTAAGAGAAAATAAACTAGGTTAGCTTAGCTTAGCTTGGTTTTCCTAGCTTCTTTAAATATAATTTGTCTTTTAGTTATTTAATTTGTACTTTAATTTAGCTTAGTTAAGGTGGTTTACCTTTGTGTAAATTGTCCTGTCTTAGACTATTCTACTTAGTTTGACCTGGTTTAGGTTAGATGAATGTAGATTGCTTACACTATCACATCTTAAGATTCTTTAATTTAGCTTAGTTTAGCTTTCCTATCCTTTCCTTAGCTTAGCTTAGTTTTTTTTCTTAGCTTACCATAAAACTATTAAACAATAGATGTAATAACTTGACTCTTTCTTTGGATGACACAATCCCAAATTAAGTAGGTCTGAAAATTTTCTAAGTTTTTGTTTTTTTCCTCTAGAAATAATTTGGATCAGTTTTTGTGTTAAGCTAACCAGCTACCATCATAACCACTTAGCACATTAGGAAATTTGCTGGGGTACTTTGTGCAAACGTGAAATAAACACTTCTAAGCATGCAATAAATAAAAATAAAATGGGAAAAATAGATTATTATATACATGAGTGAAGGTTATGATCAGTGCAAAATCATATAGGGGCAAAAACACAACAAAGGGTCATGAGACTGAAACAGAGCGGGTGGTGGGAACTGTCTTAGGGTTCCCAGTTTAAACTGATGGGTGGTTCTTAAAAACATGAGCGTTGGTTCATGATCATCTGCTGTAAATTTGTTTCAGGCCCGGTTCTTCTCTTGATTTTCGGCCTTCAGGTGTTCTGCGAGCAGCTCTTTGGGAATCACCATCCTGTTCTGGCTGTTCCCCTTTACTGTTGTTGGGTTTTTGTTGATCCAGAACCAAAAACAGGAAACTCCTACCTGACTGCAGCCTTTCAGTAAAACTATGTAATCTGTATTCAAACCGTCTCAAAGAACGAGACACAATCAGGCCTCAACATGTCTGACTTCTTGATAATTATCAGTGAACTCCACTACTAACGGTAACGGTATGGGAATCTCCAGGAGCTGGTTCTGAGAAGGACACGAAGCCCTGAAAGTGAAAGTGAAGCAGACAGGAACCTGAGCTGCTCCTGAACGTTACATCCTGATGATGGTATTTCATACTGTGAGCCTGTTTGTCGCGTTTGTGTGCAGGAGCTGTACATGTGTGCGGTTCACGAGCTGACCCGGTATCCTGAGCTGGTGGAGGACGTCCTCAAGCTGCAGCGATGGACCGAGATCTTACACTGCCCGTAAGAATCAGAACACGTCAGACCGTCCACTCGTTGCTGAGGAGCCTTGAAGATGCATGATCTTAGAAGCTGTTTTGGCTCGTCCAGATATTCATCACAACTTTCTGTGCTCTTTTGCCTTTAATTCGGTATATTTGTGTCTGTCAGCTCCGACGAGGAGAAGGAGAGCAGGAAGAAGCAGGTCCGTCCACTGTTCAGACACTTCAGACGTATCGACGCCTGCCTGCAGCCTCGTGAGGCCTTCAGAGGCTCAGATGAAAGTACGACGCCCACAGATACCTGCACACACAAACACACACCTGCGTTATAAAGGCTGTGCTGCGTCGTGATCCGTAAACACACGCACGCTCACAACCGAGATGCAAACACAGCTGCAATCTGTGGTTGGGATATACAAATCACGAGTTGACACACCCTGAACAAACACAGGACTTTTAACTTCAGCACAAAGGACCAACCCAACATTTCAACTGTTTCAAGCTTTGTTAACAGCCTGCGGTTCTACAGATGACCTGTAGATGGAGCTAGAACCTCCATGAGGGTTGATTTCTTGGTCTCAATTGGTCATCTCATTGTGATATTTTTGCATGTTTCCAGTCTTCTGCAGGGTGTACACCCCGGATCACTCATACGTCACCATCCGGAGCCGCCTGTCCTGTCGGGTCGGAGAGATTCTGGCTCTGGTCAAAGAGAAACTCCAGTACAGTGAAGACCAACCAGTTTTACCTGGAAACCTCATACTGGTGGCCGTCACCTCAGCTGGAGGTCGGTTTTCCCACACTTTGATGGATGTTTTGTCCTGCTGTGTGTGGACGATGTGGCTAACAGACGCTGTGTTTCCAGAAAAAGCCGTGTTTCGTCCCAGCGACGAGGCCGTCTTCACCACGTTGGGGGTCAACACTCACCTGTTCGCCTGTGAACCCTCTGAACTCGACTCACTGGTGAGGATCGATTCTATTGATTGGGTTTGTTAAAGCTTGATTGATTGTAGGGTAGCAACAGCCAATGAAGTCACAGATGAGGAATCTGTGGGTTCTCAGTCATTCAGGTCATCCTGATCCCCGCAGAAAACAGCTGATTCCTTCTGTTAGGAAAGTCGAGGCTGGTTCTGATTCTGTTTCTGATTCTAAACAATCACTCATTAACAGAGGTGGGACCAAGTCTCAAATAAGTCTCAAGTCATTATCCTCAAGTACCAAGTCAAGTCTCAAGTAAATACAGGCAAGTCCAAGTCAAGTCTCTGGTCTTAAACCCTAAATTTCAAGTAATTTCGAGTCATTTTCTTTAAAAAAAACATTACAAGTATATGTTCAATTTAAATCCTAAACCATGTGTCGTATTTTAAAAATCTTTATTTCATTACTTGTGAGACTGAACTTAGAAAATTTACAAAAAGTAGTTCTGAACTCGCACCTCTATGTTGTACAGTTTAATAGTCTAGAATAGTCTTCCTTCAATCTACAATTTCACAGATTCACAGTAAAGAATTAAAGAGATTTTACAAAAGCGTACGGTTGATGTAACTTTCAAGATGATATTTTTATTTTTAAGATTCAAGTATTTACTTAAGAATATAGGCATTACACCTATTCTGCACTCACTCCAGTACAGAAGGTGGCGGTAGTGCACCTCAAGTTGTTTGTAAAATCAAAAGAAGAAGGGGGGCGTGTTATTTGAAGGGTAATAATGAGCATGCTAATGGAAACTGCGACACATAAGGAAAGGAATCAGCTGCAGATTATGTTGGATTGTGAACGTCAGAGTTTTCATGGACTAACTATTTTATTGGACGATTTTTGTTCAAGATGCCTCGGTTTTATTAGAGACTTCTAGGGTTGTGTATTGGCAAGAATCTGGTGATACAACATATATCACAATACAGGGGGACGATGCGATATATTGCGATATATATTGCATCATATTGCGATACTTTAACTAAGACTATATATATTGTGATTTTTAAAATGTGATTAAACTGTAGAAAAACTGTCCCATCATTCTAAACACTCCAACCTGTTTCATACTTTAACAGATCCAGTTTTATTACTAGATCTAGTTGATCCACTGGAACAAAGAAGGTGAAAACAGCCACAAACTACCAGTTATACTTTTAATTTTAGTACAAAAATTACTGTCATCATTAATAGTTCCATTCAAATTCAAAAAAACTAAATAAAAATGAAGATCGATATATTGCTTTTGAATATCGTTACAATATCGTGACATAAAATATTCAGATATATAGGCGTATTGATATTTTCTTACATTTCTAGAGGCTACAAACGGTGAGTTTCACATTATTTTCTTTCTGAATAGTTTGGCAAAAGCGCTTGCTGTGTCTACAGTTAGGATTGCATCTTTGATTGCCATACTTCATTGGAATCACAAGAATCTTAGCTTTCTAGTTATGTATAATATGTATTTGTGCACAAAAAGGGTTGTCGCAAGAAAAGGCTTGACAAAAATAGCATGCATGGTAAAGCCAAAAATATCATCAACATAGCCTGGAGAAAATGTGCTCATAAAACAAAGTCAGCTAAAGTCAGCCATGGCATTGTAGCAAAAAAACCACTACATAGCGTTCTTTATGGAACTTTAAATATCGAAAGAAGTTGGACCTTGTTCCATCTCCATCTGTGAATCTCTCCTTGCACGTTTTACGTATTGCTCTGTGTTTTTTGTCAACTACTTTGTAATTTATGTACCCGAAGAAAAAACTTTCAACAACTAGCAATATAAAACATTGACGTTGGCTGCAGCGCCAGAGACGGAGAGTTAGGATGGCTGTTCTGCAGCTCTCGCACACATGCGTACAGAGGGACAATCTCTGTGATGAGTGAAATGACGTAAAAGTGTGTAATTTTGAAATAATAGATGTTTTCAACTTTAGATATTGGGTAAAATATCAAGTCTTTAAAAAAAACTGGTTCAAGTTCGAGTCAAGTCCTAAGTCACTGGTTTACAAGTCAAATCAAAGTCTTTGAAAAAAGTTTTTAAGTCATAAAATGAATGACTCGAGTCTGACTCCAGTCCAAGTCATTTGAATTGAGTCCACACCTCTGAATCCCTTAATATTCCACCAGAAAACGTCCTAAAATCAAAGTATAAATAAGAATAAATTAATTATTCTTCACTTCCAAAATAACTGGGGCCAAATCCCAGTGATTTACCCAGTCTCTGGTTAACATGTCGTTTGCACTATAGAAGTCTAAAGATGCTCTCAATCAGTGATACTTTAGCTCAGATCAGTTCAGAAAAGTCTGACATGGATTTTATTTGATCCTGACTGGTAATAAAGACGATCTATTGTACATTCAGGATTAACAAAGTATTTTTTTTAAATCGATTTGAGGTGTGTGTGGTGTGATGGCAATGAGGTGTTCAGATCAATTTAATGAATAAAAATTCAGAAGGAGGAGATGAACAGATAAGAACTGCTGGTATTTATTTGAATGACTGGAATTGCTTCCAAAATAACTTTAAAGAGTTTTCCTTCCATGGAATATAATATGAGTTATAATCAGAGTTACTGAAACTGTCTGTTGGTTTCTTTCCTGATGATAAGGGCTGAAGTTTGATAAACACTCGGCTTTCTGGCTCAGGGTGAGGTCCACTCTGGTCAATGATACGTGGTTTACCATCAAACCATAACTAAATCCTGTAAATAAACCAGTAATTCCTTGACGTGTAGGTGGGCTGTTGACCTCATGGAAGCCCACAATGTGACCCTTACCTAATCTCAGTTAGCTGCTGCAAAACCCGTCTGGTGAGACTTAAGTTTCCTCTGGGGGTCTTTCTTTATGTGATCCCTTGTGGCAAATCAGAAAGTTTTGCATTACTAGTCTAAATCTGGACCAAATCAGAATGTAGAACTTGTCCAGTCTAGAACCAATCCAGTCCAGACTAGAATTAATCAGGTCCAGTCTAAAATGAATCCGGTCTAGTCTAGAATCAACCTGATCCAGTCTAAAATGAATCCGGTCCAGTCTAGAATCAACCTGATCCAGTTTAAAATGAACCTGGTCCAGTTTAGAATGAATGTGGTCCAGTCTAGAATGAATCCGGTCCAGTCTAACATCAACCTGGTCCAGTCTAGAATGAATCCGATCCAGTCTAACATCAACCTGGTCCAGTCTAGAATCAGCCTGGTCCACTTTAGAATGAACCTGGTCCAGTTTAGCATCAACCTGGTCCAGTCTAGAATTAATCCGGTCCAGTCTAGAATGAACCTGGTCCAGTTTAGCATCAACCTGGTCCAGTCTAGAATTAATCCGGTCCAGTCTAGAATGAATCCGGTCCAGTCTAGAATGAATCCGGTCCAGTCTATGATTAACCCAGAGGCCTTTCTGTTTTCTAGAAAAAAATGTCATAGTTCAATAAAGCTAACCCAATCTTACAGAAGGTTATAAGTGAAAGGTGAAGAGGTGTGGTAGAGCTCAGACGGATCACTGGGATAACATAAAGACTTAATAAAAGAGCGAGAAGATTTGAATCAGGTGAAAGATTAGGAGCCGAGCGCCAAGCCTTGAGGGACGCCTAAAGTTAGTTCCCACATTTTTATTTATTTATTTATTTATTTATTTATTTATTGATGTATTTTTTTTTACCAAAGTGATTCTTACAGTTGGGTTTAATGTTTAACAGTGAAGCTGAATTTCTGCCCAGAGGGTTTATTACTGTTCATTTTAAACGTGACTCCCTGCAGCTTCCTCTTCCTGAGGAGATCCACTGGACGCCTGGAGACAGCAAACTTCACGACATGTCGGCCGAGGAAGTGGCCAATCAGCTGGTGGTGTTCGACTGGGAACTTTTCAGCTGCGTTCATGAGGTGAGCAGAGCTGCCGGTGGAAAAACCTTCAAACCTGGGATGCTGTGATGAAAGAGAACAGAAGGAGCAACAATCACGATGCTAATTTTAAAACAGATCTTGACTTTTTTTTTTATTCAACCGAACATTTTGGTTGAGACGCGTCACAGTTGGTAGAGAAAAAAGTTCTGCCGATCAACAACCCTGAGTGTTGCACCTGTGCGCCCCCTGCAGGTGGAGTTCATCTGTTACGTGTTTCACGGCGAGCAGTCCCGCTGGCGCCCCCTCAACCTGGAGCTGGTACTGCAGCGCTGCAGCGAGGTGCAGCACTGGGTCGCCACGGAGATCCTGCAGTGCCAGTCGCTGCCGAAGAGGATCCAGCTGCTGCGCAAGTTCATCAAGATCGCAGCGCTGTGAGTCCGAACGCATCCTCGTCACAAGCTATTAAAATATTCTAACTATAAACATTGTGTTTCCTTTTATAGAACAGGTTAATATATTTTTCATTTTATAGTAAATACTTGTAATTCAATTTGTCTTTTTAACGCAGTGATACGCAGGAATTTACTCCCTTAATATATAAAGGAGTGATTACTTTATGAGGTGGCGTTAAGCTGAAATATTTCCCTATTGATAAAAATGATCAATAATCAGTATTGAAGCATGTTTGAACTGAATCCCATGATTTAGTCTGCAGCTCTCTGGTGCCTCCTGGTGTTCAGGCTGTGAAATGACGTGTTTCCGCTGTGTGTTTCAGCTGTAAACAGCAGCAGGACCTGCTGTCCTTCCTGGCCGTGGTTCTGGGTCTGGATAACCCCGCCCTCAGCAGACTGAGGCTCACCTGGGAGGTACGACCCGCCGGACTCGGCTCTCCGTCGCGGTTTGAGTAGAAATGTTCTGGGTTTTGCTGCGGGAGGAAACCAGCTGGCTTTCTCCGAACTGAACCGGTGCAGACAGAACCCCCGGGATCCGATAATGAAACCTGTTCTGATGTTCTCAGGGTCTTCCAGGGAAGTTCAGGAAGCAGTTCCAGCAGTTTGAAGGCATCGCCGTGAGTAATCCACATCGACCCTCAGTCCGCACCAATCAGAACCGACCCGGTTCAGAAAGATGATGCTCATATCTCTGACCTTCTCCTCCTCCAGGATCCCTCCAGGAACCACAAATCCTACAGAGACGTGCTCAGCAGCCTGAGACCCCCGCTCATCCCGTTCACCCCTCTGCTGCTGAAAGGTGACTCAGAAAGTGAAGACGTTTCTCCTGGTTGAAACTCCTGACGCGCTTCACTGTAGATCTAAAATCCCCGGAGGTTTCGCTTGGAGTTAAGGGACGGTTCGGTTCTGCCCAGCCTTTTTAATCTCAGAAGTTCCTCAGAGAGACTTTAGCAGAGGTGGTCGGTTCATTCGCAGGTAACTGCGGCTCCGCTGGGACTTTGCTGGCCTCCAGCTGAGGACCAGATGTGGTTAATTAGACCTGCCGGCCAATCGGCTCTTTGTTCATCTGCAAAACAAACAAACACACACAAACACAGCTCTGCATCAAAGAGTCTCCTCCGCTGCCGCTCGGCAGGTTTGTGAGGATCAGAAACAGTCCTGTTAGGCATCTGCATAACAGTGAAAAAGAGAGGCCATGAGTCTCAAAACTGACCCTAAAGGGAGGCAATACAATGAAAAAGGAGAGGCTGAGAATTCAGCCTTGAGGAACTCCACAGCAAGGACGTTGTGAAATGGACTAAATTTTTTCTGGTTGTACGTAGAAACTTCTGTCTTTCAGGTATAAACCAAACCAACGTAATGCTGGTCATTTCATCCCCACTTAATGCTCCAAACAGAATCCTGTGGTCCAGAGTATCGGACGCTATCATTACGTCTAAAATCACAAAACATCCAGAATCGGTTCCTAAAAGGTCTTGATTAAAAACCCTCAACAATGCTGTTTCAGTGCAACGTCAATGTTTAAAACCAGACTGGAAAGTGATGTGAGGAGAGTAAAGAACGCTGCAGGAAGCTGGAGGAGAGAGAGATGAGACGAAACATAAAACTCTTCCCAGCAAGATAGTAAAACATTGAAGCAGCTGAAAGTCTCACGTTTCTTCAAAATAAGCTGCTTTGCTCCGTCACTGAGATCCCTGAACGTCCTGATTTGTGTTGTTTGCAGATTTGACGTTCCTTCATGAGAGCTGCAAGACGTTCCACGGTGAACTCGTCAACTTTGAGAAGATGGTGAGTTTGTTCTTCCGTTACCACCTGATGGAGACCTCCGGTGTTCAGATGTTTTAATTATTATCCACATATTTATCAACCATACAGACCGACTGGAGAAGAGCTAAATCACCTCTGAGTTCCTAAAGTCATTGTTAACGCGGGTTCTCATCGTTTAACACAAGAAAAGATAAATTAAAATGAGCAGAAGCTCCAGTCTGCAGGGGGCGCCGTTGTGCGCATCTGGATGCGGGTTAAAGTGAGCCATCGCAGCTAAATGGACTCAGAGGATCTAGAGGGAAAAAACACGACCACTCGGAGAGCAAAGCGGCCCAAGCTCCTGCACAGTGGCGGTCCTTCCTACAGGCGACATAGGCGCTTGCCTAGGGCGCCATCTAGTGAGGGGCGCCAAATATGCGGCGAGAATTGTTTTAAAAATGATTTCTATTTATTTTTTTCAACAGTTTTTGCCATCCCTCTATCTATAACAATACTTTGACATAAAAATAAATTAAATACAATTTTTATTTTTGTTTGGATTCTTTAGTGTGCACTTTTTGTTCTCAGATGTTGCACTACTATTCAAGTTAAACAGGGTTTTTTTTTTGTATATTTATTATTGAACAGCTTTATTCTTTTGCACATGTTAAATTGTTATTGTTATACAATCATTATCTAAATAAATGTGCAATTCCTTGGACATTACTTCTTTTTTCGTGGGCAAGTGGCACCATCAGTCAAGCTCGCCTAGGGCACCAATTGGTCTAGGACTGCCACTGCTCCTGCAGCTGGGTCAGCGCCCGGTTCTGATGCAGCCTCACTCTGGGTCAGCTCTCTGTGGTTCTGTAGAACCTCAGTAAACCCATACTTGGTGCTAACTTGATGTTTTCATCGTTGTTCCGCAGCATAAAGTGGCTGAGATGGTGAGAACCATCAGACGGTACCGGTGCTCCCAGCTGGGTGAGTCTGAACTCTTCCCCATCAACCTGTCTGTCTCCACCTGGTGGCGGACTTCTACCACTGCAGCGGTGACCGTTTACTGACGATGTGATGTGTTTCCTGGCAGCCATAGACACAGAGACGTCCCCCTCCCACCTGCAGACAAAGGCCTACGTCCGTCAGCTGCAGGTGATCGACAACCAGAACCTGCTGTTCGACATGTCCTGCAAGCTGGAGCCCAAAGACACGTAGAGGGACGGAGGAGGAGCTTCAGGACCAAGACGTTAGATCTACCCCTCCTCCTCGTCTCCATCAGACAGCTGAACGTTAGACACCCATTCTGCCACAACCCCAAACCAGGAGAACCTCCACCCTGAACCAGAACTCTTCATGCTGGGACCTGATTCATTACTGCTACTTATTCATCCCTGCAGGATTCTGCTGATTCTGCATCGACCCAAAACCCTAAGCACTGGTTCCTAACACACAGCTGAGTGGAGCGACTCCATCAGAAACCCTGGATCTGACTGATCTCTCCAGAGTAGCATCACATATTCATACATATTCATATATATATATATATATATATATATATATATATATATATATATATATATATATATATATATATATATATATATATATATATATATATATATTATACCAATCTGTAACAGACTATAATGACTATAAAGGTTGTTATTCAGGAATCATGCTTAATTTTCACCCAAAATCTTTGATATAAATAGAAGAGAAACATGCAGAACAAACTTATTTTTTAAATATTTCTTTATTAAACTGTTTCATTTTCATCCTATCTCTCTGCTAAATGATCAATGATTAGATATTTATCTTTATGTGTTTCCAAACAAGAGAACAGCCATGATCCTGCTTGAAAAGCTGAAGGATCGTTAACGTTTGCTTTGTCTCTCTCTTCAACTAGATGGCAGTAGTTTTTAGGTACTTTTCCTTTAAAAGATCTGAGCTTCAGGTTTGGAGAAAACAGAAAGGGTCTTTGATGGTTTCTGCAGCTGTGTGTTAGGAACTTTTGGACCAATCAGGCTCCAGATAATCGACAGGCATCGTCCAATCAGCTTCCTTCCTACAGCCAGAGTCCGGCTGTAGATGGGCTGCAGGATACAACGCGATGTGAAGTGGACTTTTAGGCTTCAGGTTTTATTTTCACTGACTTCATGGACCAAACGGGTCAAATATTAAGAGCTATTGCATCTGGGCCTTTGCAGCGGGACAACGCCCCCTACAGTGGCCTAATGGTACTGTGACTTTGTGGGGATGCTGCAGACGGGTCCAGTTCTCTGCTCTCCCATCAGTCTAGAACTGATGTGTAAATGTTTAAAGCAAGGAGGAAAACAGCCATCATTTCATTCCGCCGCACGCTGAGGCGGTTTTCATGTTTTTACTAAAAGACTCGGGTCGGTCCTGATGCCGGGGGCTGATCCGGGCTTCGTATCCGCTGCCATATTCCGCTCAGAGTTCAGGCTCTGCCAGCACCTCAGCGACGATGCATTCACTGACGGCTCCTGCGTCGGACTCGGTGAGCTCCAACTCATCTGATTGGTTGGATCAGAGAGAGTAGATGCTGGTTTTCTACCGAACAACACCTGAAAGACTCTTCAGTCTTTCATTTTTCCGGACAATGATGGTGGTCACTAAACATCTCAGATGATCCAGTTTAGGTTCATCTTAAAGGACCAGTCTGTGGTTTTCTTCTGGGTTTAGGGTCAGGAGATAAAATCTTGATAAACCGTCTGATTCCTTAAATCTGAAGTAAAAATGGTCCTTTAAGAGAGCCTGATTCTTTAACCTGATTGGTCGGACCTTTAGCCAATCAGCTGTGTTAATGGGATGTCGTCACTCATCAGAGGTGATCATAGTCCTTCTCTCTACCTGCTGTCACACCTGAATGACCAGCCGGCTCTACAAAGGACCCGCTCACCTCCGCACAGAGCCGACCTCCTATTGGTCAGCTCTGACGGCCTCGGACGGGTCCAAAGCAATAAACCGAAGCGACTGCAAGCGGCGCCAGCTGGTCGAAGCACTTTTTGTCAAACCTCAGGGCTCAGAGACACACAGAGGTTCTGTTTACTCCTTCTTCAGTAGAGTTCTGTTCAGTTCAGTCCAGTTGTGTTTGGATCGCTTGGTTCTGTGTTTGTACAGCTCATCAAGCTGCTGTCATATTTACTCCAGTTATAGAAATCTAAAGAGTTGTTGTTGTTTTGATCACCACCAAAGCTGAGGATAGGATGGACCAGTGCGTTGGTTGGCTGCTTGGTTGCTTGGTTAATTGACTGGTTGGTGGATTCGTTGACTGACTGGTTGGTTGGTTGATTGGTTGATTGGCTGACTGCTGGGTTGGTTGGTTGACTGGTTGGTTGACTGGTTGGTTGGCTGCTTGGTTAATTGACTGGTTGGTGGATTAGTTGACTGACTGGTTGGTTTGTTGGTTGGTCGGTTGGTTGGCTGCTTGGCTACTTGGTTAATTGACTGGTTGGTGGATTAGTTGACTGACTGGTTGGTTGGTTGGTTTGTTGGTCGGTTGGTTGACTTGTTGGTTGGCTGCTTGGCTACTTGGTTAATTGACTGGTTGGTGGATTAGTTGACTGACTGACTGACTGACTGACTGACTGACTGACTGACTGGTTGGTTGGTCGGTCGTTTGGTTGACTTGTTGATTGGCTGCTTGGCTACTTGGTTAATTGACTGGTTGGTGGATTAGTTGACTGACTGGTTGGTTGGTTGGTTTGTTGGTCGGTTGGTTGACTTGTTGGTTGGCTGCTTGGCTACTTGGTTAATTGACTGGTTGGTGGATTAGTTGACTGACTGACTGACTGACTGACTGACTGACTGACTGACTGACTGACTGGTTGGTTGGTTGGTTGGTTGGTCGGTTGGTCGGTTGGTTGACTTGTTGATTGGCTGCTTGGCTACTTGGTTAATTGACTGGTTGGTGGATTAGTTGACTGACTGGTTGGTTGGTATGTCAGGATGTTTAATAAATACTGGTCATTCTCAGCTCTGGTGGTCAGTGAGATCTTTTTTATTCTCCATCTGTACCATATCATCCATTTTGCGGCTGTTCCTGTTCAGAAACTGCTCATACGGTTCTACTGGTTGGAAACCAGTAAGGTTCTGGAGCACTGATTGTATGAATGACTGGTTCTTTTGGTTCAGTAATTCATGTTTACAGAAATATATTAAAAGTAGAAACCTTGGCGTTTGGCTGCCATAAAGGGGCACTGACACTTTCCCCCAAGAAATTGTGTAAAACCTTAAAGTGGAACAGATCCCAGAACCATGAACTGATATCAGTTGATTCTGAGCAGAACAAAAATGTTTCGATTGGACCTTTTATCCAACACAGAGCCAGGAGTTTCTTCCACCAAGAGAGTAAAGTAACCCTAACAACTGGAGAACTTCTGGAACCTCAGTTTGAATTCTTCAGAGTTCCAACTTTCCAAAAAGACTTTCCTTGATCCAGAGAACCAGGATCAGTTTGCGGACGGATTCCTGAGATCCAAACTCTGGAGAACTTTACTGACAAATAACCCAAATTTCTTTAACAGCGACCAGGATCTCAAGTCCAAAACAGTTTCCAGCTGCAGGAATTCAAGTTGAAATTCCCAACATCCTGATCCTAGAACAGAAATCCAGAGCTGAATCTAAAGTTTGATCAGAAGTTACAAAAACACAAAATTATTAAATTTTCTGATCCATGTTGGAAATTCAGATAAATTGTTTGAGACTAAACTCTTAAATCAGAAGATAAAATCTGAAGCTTCAAAGGTTCAAAGTTTCACCTTAAACACTTTTCCGAAATATAATCAGATAAATAAATTAAAAAAGCTTCTGTCCTCAGGAACGACCAGGATGGTTTCCTGCTGAGATGAAGAACTCATGCTGGGTTCTGTGATCCATGACAACGGTCTGGTTGAAGCGTTTTCATGGTGGACCAGTCGGGTCCAGAAACCCAGTTAAGGTGGATGGTCACCAGTCAGCCGACGGCTCTCTCAGGACCACTTTCTGGGTCTCAGGCTCAACGCTGAGGATCCCAGTCCAGTTCTGGCCCCCCCAGCCTCTGGTTGGTGGATCAGAACCATGCTGGGATCCAGAACTTTGACGCGACGGCCCGTCTCCACCAATAGGAGGCCGTCCGCCGTGTCGCCGGTCCGAAAACACTAAAAACTGTAAATATCTGACGTGTGTAAATAAAACTAACGGAGATTCTATTTTATGTATGAACGGAGGGAGAGCAGCGCCACCTCAAGGAGAAAACTTTCATTTGGTGTCTTTTATTTGTAAAACTTAAAGTTTAAGACGACAAAACAGAGAAATTATAAAAAGGAATTTATGACTTTTGAAAAGTACAGAAATCTCTTCAGTTTGATGGTTTAGTTGTTTTCTATCTAAACTTTGGTTCTGTTTGGTTTTTATTTGTACAGAAGTGGCTGTTTACATGGAAACAAGTCCTTTTTTTCTGCCAACGACATGATTGGAGGAAATGTTTGAAAAGGGGCGGGGCCTCAAGGTCCAGGTTAATTGATTTGAATCTACAATCGAAACGTTAAACACACATATAATTTAAGCTTTGGTTTATAAACTTAATTTAAAATTTCATAATTAATTCATGAAATTATGTTAATAAGCAAACAAACAGCAAAAAAAACTTCTCCAAAACATTTTTTCTTTTTTAATCAACAAACTTTTGGATGAATAGGTTTTCAATAAATAGTCAAAGAAGAACTGACTAGACCTCAGAAGAATCTGAGCTTAATTACGATTTAATTTCAAAAAAGGAGAAAAAAAACTCTAGATTTACGTTAGTTTTAATTTGATTTAACTGAAATATTTCTCAGTTTTATTATTTTTAATTAAAATGAAGAATAAGTTATAATAATAATAAATAATGAATATGTTTCTATGCAGTTCTGTTGACTTTCAGGATTTTCTTTTACAATTATTTATCATTATTGTAATTTTGTTTTTTTATAACAATTCTGTGAAAGTTTTAGATTTTTCTTTTTTTTCTGTGACTAAAATTATGAGAAAATTTCATAATTTACCCTCTGCATGAGTTTCTGTTTTCAGTTTTGGATAAATTTGATTAAACTTTTTATTTTAACTGTTAAAAAAAGAAAAATCAGAAATTGATGCCGCTGATGACCAGAATCATTGAGACGATGAATTATTGGAGATTATGGAGAATGTGACCCCGCCTCCTGCAGACAGTCTCCTCCCTCTGCTGTCTCACTACAAACACTTAAATAAAATCTGGTGACAAAAAAACAAGAATCTGTTTGTGTTTTCTGTTTCCAACCTGACGGTGACCCAGTCTGCCAGAAGGCGGCGCCATCAGCAAACATCTACAGGGGGGTCTGAGAAGACCAGAAACCTGCAGTGAAGCACGTCGGTTCTGGAACCATCTAAACTAGATCCACACATGAGAAGATAGAAGGAAGATATGAAAATAATCCCGTTTATTCAGATTAAATCCGATTCTCGCTGAAGACTGGAATGTTTCCGGGAGCAGCTCTGTGTTTCTGAAGGTTCAGAAGAAGCTCTCACTCTCAACGGCCCGCTGACGGTTCTGGTGACAGGAATGGACAGACCGGGGGACACATCAGGACAGCCAGGAGGACGAGGGACGCGAACCGACAACCAAACGGCCTGAGAGCAACCTGAGAGGAGAGCTCAGATGTGTGATTCCTGCAGGAATGGGATCAGAGCGGGGGGGGGGGGGCTGGATGTGACCTGATTGCCCCCCTGCAGGGCTGCAGAGTGGACAGAACCTCCCCCTCCCTCACTCCCCCGACCAGGAGCTGCTTTCCATCCCTGATAAGGAGAAGGTTTATATTTAGGGAAAAATTTGGGGGAAGGGTGAAGGACTGTTATATTTAACAGGTGAAGGAGGTGAAGTCCTTTTAATGAGAACGTTCTGCAGTGATGTTCCTCAGAGATCTGTTGCTGCACACTGTGAGCCAGCTGGCTGAAAACGAAGCTGGTACCTTAACAACAGAGAGGGAGAGAGAGATTTTCAGCTCCATCCGACTCATCACGATCCGCTTCACCCGGAGCAGACAGCCTGACTAACTAACCCACTGATATCAGCTCCTAAAGCAAAAATATTCTGAGCAAGAAGCCAAAAAGATTCTATATTCGTCCTTCAGTCGATGTGGAGACCAAATAAAAGCCAGAAAACACCATTAAGAAACACCAATTAACCTAACAGTCACGTTTTTGGATTGTAGGAGGGAGTCCGAGTACCTGGAGGGAACCAATGCATGCACAGGGAGAACTCCACGCAGAAAGGCCCCAGGCCGGGATTCAAACCCGGGACCTTCTTGCTGCAAGGCAGCAGTGCTACCAACTGGGCAGCCCATGATTAGAACAGTTGGCTAATAATTGATATTTAAGCAGCAGTGGAGATAATTTAAATGGTTCCTGTTTGACAGGAATGTTGATGAAACTTTGTTTTTTTTATTCAGACGATCCGACCCGGAATATCCCAAATCGACCCAAACCTAACCGGAACCATGAAATCTAGCTAATATGAAACCAGAATCCATACAAAGCTTTCAGCTGCAGAGTTTATGAAAGTTTGCACAGTTTGAATGTGAAGGTTTGTTGTTAATTGGAACAATGTCTGCATGTTTAGTGATGGTTTCCATGTGGTTTATTTTTAATGATGATGACCAGTTTTATCTGAAGTAAAGGTGAAAATATTATTTAAATTTTAAGGGCAGGAATGAAAAGTTCAATTCTAGTTTAGGTTTTACATTTCTTTTTAAGTCAGAGAAAATTTTCATTCTTTTTCTTCATATTTGATCAAAGGAAGTAAATTCCTGCAGCTTTTGGACCTTTGACAACAGCTTCTAAAACGGTCCAGTCAGTGACAGACAAACATGCACAAATGAGGGATCCGTCAGCAGCTTCCACCGATTCAGAACCGAGCCCAGCAGCTGGCCCCGCCCCCTCCCACCCAGGGGGCCACCTTCATAAAGAGCCCCTGCTCCGTTCTTCGGCCTCGGTGTCGCATCCCAGCCGCCGGCAACTCAACTTCACAGGTTCTCCTCAACCCACCAGAACTCAGGTAGATATCGGACCCAGCATGGAGCCGAGGGTTCGGACTCTGCAGAAACACTGGAACTGGACCCAAACTGAGCCTGGGTTCCAGCTGCTGGGTTGATTCTCTGCATGAAGCAGCTGGAGTCGAGTGTTTCTCGACGTTTTTTACAGATTGTCTTAAATGGATTTGCAGGAAGAATGTTTCCGGATCCTGCTTTGGGTCACTTTAACACGGATCTGGACAGGTTTCTGCAGAAGGTCTGCTTTGATCCATTGATTCTGCAGAATCTCTGAACTCTCTGGTCCGTGTTTGAGCTGCATGATTCATTGATTCATCTCAGAGGTTTTATTGTTTCATGTGAAACCAAAGCCATTCCAGGAACCAGATCCCGATGTGGTTCTGACTGGATGTTTCTCATGGAGTTTCTGCTCTCAGATCAGATCAGCAGCTAAAGCTCAAAGACTGGAGTTTTATTAATAAAGCCACTCAGTAAAACAAAAAGATCAAAATTATCTTTCATCGTTTCACAAATATTGTGAAATTATCTGAAACGTTTCCATACAGATATTTATATTTATTCTATTTTCAAAAAAAGATAGTTGAAATTGGAATTTAAATTTTTCTAAGCTGTGGTTGCTTTAAACCTACTGATGCATGGAAAATGATGTGATGTTCTGCATGTTCTAGATGTGGTTCTGCTCCAACACCTCAGGTTTATCCGCTCAGCCTGCTGACGAGCCGTTGATCTAAAATAGGCAAACATGTGAGGCATGCAGGGCTGCAGCCGCCGGCAGGTCCTGCTCCTACAGGACTACAACTAGACCCGATCAAAGGTGCCTTTAAAAAAACACCTAAACGTCTCGGATCGATCAGGGGAACCGAGTCCAGATTCGTGCAACTTCTACAGATTTAGAACATTAGATGGTAAAAAGGCTGTGAAACACATTTCTGGACGTTAAAACCCAGCAGATGTCGAAGCAGCGGCTCGGTAAATTATAAAAAACAACCTGAAAACTGCCGGAGAAATCTGGAAGTTTAGGTTTGAAATTTAATAAAGACAGAAAAGTTCCCGGTTCTGTTCTGCTCGGTTTCCGATTTCACCTGGAAGCGGTCCGAAGGGTCAGCAGAACCCAAACTGGGATCCTAATAATACTCCAGCAGAAAGTTAAACTGGGAGCGTCCCCTGCTGACCCTCAGCTGCTGTCCACGTCACGCCGTCAAATCCCAGCAGCTGTAAAATTAGCAGCTGAGTTTCTGAGCCGGACCAGAACCAGAGAACCGGGTCGGGGCTGGTCCATCAGTCTGAATCTGTGGGCTCCACTCTGACCTTCTTCTGTTTCTCCTCAGCAGACATCATGGAGCGTACCTTCATCGCCGTGAAGCCCGACGGCGTCCAGAGAGGACTGTGTGGTGAGATCATCAAGCGCTTCGAGACCCGAGGCTTCAAGCTGGTCGCTGCCAAATTCGTGCAGGTAAGAACCAGAAGTCCCTCCAAGATGGAGGCTCCGCCCACTGGACTCATATTGGAGTCTAGAATATTTTGGTCCACAGAGGCTCCAGCATGCCCACATCATGAGTCCTCCACCACCGTGCTTGGCAGCCTGTTCTGACGGTCAAACATCTCTACTTCCATTAAGCTTCGTCATTTAAACACTGGAGACTTTCCTGACATGACCTTTAACCTTTAACCTGCTAACTCTGGGGTTTCTGGTCATTTCTCTGAGCTTCCCGCTCTGACCTTGGGCTGAACCTGCCAGGGGGCGTCTGAGATGTTCTCCTCTCCGGAGGATGATGGGCTTCAGAGAGATTGGTGATGACCTTTGACCCTTCTCTGGTTGATGAGCAGCCACAGTTGCTTCTCTGAAGTCATTGCTGATTGTTTACCATCCCGGCGTTGTGCTAATGCTCACCTCTCTGCTCCAGCGCAGCAGACGGTCAAAGGTTCTGGTTTTTAGAGGTCGCTCATGATGATGATTATTAATGCTGCTACTTGTTGAGTCACCAGGGGTGTACTTAGTTTCAGCTGTTCTGGTCTGTGTGCTAACCCCCCCACCCCCTCTCTGTCCCCAGGCCTCTGAAGACCACATGAAGAAGCACTACCTGGACCTGAAGGACATGCCTTTCTATGCAGGACTCTGCAAATACATGTCCTCCGGACCGGTCTTCGCCATGGTAACACAAACAAAAACACGCCTCTGTTTCATTTTCCCGTGGAGTCAGCCGCCTCTTCACACCTGCTGCTCCTCAAGGCCTCAGCTGCTTAATTCCCGTCAAGCCTTCAGCAGGAAGCTCTGCTCAGACAGCGAACAGCTGCTGCCATGGAGGCGTAACTCTTTAGGACAGCTTATGGTCCCAGAAAGCTCATGTTTCACGTTGTGTCCTTGTTGGGGAGCAAAAAGGACATGAGTCAAACGGACAGAGTAAAGGTCCAACCGGGGCTCGGACTGACCGACTGCCAGAAACCAGATAGGAAGCTTAGATATTCCGTTTTTATCAATAAAACCAATCCCGATAAGTTCTCTAGATCCCACTGCTCCCTCATCATGCTACATCCAACATCGTGCTCTCCTGTACTGAGGCTGTGAATAGTTTCAGACATGCTGGTATTTTAAACCCAGTAAACGATGTTGTGTTTTAAAACCTTTCAACGAGGTAATCAGTCCCATATCATGATACTAATACCGCCGTGCTTACCAGCAGGGAGCCTGTTTCTGATCAGCTTTTTTGATGGCTTCTTTAATATTTAAAAAAATTTGAATAATCACCTCTGAAAACACCTGAGAGCCTTTTGCGTAAATATTTTTGTTTGACAGAAGTTTAGAGACACATTCTTGGTTTATTTTCACATCAATGTTTCTGCTGATTGGTGAACGTCAGCGGATGAGAGATGATTTGTGTGTGTTTCAGGTTTGGGAGGGTCAGAACATCGTGAAGCTGGCCAGAATGATGCTGGGTGAGACCAACCCTGCTGACTCCAAGCCTGGCAGCATCCGTGGAGACCTGTGCATCAACATCGGCAGGTGAGGAAGCCAGAAAACGACCGCGAAGCTTCGGCTTCACGGCTGCATCAAAAACATCAGAGAACAAGTAAAAAAAAAAACAGAACAAACGTTTTCTCTCAAGGAAAATGCAGACATGTTGTTAAAAAGTCACATTTCATGAGAATAAAAAGCAGGATGGACACCAAAAAAATTAAAGAAATTTTTTAATAATTTTTTAAAGGTGTTCCAAATCATGAAAACCCATTTCATAAAGTAAATACTTAAAAAATATATACATTTTATATATGAAAAATCCAGTATATATCTTACTGCAAATTAATTTAAATAAATAATTAACATGAATATGTAAAATGTAAAAAAAAAAATTTTAGGGAAATGTCTAGTTTTTTTTTTTTTTTTTTATTCCTGAAAAAAAGCTACTAAAATAAATTTTACAAAATGGAACAAATAACTGTTATGGTGCAGATAATAAAACTTGTAAACATGGATCACTGATGTCGACCGAACTGTCTCCTCAGGAACATCATCCACGGCAGCGACACCCTGGATAACGCCAAGCTGGAGGTCGGTCTTTGGTTCAAGCCCGAGGAGTTCGTCAACTGGACCCCCTGCGCTCAGCCCTTCCTGTACGAGTAAAACCCCGCCCCCCTCGTGGAGCTCCGCCCATTTACCCCGCCCACTCCACAGTCGTTCCTCTACCTTGGTTTTTACCAGTCCCACCAGACATGCAGCACTGATCAATAAAGTCTCATGTTAACCACCGAGTGTGTCTGAGTGTCTTCACATCATCATCATCATCATCATCATCATCATCAGCCATCAACCAATCACAGAATAAACATCTGAATCCAAACGTCAGACGGGTTCATCCGCCTCCAGCTGAACGTTTCTGTCTCAACCTGAGAAAACCAGAGACAGAAATGTATCTTTTTAAATGTGTTGTTTTATATTAAAAGGTGGAGGGGGTTCTTGACCTGATTTCTGGCTGGAGCCACATTTCTTATTGTAATCAGGCAGTGTTCGAGTCACACTTTAGTATGTCGTGTTCGAGTCCAAGTCAGACTTATTTTATTTTTTAATGCCCCCACGCTAACACCAAGCTAACACAGTAGCATGGGCAAAATAATAAAACATGCTGAAAACAAGAAACAATTGACGTGTCAACCGTAATCTTACAAAGGCTTTGGGAAGTTATTAAATTTGTCCAATAATGGGGAGCCTGAGGCTCCTCCCCTTCCTGTCGGTGGGCAACGGAGAGATTAATTTTTTGCCTTACTCCATGAATCACACGCATGATGTTCCTCAATTTAAATCATAACTGATGATGTGAGTTTCGACTGTGTTTGTCATGTGATTTGTGATTTATTTGCTTGTAAAAATTCGTAATTAAAAAGACTACAAATCAGAAGTCGCATGACGTCAGCTAACATTAGCTACCTTATAGGGCTCGTCCGTTTATGCTGGTTCTCACTGACCGACTGTTTCTCCCCCCAGCATAGCTGCTACTTTCCACATGTTCAGATTTATAGAGGTTGTCTCCATGTTTAACGCTACTATCTTCATCCTGGAAGAAGGATGCGAAGCTCGCTAAACTCGCGGCCATTTTTCTTCTTCTTCTTCTCCAGTTGTAGTCCACTACGTGTTTTCACACAGAACCCTAAGTAACTTTTGCCGCCTGTTGAAAAGGAGCGCTTTCTCTGCATCAACATGTGTCTTTAAATTCATCATCCATAAAACCTTTCAAACGGGATCAGAAAATAACTTTTATCGCTCCATTGACCCTCATTCATTTTTTTTGGGACTCCCTACCGAGTACCAATGCTAACAACATTAGCATTTTCATATATCCGAGTCCAAATGCAAGTCATCGGCGTATGGAAGCGCATGTGTAACATAAATCAAATTAAAATGCATTGGCAGAAATGCTTTTTCCTTTTTCTGAATAAATCTAGCTGCTATTTTTGAAATGAATAAACTGCCTTTTCATTTTGCGATTCAGCAAATTCAGAATTTGGACCACACAGCCTTTATATATGTGTATGCTCACAGTCTCATACTTTCCCACTTGTCCTCTTGTTACTTTTCCCCTCTTTCACAAACGCCCCCTAACGAATTGATTGCTAAGCACGGTCAGGCTGGGGACTAAAGAAGAAGAAGGAGCCCTGACTTCATTCTCCTGCGCCGTGTGGGATTGCCAATTCGATGTGAATTATGTTTCACCATTTGTGGACGTAGGGATGAAAACCAAAAAGCAATATTATTTTCTTTATCATTTTAATTAGGTCACGGAACGAGCTACGCTGAATAATAAAACGAAAAAGCAGTTTGGATAATTTATTTCTCATTTTATTTATGAGTCAAAAAGGGCATTTGTATTCGGAAAATGAAAAAGCATTTCTGCAAATGCATTTTCATTTTCAACTTTGACATTTCAAATTGAATTTTCTAACTATTTTTCTGGGGTGCAATTTGAAAATTAAATCTTAAATGTCCTTTTCTATTTAATTTTAATTAAGTTACAGAATGAGCAATAATGAATTGTAAAATGAAAAAGCAGTTTGGATTATTTCTTTTTAATTTTATTTATATGTCAAAAGTAACAGCTAGATTTTGAAAATGAAAAAGCATTTCAGCTAATCCATTTTTATTTGATTTATGTTACACATACGCTTCCATATCGACGTGCTGCTCCAGTCACGTCCCTTAATAGTGACTCGAGTCAGGACTCGAGGACTCCATCCCTGTTATCAGGTCAGCTTCTGCTTTAGTCAATAAGCAACAGGACAGAACTCTTTAGAAACTGGACCGAACCTCAGAGCAGAACCAGCCTGGTAAGTCGCTCTGATAACAAACATGTTCCTCATGTCTACAGCAGAGCTTCACCTCGTTTGCATGAAGTTTGCATTGCAGTTTACCAGCTGCTATCCAGCACCGAGCGTATCCTGTGTCAGAATGCGGTCCAGGAAGCTGTTTTTAGAAGATGGGGGGGGGGGGTATCTACACGTTTCTGGCAGAATATCAGTCATGCTGAGGATGCTGAACCATGTCAGAAAGACCCATCAGCTGAATCCTACCCTCCAACATCAGGGAAACGCATCAGGCTCTGATCCCGATCCAGACGGACCGCCGATGGACAGAAACAGACTTGATGCTGCACATCCTGCTCACTTTTATCCAAACAGGTCAGCTACTCCTCAGAAGCTTAGAACTCGGTGCTGGTCCAACATCCGTCCTCGTCTTTGGTAAAGTCTGGAAGCAGGGGCGTCTCCAGCCTTTATGGGGTACCTGAGCTTAGCCCAGACAAGATGGGATATTTTTGTTAGAAGAAAAAAGAGTGCTACAATAGATTATTGACTATATCATACATAGTAAGGTGCATCAATTGTCATTTATGTACAAACAGTGTAATGTGTCATCTATTACACAATGCCTCATAATTTTAATGTTCATTTTAGTGTTTAATGTTCAACGTTTTGTGTTTTGAAAAATTACATCTGAAAACAGCGAAACCAAACAATAATTTTGTTCAATCAATCTTTCTTCACCTGCTTCTGTTGGTCTCAATTTTCTTTTCTTTTCTTTACCCGAATGTCCCGTTCTTTTTCTCCATTTGTCTTTGCTTTTTCCATGTCTCTCCTTCCACCAGTGAACTCCCCAGATGTATTTTAGATTTAGCATTAGATTGCTCACAAACACCGTATGTGACCGGTACACTTCTGCGTTGTGTTATTTATTCAGAGTGTGGTGCATTCAGGAACAACGGGACACAGTGGAAACTTTCGGAGGCAGTCTCCATTTAATCCGCTTCACAGAATGAAAACTAAAATCAACATGTGCTGCTAGCAAAGTGTCCAGCCCAAACTACAGGGGAGAAGAAGATGCACAATGATAGCATCTCCCAGCATATCTTTACATTGACATTTCAAAACACAGGGGAAAGTCTGTGGCTCAACATCAACTTAAATTTAAGGGAAGTCAATTCACAAATGTAAAATATGGCAAACCATCAATAAAAAAAGACAATTCAATCACTGGATTGCACTGGATGACTCTCCTCTTCCCAATATCGGGTATGAAAAGGGAAGAGGAGGAGGGCAAACACTGTATTTATACTGTGTGCGTATCAAAACCCACAGAAGAAGAAACAAAAACACAGAAGAAGTGGCTGGAGGACCAAGTCTGCAAAGTGTATACGTTGTCAGGTATGAACAGAACTGTAATAAACAAAAAGACTATTTTGTGTAATTATGATAGATTGTGAACCGGTTACATTTACACATACTATCATTCATACACTATTAATCTATTGCTGTCTCTCTCTGTCTTTATCTCTAGCTGTTGTCTCTCCTCTTCTCTGTCTCATCACTTGGTTCTGTCAATAATGGCAAAACGGCAAATAAGCAAAAAATGTAAAGTAAAGCTTTACTTAATTTTTGATTTTGCTTCCATCTATATTTTAATAGGTATTATGATGGAATTAAATGACCTTTTCTTATTAAATATCTATAACCCAATGTTAGAATATTTAATAGTTACCAGTTCACATGACTAATGATGCTGCAGCTGCAGCTCCTCTCTTTAGCTCATCTCTCCTACCCTCTACTAAATCATCACATCAGAATTAAGTGTGCAAAGTATGATTATTGTAAACTAATAACACAAAACACAAACTAAATATCCTTATTCAAACAACTGGGCCACATCAAGTCATGATGCATCAAGAGTGTTACAATAGTGTTTACTTGGTTAGCGATCTCTAGCACAACATAATTCTACCTAAATAACTGAGACCGATTTCCATGTTTGATTGGATCAGCTCTGCTGCTGCTGGCTCCTTCTCTGTCTGCAGCTCATCTTTGCTTCCTTCTACAAAATTATTCAATAAAATCAAAGTGTGCAACAAAACCAACAGAAAACAAGTCGCACATATAGTAATACGATAATGTAACGCAAACAACCGGACAATGAAACCAAATCAAGTTCAACAACAATGGAAGCATTCAGCCTTCCTGTCTAAAGCAGCAGTTCTCACATGTCTGCTGGAGGAACATGAGTTAAAGAAATAATCAGAGCTAATATATATATATATATATATATATATATATATATATAAATAAATAAATCAACAGAAAAGAAATAAATCCAAGTTAATACTCAACATTGGTTTATTAGTGTTTCCCACATCAAGTTGGCAGTTTTTTATTCTTTTTTGGGCTGTAATTAAAACGTTATTTAGTTGATTTTGTATTAGTACCTTTTCATGAATTTCCTTAGTCAGTGTGCTTACATGACAGCTAAAGAATATTATGCACAAGCCAGAGTTTGCTTTTTTCGCATCACTTCATTTTACAAAGATAAATTCTTACCTCTCTCTAGAAAAAAGCTAGGGAGTTGCAACAGTTTTTTTTTTAATTTTCAATGATCCATATATTTCTGTTAGTCGTAGAAATGTTGCTAATCGTAATATATCTTCTGGTTTGGCACTATGCAGTTTTCTGCGCATTCATTTGTACAGAGCGGCCTTGTTAGGAGAGGGGAGGGGCTGCGTTAAATATATATAAATACCTTTATAAAACACCTTATTTTGATACTGATGGCTTGCCATACCTGACTGTAACCTGACATTGAGTCAAGTAGCAGCGCTGATCAGAGTAGAGCAAAGCCGGCCCACTGTGAGTGATTGAGGGAGCGCTGAGCCTGTGGCTGGTGAGTGAAACAACAGACTGAAAACAAGGTTCTGGACGGCAGACTGGATTCATACAAACCAAATGAACAAAACTCAACTTAACCAGTCTCTTAGAACCACACAGAACCCAGCAGTTTGGTCTTCTTTGTAAATTGCATCTTGATTCTCATCCTTCAGCAGCGGTAATTTCACCTTTTAATAGAACCATTCATCTGCTGGCAGCCATTTTGAAGCCATATGAAAACATTATGGCATCTGAAGCACAGAGTATCATCATATGCAGATGATGTTATTCTGTAGATCTCAAAGATCCTAACCGAATGTCTCGACTTCCTTTAGGATATTTCGTAACATTTACAATGGTGTTGAATCGGGCTAATCTTTGTTCGCCGTGACCAAAGAAATCCAGTTAATAAAGGTTTAAATGACCCCAGAGCTGCTTTTTTCTCAGCGTTGACCTGATGTATAATATCTGTCCGTTAGGCTGCATTAGTGACAACCAAAGTTTGTTCAGTCTTTACTAAAACATCCCAGCTCAAACTGACAAGTACCGTATCTTATTTTATATTTAAAGCTGTAAGCCTCCCAGAACCAGGAGAAGTTTGCTGCAAAGACCAAATGTTCTGTTTTATTTCCGGGCACGGTAAATAAAGTCTGTTCTGTATGGGCCGAGATCAATGGTTTGGATATGAGGACAGTTTGGTTTTGGCTCAGTATCACCCAGTATCACCTGGCCTGAATCGTCACACTAATAAATCACTCTGGTAGGATCCACTTTCAGTCCAGAAGGCATGCTAAGGAAACGTCCACTCTGATGATTTATTGGGACAGGATAACCAGAACTTTAGACCACGGTTCTGACGCCTGAGAGAAGCTAACGAGCAGCTTCTGTACTCAGAGGAACGAAGTGAAACCAGCTTCTGAACTTCTGATGCTAACAGTTGAACTTCCCCAAACAATTAAAACTGTTGAAACTAAAAACATTATTCATATATAGTCAAAAATACATGGATGGATGGATGATTGGATGGATGGATGATTGGACGATTGGATGTACAGTTGGATGGATGATTGGATGGATGGTTGGATGTACAGTTGGATGGATGATTGGATGGTTGAAAGGATGGATGAATGGACAGATGATTGGATTGATGGACGATTGGATGGATACAGGATCGGTTGGATGTACAGTTGGATGGATGGTTGAAAGGATGGATGGTTGGATGTACAGTTGGATGGATGGATGGACAGATGATTGGATGGATGGTTGGATACATCCAACTGTACACAGTTGGATGGATGATTGGATGGATAGTTGGATGTACAATAGGATGGATGGATGATTGGACAGATGAGTGGATGGATGGATGTAAAGTTGGATGGATGAATGATTAAATGGATGGATGGACGATCCAGCTCATTAAATTCTGCAGATTTTTCATGTTATTGCATAAAGTCTTTAATTTCACATCTAGATGAAATATTTCTTCACAATCATGCTGCCAAAAATTGCACAACGTAGAAAAACCTTGATCAGAACATCAACACAGACTGTAGTCAGTTACAGTAAACTGGTCCAGATCTGGTGTCTTCAACCTTTGAACTGAGGAAAAAAGATCACAACAAACACAAACATCAACAGATTCATCTAAAAAGATTCCTTCATTTTTTATTTTCACATTTAACAGCAAAAACACCAGATAGCGCCCCTCAGTGGTCTGGTGGAGAACCAGGTTGTCCAACAGGAAACACCTTTCATGACCTCATGACCTCCAGATCCTTTCATCACAAATCCAATAGTTTTTTTTCTATACTGAAGATTAAATCTGTAAACAGATTCATTTGTGGTTCAAACTGTTCAAAAGATGTTTTTATTCTATCGTCCTGATATCAGAACATCCAACTGGGGCAGAAAGTCCAAAACAAAACCGGACCAAATGGTTCTGGGTTTCCCAGCTGATCAGAACTAAGACCGATGGTCATTGGTTCTGAGCCTCTGATGTCATTCTGACATACTTCCTGTGGGATTGAACGAGAAACTGGTCCAATCAGAAACGCCAACGTCAGGAGAGGAGGAAGACCTTCCGCATGTTCTGCTCATAGAAAATCTGACAATGATATAAAAACACAAGCTGAGGGCTTAGAAATCCTCCCACAGACAGCTTCATATCATCCACATAGAACACCAGAACACAACTGGAGCCAGTTCACACTGGTTCCGGTTCTACTGGTTATACTGGGAGCCAGGCTCGGCTTCACTGACAGACAGCCGATGATATGAGACGAGAGGAAGCCGTTTTCCCCCAGGAAGAGAACATTGATTATGAGCAAAAATAGAAAATATCAATCAGATCTGCAACAAAAAAAGGTTTCCTTTTAAAAACGGATGATTAGTAAAATTTAACTTTGGATTTTCTCGATAAAATTAGTAAATCAGAACCAGAATAACAAAGAAATCGAGTTTCTTCTTTTTTTCTTTTTGTTTTAGACACAAAGAAATGAAAAGTTTCTTAACATAGATAAAAGAAAAGTGACTTTTCCTCTGGAGAAACTGGCTTCCATTGTTTACATTTATTTTAATTTACATTTTAGGCTGTAGTTCTGACTTTATTTTACTAGAATGTAAAAATAAATGTCGCATAAAATTTGTTTAATTCAGTCAATAAGACGTTCACAACTAAAATCCACAACTTTTACCTTTTTTATTATTAGAATTTAATTATTTTTTTATTCTAGAAAACCCGACGAGTAACGTTAAAGAATCCAACTTTAAAACTTGTCGCTTTTTTTTTTTTGCATGAATAAAAACAGTAAAACTTCACATCAGACGTCACATTAATATAGTTTATATAAGGGACTTCACTCAGGACCGAAGAGTAAATAAACTGTGAGTTTGCTAAACTGTTAGACTAAAATATTTCTGCTAAAAATCAAATATATTCTGTTAAAATCTTTTTTATCAAATGAAACCTTTTTGTTCTTCAGCTTATCTGAACGCTGGTTTCTGAGGTATCAGAAGGATTTCAAGAAATTTGTTTTACCTTTTAGAGTCGCTAAAAATCTGACTTTAGATAAATCTGATTTCATTTCATTTTTTCCCTTTTCTTTTAGAAATTTAAGGAAAAGAAACAAATAATCCTAAATAAATATTTTCTAATAATAAAATGATCTGCTTTAGTACACAGTACTTTCTTCAAATTTAAGAGGGTATTTTTCTGGACCTTAGAGGTTACCATTCTCTAGCGTACAAATGATCTCTCTGTAGCATAGAGGTTAACTTTCTGTAAATTGCTAAACCTTACAGGTTACTTAGAATATCTTTCTGGAACATAGAGGGGTACTTTCCCAAACATAAACACACTTCTATAACTAAGAGGGACTTAGAAGCTTTCTGTAACTTTTTTCAGAAACTTAGGGGGTACTTTCCTGAACTTCAGAGGTATATTTCTAAATCTTAGAGGTTGTTTTGAAGAAGCATAGAGGTTACTTTCCTTTAACTTATAGGGTACTTTTAAGAACCATAGAGAGTACCATTTTATAATTAACAGGGTACTTTTAAGAACCATAGAGAGTACCATTTTATAATTAACAGGGTACCTTTAAGAACCATAGAGAGTACCATTTTCTAATTAGCAGAGTACTTTTAAGAACCGTAGAGAGTACCATTTTATAATTAGCAGAGTACTTTTAAGAACCGTAGAGAGTACCATTTTATAATTAGCAGAGTACTTTTAAGAACCATAGAGAGTACCATTTTCTAATTAACAGAGTACTTTTAAGAACCGTAGAGAGTACCATTTTATAATTAGCAGAGTACTTTTAAGAACCATAGAGAGTACCATTTTATAATTAGCAAGTACTTTTAAGAACCATAGAGAGTACCATTTTCTAATTAACAGAGTACTTTTAAGAACCGTAGAGAGTACCATTTTATAATTAGCAGAGTACTTTTAAGAACCGTAGAGAGTACCATTTTATAATTAACAGGGTACTTTTCTGAAACTTAGAGGGTACTTTCCCAAACTTCAGAGGTATATTTCTGAATCTTAAGAGGTTGCTTTGAAGAAGCGTAGAGGTTACTTTTCTGTAACATACGAGGTACTTTTACAAACTTTGGAGGTAAGTTACTGAATCTTGGAGAATACCTTTCTGTAGCTTTTAGGGGTACGTTTAAGAAATGTTTAGGGTACCATTCTATAACTAAGAGTGTACTTTTCTAAAAATTTAGAGGGTACCATTCTGGAACATAGAGGGTACTTTCCCAAACTTCAGATGTATATTTCTAAATCTTAGAGGTTGCTTTGAAGAAGCGTAGAGGTTACTTTTCTGTGACATACAAGGTTATTTTACAAACTTTTCTGAATCTTAGAGGTGACTTTTTCTTTAACTAAGTGGGTACTTCTCTAAAACTTACAGGGAATCTCCCCAAAGTTTCGAGGGTACAAATTCAAATGAACACTAACCGTGAGCCAGGTTTTGGAGACTGATCACTATGATGAAGTATTTTCTAAACCGGTACTTATAAGATGCATTCTGGAACCTGCAGGGTATCTAATATTTAGTTATAATTGGCCCGCATTCTGATGTGTAACTTGTGATCCTCTTACTTCATAATACAGTGTGGACCCTGTATGTGTAACCCATCTGTACCCTGTATACCCTTCCAATTTTCTCTCGCGTTGGATGTATTAAAAAGGCAGAAAAAAAAATGTGTAAATAAAGAAAAAACGTCCTAACTTTGAACACTCCATGAAGCTGCAATGTCCTGACAGCACCCGAATGCATTAAGTTAGAACTCCCAGCGATCGGCGTAAATTTCCTCCCATTTCAGGCCCGTTTCTGCCGTTCTGGTTCAGAAGAACAAAAAGTCTGAGGTTTGTGGAAGAAGCGGATGACGGCGGTAATATGTTTGCCACAGTTAAAGGTTGGATGGTGACGGAGTTCACTGATCCTTGTTGGTGAGGAAGTCTCCGGTGGAGCCGTTGGTTTCTGGCGCTACTCGATGAAACGAAGGATTCGTCCCTCCTGTGTTGTTGTTGTTGTGGATCTCCGTCTGCAGACCTGCAGGCACAAAAGCTCTCATCAGCTCAGGGTTCTGTGGCTTCAATTCATCTTAGATCGAGTCGATTTACTCGAATAATCCGTCACTAAGCACCAAGCAGTCCCATCGGCTGGTTTGGACTGGTGGCCAGCAGGTGGCGCTGCTACACGTTTACCTGCTCCCCCCTTTGCGTCGGGGTCAGCGGATGGCGGCTGGGCGGCTGAACCCGGAGGAGGCGGCGACGGGTAATCGGGCGGAGTCTCGTTCTCGTCTCCTGATAGGCTCCTGGGAACCCCTGTTACCATGGAGCCGGAGAGGCTGACAGGGCGCTTAGAGACGGGTAACTTCCTCTCTGGGAGGCGGAGTCAGACACAGACTGGTAAAAAACATTTCAGATTTACTCTGAAAGACCAAATCTGGAAATGAAACCCTGATTCCTAACTAACGGCTCCTACTTTTCTTCTGTCCTCTATACTGCTGGGACTTCCTCCTCTGTTTGGATCCTGCAGACTGGACGTCTCTGAACCCTGAAACCGACAAACACCCTGGTTAACCTGCCTCGTCTGCTGGGTGTCCCTCAAACCCTGCCCCTCTCAGGTGAGGTTTACCTGCGGTCATGGCGGGCGGCTGAAGCTGGTACCCGGTCAGCTGACACCAGCCCACCGGGTACAGGTCTGGGGACTCGCAGTCCACCCACTGGTCGTACTCGTCCTCCCAGCCGTCAAAGTGGATCCGCAGCAGCCGGTGGACGATCCGGGTTACCGTGGCGACGCAGACGAGCCGCGGCTCCATGAGGTCCACGGCCTCCAGCTTCATCCCAGGACGGAAGCCGTGGTTCGGGACCTCCTGACGGAGCACAGAGAGGAGGTTAGAGGTTCCTCCTGGTGGATGTCATCGATGGTGGAGAAATCCTCAGGGTGACATCAGGAAGACATTGTGGTGACATCAGGGAGACATCAGGAAGACATCGTGGATCAGGAAGACATTGTGGTGACATCATGGTGAAATCAGGGACACATCAGGAAGACATCGTGGTGACATCATGTGACATCAGTGGGACATCATGGTGACATCAGGAAAACATTATGGTGACATCATGATGACATGAGGGAGTCATCAGGAAGACATTGTGGTGACATCAGAAAGACATCGTGGTGACATCAGGAAGACATTGTGGTGACATCAGGGAGACATCATGATGACAACAGGAAAACATTATGGTGACTTCAGGGAGACATCGTGGTGACATCATAGTGATATCAGGGAGACATCATGGTGACATCATTGTGACATCAGGGAGACATCGTGGTGACATCATAGTGATATCAGGGAGACATCATGGTGACATCATGGTGACATCAGGGAGACATCGTGGTGACATCATAGTGATATCAAGGAGACATCATGGTGACATCAGGGAGACATCGTGGTGACATCAGGGAGACATCGTGGTGACATCAGGGAGACATCATGGTGACATCATGGTGACATCAGGGAGACATCGTGGTGACATCAGGGAGACATCATGGTGACATCAGGGAGACATCGTGGTGACATCAGGGAGACATCGTGGTGACATCAGGGAGACATCGTGGTGACATCATGGTGACATTAGGGAGACATCGTGGTGACATCATGGTGACATCGTGGTGACATCGTGGTGACATCAGGGAGACATCGTGGTGACATCCCCTTCACAAGTAAACAACCAGTTCCTGACAACTTCTGGGGCAAAAACATGTTTGCTCCGATCTGCTGCCTGACTTTAGACCCGCTTCATCTATCATCCATCCATCCATCATCCATCCATCCATCCATCATCCATCCATCCATCCATCCATCATCCATCCATCCATCCATCCATCCATCCATCATCCATCCATCAATCATTCATCCATCCATCACTCATCCATCCATCATCCATCCATCAATCATCCATCCATCATCCATCCATCAATCATCCATCCATCCATCCTTCCATCATCCATCCATCCATCAATCATCCATCATCCATCAATCCATCCATCATCCATCCATCAATCATCCATCCATCATCCATCCATCCATCCATCATTCATTCATCCATCCATCACTCATCCATCCATCATCCATCCATCCATCATCCATCCATCCATCCATCATCCATCCATCAATCACTCATCCATCCATCCATCCATCCATCCATCCATCCATCATCCATCCATCAATCATTCATCCATCCATCACTCATCCATCCATCATCCATCCATCAATCATCCATCCATCATCCATCCATCAATCATCCATCCATCCATCGTTCCATCATCCATCCATCCATCAATCATCCATCATCCATCAATCCATCCATCATCCATCCATCAATCATCCATCCATCATCCATCCATCCATCCATCATTCATTCATCCATCCATCACTCATCCATCCATCATCCATCCATCCATCATCCATCCATCCATCCATCATCCATCCATCAATCACTCATCCATCCATCACTCATCCATCCATCATCCATCCATCCATCATCCATCCATCATCCATCCATCCATCCATCATCCATCCATCAATCATTCATCCATCCATCGCTTATCCATCCATCATCCATCCATCATCCATCCACCCATCATCCATCCATCAATCATCCATCCATCCTTCCATCATCCATCCATCAATCATCCATCCATCATCCATCCATCCATCAATAATTCATCCCGCCATCAATTATCCATCCATCCATCCATCCATCCATCCATCCATCCATCCATCCATCCATCCATCCATCATTCATCTGACCTTTGATCCATCCATCCTTCCATCTATCCATCCATCCATCCATCCATCCATCTATCCATCTATCCATCCATCCATCATCCATCCATCAATAATTCATCCATCAATCATCCATCCATCATCCATCCATCCATCATTCATCCATCACTCATCCATCCATCATCCATACATCCATCATCCATCCATCCATCCATCATCCATCCATCCATCAATCATCCATCCATCCATCCATCCATCCATCATCCATCCTTCAATAATTCATCCCGCCATCAATTATCCATCCATCCATCCATCCATCCTTCATCTGACCTTCGATCCATCCATCCTTCCATCTGTCCATCCATCTATCCATCCATCCATCAATAATTCATCGATCCATCAATCATCCATCCATCATCCATCCATCAATCATCCATCCATCCATAATCCCGCCATCAATCATCCATCCATCCTTCCATCCATCATTCATCTGACCTTCGATCCATCCATCCTTCCATCTATCCATCCATCCATCCATCCATCCATCCATCAATCATCCATATATCCATCCATCAATCAATCATCCATCCATCCGCCGGTCCGTCATCCATCCATCCATCCATCAATCATCCATATATCCATCTATCATCCATCATCCATCCATTCGTCATCCGTCCGTCCGTCCGTCCGTCCTCCATCCATTCGTGATCCATCCATCATTCTTCCATCCATCCATCAATCATCAATCTATCAGTCATCCATCCACCCATCTGTCATCCATCCATCAATCTGTCATCCATCCATCCATCCATCCATCATCCATCAATCATCCATCCATCCATCCATCCATCCGTCATCCATCCATCCATCCATCCATCAATCATCCATCAATAATCCATCCATCAATCAATCTGTCATACATCCATCCATCCATCAATTATCCATCCATCAATTATCCATCCATCCATCCATCATCCATCAATAATCCATCCATCAATCATCCATCCATCATCCATCCATCCATCCATCCATCCATCCATGAGTAAAGTTTAGTGGAGGGATGTTGGTCCCATTGAAAGGAACTCTTAATGCTTCAACAAGTCAAGGCATTTTGGACATTTCTTCGTGTGAACCGATGACCTGAGAGGTTTGTGTTCGCACCTTGTTGAAGAGGTTGACCGGATCCATCATCCATCCATCATCCATCCATCAATCCATCCATCCATCCTTCCATCATCCATCCTTCCATCATCCATCCATCAATCATCCATCCATCCTTCCATCATCCATCCATCCATCATCCATCCATCCATCATCCATCCAACAATCATCCATCCATCCTTCCATCATCCATCCATCAATCATCCATCCATCATCCATCCTTCCATCATCCATCCATCAATCATCCATCCATCCATCCATCCATCCATCCATCCATCCTTCCATCATCCATCCATCAATCATCCATACATCATCCATCATCCATCCATCAATCATCCATCCATCCATCAATCATTCATCCATCCATCACTCATCCATCACTCATCCATCCATCCATCCATCAATCATTCATCCATCCATCCATCCATCACTTATCCATCCATCATCCAGCCATCATCCATAAATCCATCATCCATCCATTAATCATCCATCCATCAATCATCCATCCATCCATCCATCATCCATCCATCAATAATTCAACCCGCCATCCATCCATCCATCACTTATCCATCCATCATCCAGCCATCATGCATAAATCCATCATCCATCCATTAATCATCCATCCATCAATCATCCATCCATCCATCCATCCATCCATCCATCCTTCCATCCATCATTCATCTGACCTTCGATTCATCCATCCTTCCATCTATCCATCCATCAATCATCTATCCATCCATCATCCATCCATCAATAATTCATCCATCCATCCATCCATCATCCATCCATCCATCATCCATCATCCATCCATCCATCAAACACTCATCCATCCATCCATCATCCATCCATCAATAATTCATCCATTCTTCCATCATCCATCCATCCATCATCCATCCAACCATCACTCATCCATCCATCCATCCATCCATCAATAATTCATCCATCCATCAATCATCCATCCATCATCCATCCATAATCCCGCCATCAATCATCCATCCATCCTTCCATCCATCCATCCATCCATCCATCAATCATCCCTATATCCATCCATCAATCAATCATCCATCCATCCGCCGGTCCATCATCCATCCATCCATCCATCCATCATCCATCTATTCGTCATCCATCTGTCCGTCATCCATCCATTCGTGATCCATCCATCCATCAATCATCAATCTATCAGTCATCCATCCACCCATCTGTCATCCATCCATCAATCTGTCATCCATCCATCCATCATCCATCCATCATCCATCCATCAATCATTCATCCATCCATCCATCCATCCATCACTTATCCATCATCATCCATCCATCATCCATAAATCCATCATCCATCCATCAATCATCCATCCATCAATCATCCATCCATCCATCATCCATCCATCAATAATTCAACCCGCCATCAATTATCCATCCATCCATCCTTCCATCCATCATTCATCAGACCTTCGATTCATCCATCCTTCCATCTATCCATCCATCCATCAACCATCCATCAATAATTCATCCATCCATCCATCATCCATCCATCCATCCATCCATCCATCAATCACTCATCCATCCATCATCCATCCATCCATCAATAATTCATCCATCAATCATCCATCATTCATCCATCACTCATCCATCCATCATCCATACATCCATCATCCATACATCCATCCATCATCCATCCATCCATCAATCATCCATCCATCCATCCATCCATCCATCATCCATCCTTCAATAATTCATCCCGCCATCAATTATCCATCCATCCATCCATCCATCCATCCATCCATCCATCCATCATTCATCTGACCTTCGATCCATCCTTCCATCTGTCCATCCATCTATCCATCCATCCATCAATCATCCATCCATCATCCATCCATCAATCATCCATCCATCCATAATCCCGCCATCAATCATCCATCCATCCTTCCATCCATCATTCATCTGACCTTCGATCCATCCATCCTTCCATCTATCCATCCATCCATCAATCATCCATATATCCATCCATCAATCAATCATCCATCCATCCGCCGGTCCGTCATCCATCCATCCATCCATCAATCATCCATATATCCATCTATCATCCATCATCAATCCATTCGTCATCCGTCCGTCCGTCCGTCCGTCATCCATCCATTCGTGATCCATCCATCATTCTTCCATCCATCCATCAATCATCAATCTATCAGTCATCCATCCACCCATCTGTCATCCATCCATCCATCCATCCATCAATCATCCATCCATCTGCTGGTCCGTCATCCATCCATCCATCCATCCATCCATCCATCCGTCATCCATCCATCCATCCATCCATCAATCATCCATCAATAATCCATCCATCAATCAATCTGTCATACATCCATCCATCCATCAATTATCCATCCATCAATTATCCATCCATCCATCCATCATCCATCAATAATCCATCCATCAATCATCCATCCATCATCCATCCATCCATCCATCCATGAGTAAAGTTTAGTGGAGGGATGTTGGTCCCACTGAAAGGAACTCTTAATGCTTCAACAAGTCAAGGCATTTTGGACATTTCTTCGTGTGAACCGATGACCTGAGAGGTTTGTGTTCGCACCTTGTTGAAGAGGTTGACCGGATCCATCATCCATCCATCATCCATCCATCAATCCATCATCCATCCTTCCATCATCCATCCATCAATCATCCATCCATCAATCATCCATCCATCCTTCCATCATCCATCCATCAATCATCCATCAATCCATCCATCCATCCTTCCATCATCCATCCATCCATCATCCATCCATCAATCATCCATCCATCCATCCATCCTTCCATCATCCATCCATCAATCATCCATACATCATCCATCATCCATCAATCATCCATCCATCCATCAATCATTCATCCATCCATCACTCATCCATCACTCATCCATCCATCCATCAATCATTCATCCATCCATCCATCCATCACTTATCCATCCATCATCCAGCCATCATCCATAAATCCATCATCCATCCATTAATCATCCATCCATCAATCATCCATCCATCCATCATCCATCCATCAATAATTCAACCCGCCATCCATCCATCCATCACTTATCCATCCATCATCCAGCCATCATCCATAAATCCATCATCCATCCATTAATCATCCTTCCATCAATCATCCATCCATCCATCCTTCCATCCATCATTCATCTGACCTTCGATTCATCCATCCTTCCATCTATCCATCCATCAATCATCTATCCATCCATCATCCATCCATCAATAATTCATCCATCCATCCATCATCCATCCATCCATCACTCATCCATCCATCATCCATCCATCCATCCATCAAACACTCATCCATCCATCATCCATCCATCCATCATCCATACATCCATCCATCCATCATCCATCCATCCATCATCCATACATCCATCCATCCATCATCCATACATCCATCCATCCATCATCCATCCATCCATCAAACACTCATCCATCCATCATCCATCCATCCATCATCCATACATCCATCCATCATCCATCCATCATCCATCCATAATTCATCCATTCTTCCATCATCCATCCATCCATCATCCATCCATCCATCATCCATCCATCCATCCTTCCATCATCCATCCATCCATCCATCCATCCTTCCATCATCCATCCATCCATCATCCATCCATCCATCCATCCATCCTTCCATCATCCATCCATCAATCATCCATACATCATCCATCATCCATCCATCAATCATCCATCCATCCATCAATCATTCATCCATCCATCACTCATCCATCACTCATCCATCCATCAATCATTCATCCATCCATCCATCCATCACTTATCCATCCATCATCCAGCCATCATCCATAAATCCATCATCCATCCATTAATCATCCATCCATCAATCATCCATCCATCCATCATCCATCCATCAATAATTCAACCCGCCATCCATCCATCCATCACTTATCCATCCATCATCCAGCCATCATCCATAAATCCATCATCCATCCATTAATCATCCTTCCATCAATCATCCATCCATCCATCCTTCCATCCATCATTCATCTGACCTTCGATTCATCCATCCTTCCATCTATCCATCCATCAATCATCTATCCATCCATCATCCATCCATCAATAATTCATCCATCCATCCATCATCCATCCATCCATCACTCATCCATCCATCATCCATCCATCCATCCATCAAACACTCATCCATCCATCATCCATCCATCCATCATCCATACATCCATCCATCCATCATCCATCCATCCATCATCCATACATCCATCCATCCATCATCCATCCATCCATCCATCCATCCATCATCCATCCATCCATCAAACACTCATCCATCCATCATCCATCCATCCATCATCCATACATCCATCCATCATCCATCCATCATCCATCCATAATTCATCCATTCTTCCATCATCCATCCATCCATCATCCATCCATCCATCATCCATCCATCCATCCTTCCATCATCCATCCATCCATCCATCCATCCTTCCATCCATCCATCATCCATCCATCCATCCATCCATCCTTCCATCATCCATCCATCAATCATCCATACATCATCCATCATCCATCCATCAATCATCCATCCATCCATCAATCATTCATCCATCCATCACTCATCCATCACTCATCCATCCATCAATCATTCATCCATCCATCCATCCATCACTTATCCATCCATCATCCAGCCATCATCCATAAATCCATCATCCATCCATTAATCATCCATCCATCAATCATCCATCCATCCATCATCCATCCATCAATAATTCAACCCGCCATCCATCCATCCATCACTTATCCATCCATCATCCAGCCATCATCCATAAATCCATCATCCATAAATCCATCATCCATCCATTAATCATCCATCCATCAATCCATCCTTCCATCCATCTTTCATCTGACCTTCGATTCATCCATCCTTCCATCTATCCATCCATCAATCATCTATCCATCCATCATCCATCCATCAATAATTCATCCATCCATCCATCATCCATCCATCCATCATCCATCCATCAATCCATCCATCCATCAAACACTCATCCATCCATCATCCATCCATCCATCATCCATACATCCATCCATCATCCATCCATCCATAATTCATCCATTCTTCCATCATCCATCCATCCATCATCCATCCAACCATCCATCCATCCATCACTCATCCATCCATCCATCTATCTATCCATCCATCCATCAATAATTCATCCATCCATCAATCATCCATCCATCATCCATCCATAATCCCGCCATCAATCATCCATCCATCCTTCCATCCATCCATCCATCCATCCATCCATCAATCATCCATATATCCATCCATCAATCAATCATCCATCCATCCGCCGGTCCATCATCCATCCATCCATCCATCCATCATCCATCTATTCGTCATCCATCTGTCCGTCATCCATCCATTCGTGATCCATCCATCCATCAATCATCAATCTATCAGTCATCCATCCACCCATCTGTCATCCATCCATCAATCTGTCATCCATCCATCCATCATCCATCCATCATCCATCCATCAATCATTCATCCATCCATCCATCCATCACTTATCCATCCATCATCCATCCATGATCCATAAATCCATCATCCATCCATCAATCATCCATCCATCAATCATCCATCCATCATCCATCCATCAATAATTCAACCCGCCATCAATTATCCATCCATCATTCATCAGACCTTCGATTCATCCATCCATCATCCATCCATCCATCCATCAATCACTCATCCATCCATCCATCCATCCATCACTTATCCATCCATCATCCAGCCATCATCCATAAATCCATCATCCATCCATTAATCATCCATCCATCAATCATCCATCCATCCATCATCCATCCATCAATAATTCAACCCGCCATCCATCCATCCATCACTTATCCATCCATCATCCATAAATCCATCATCCATCCATTAATCATCCTTCCATCAATCATCCATCCATCCATCCTTCCATCCATCATTCATCTGACCTTCGATTCATCCATCCTTCCATCTATCCATCCATCAATCATCTATCCATCCATCATCCATCCATCAATAATTCATCCATCCATCCATCATCCATCCATCCATCATCCATCCATCCATCACTCATCCATCCATCATCCATCCATCCATCCATCAAACACTCATCCATCCATCATCCATCCATCCATCATCCATACATCCATCCATCCATCATCCATCCATCCATCATCCATACATCCATCCATCCATCATCCATACATCCATCCATCCATCATCCATCCATCCATCCATCCATCCATCAAACACTCATCCATCCATCATCCATCCATCCATCATCCATACATCCATCCATCATCCATCCATCATCCATCCATCCATAATTCATCCATTCTTCCATCATCCATCCATCCATCATCCATCCATCCATCATCCATCCATCCATCCTTCCATCATCCATCCATCCATCCATCCATCCATCCTTCCATCATCCATCCATCAATCATCCATCCATCCATCCATCCTTCCATCATCCATCCATCAATCATCCATACATCATCCATCATCCATCCATCAATCATCCATCCATCCATCAATCATTCATCCATCCATCACTCATCCATCACTCATCCATCCATCAATCATTCATCCATCCATCCATCCATCACTTATCCATCCATCATCCAGCCATCATCCATAAATCCATCATCCATCCATTAATCATCCATCCATCAATCATCCATCCATCCATCATCCATCCATCAATAATTCAACCCGCCATCCATCCATCCATCACTTATCCATCCATCATCCAGCCATCATCCATAAATCCATCATCCATCCATTAATCATCCATCCATCAATCCATCCTTCCATCCATCTTTCATCTGACCTTCGATTCATCCATCCTTCCATCTATCCATCCATCAATCATCTATCCATCCATCATCCATCCATCAATAATTCATCCATCCATCCATCATCCATCCATCCATCATCCATCACTCATCCATCCATCAATCCATCCATCCATCAAACACTCATCCATCCATCATCCATCCATCCATCATCCATACATCCATCCATCATCCATCCATCATCCATCCATCCATAATTCATCCATTCTTCCATCATCCATCCATCCATCATCCATCCAACCATCCATCCATCCATCACTCATCCATCCATCCATCCATCCATCTATCTATCCATCCATCCATCAATAATTCATCCATCCATCAATCATCCATCCATCATCCATCCATAATCCCGCCATCAATCATCCATCCATCCTTCCATCCATCCATCCATCCATCCATCCATCCATCCATCAATCATCCATATATCCATCCATCAATCAATCATCCATCCATCCGCCGGTCCATCATCCATCCATCCATCCATCCATCATCCATCTATTCGTCATCCATCTGTCCGTCATCCATCCATTCGTGATCCATCCATCCATCAATCATCAATCTATCAGTCATCCATCCACCCATCTGTCATCCATCCATCAATCTGTCATCCATCCATCCATCATCCATCCATCATCCATCCATCAATCATTCATCCATCCATCCATCCATCACTTATCCATCCATCATCCATCCATGATCCATAAATCCATCATCCATCCATCAATCATCCATCCATCAATCATCCATCCATCATCCATCCATCAATAATTCAACCCGCCATCAATTATCCATCCATCATTCATCAGACCTTCGATTCATCCATCCATCATCCATCCATCCATCCATCAATCACTCATCCATCCATCATCCATCCATCCATCATCCATCCATCCATCAATCACTCATCCATCCATCATCCATCCATCCATCCATCAATCACTCATCCATCCATCCATCATCCATCCATCCATCCATCCATCCATCATCCATCCATCCATCAATAATTCATCCATCCATCCATCATCCATCCATCAATCACTCATCCATCCATCATCCATCCATCCATCTGTCCATCCATCTATCTATCCATCCATCCATCAATAATTCATCCATCCATCAATAATCCATCCATCATCCATCCATCAATCATCAATCCATCCATAATCCCGCCATCAATCATCCATCCATCCTTCCATCCATCATTCATCTGACCTTCGATCCATCCATCCTTCCATCTATCCATCCATCCATCCATCCATCAATCATCCATATATCCATCCATCCATCCATCAATCATCCATATATCCATCCATCAATCAATCATCCATACATCTGCCGGTCCATCATCCATCCATCCATCCATCATCCATCCATTCGTCATCCATCCGTCCGTCCGTTATCCATCCATTCGTGATCCATCCATCCATCAATCATCAATCTATCAGTCATCCATCCACCCATCTGTCATCCATCCATCAATCTGTCATCCATCCATCCATCCATCATCCATCCATCAATCATCCATCCATCTGCTGGTCCGTCATCCATCCATCCATCCATCCATCAATCATCCATCCATCCATCCATCCATCCATCCATCAATTATCCATCCATCCATCCATCATCCATCCATCCATCATCCATCAATAATCCATCCATCAATCAATCTGTCATACATCCATCCATCCATCAATTATCCATCCATCAATTATCCATCCATCCATCCATCCATCATCCATCAATAATCCATCCATCAATCATCCATCCATCATCCATCATCCATCCATCCATGAGTAAAGTTTAGTGGAGGGATGTTGGTCCCACTGAAAGGAACTCTTAATGCTTCAACAAGTCAAGGCATTTTGGACATTTCTTCGTGTGAACCGATGACCTGAGAGGTTTGTGTTCGCACCTTGTTGAAGAGGTTGACCGGAGCCGCCACAGACTTGCTCTCCTTCAGATACTCGAACCACCTGAAGGGAAGACCGCCGTACCCTGATGAGAAGAAACAGGATGAGCGTCAATCCTGATCCGGGTGATCCCACCAGCAAAACATGGCCCACTTCCAAATCAACTCGTTTCGATCTGCGGATGGTTTTAATAGTATTGGAATGTCACAACTTTTAGCAACCATCTAACTTTTCCAAGAACTTCCCAACTTCTCGGTGTTCCTTTAAATAGGACATCTTTCCAAACGTTGTCCCAACTTTTCATCTCAGTCTCTGAAACAAACCACCAGATTCCTAAAGACTTTCCTGAAACCATCAAGCTCATTTTCATTTTGCAACATTCCAAAACATGTTCCCAGTTTATTGAGGAAATCCCAGCAGCATGTCCTGACTTTTTTCCGGACCTCCCACTCATGATGTTAACCAGGGCCGGCCCAAAGTCTTATGGGGCCATAAGCAGATTTTGACTCAGGGCCCCTTCTCCCTATTTTAAAATCAGAAATCGGATTTGGTGTGAAAAAATCGGAGATTTTATTTTTAGGCCATATCGCCCAGCCCTAATTTAAATTATATTCATTTTAAATAAAATGTAATAAAAATATTTTTGTTACTTAAAAAATAAATTAATAAAATAATTTCTTACAAAATAAACATGCCATTAGGGATGTGTGCTGGTAAAAATCTGGCGATACGATATATTGGGATACTGCGAGTAAAGGTCTTTGCACACCGGGTCCGATGCGAATAAACGACACGAAATCGCAAAAAATCGGAGGCCGAAAATCGACGTGTTGTGTATGCATACCTGACACGCTGCGAAATGGCAAATAAATCATGAAGATTCTATTAAAAAAACGTAAGGAGGCAAAACTAAAAATGGATTCAACATCAAGTGACGACGACATTGTGTTGATAATGATGGAGAAAGAAAAGAAGAAAAGAGCGCATTGGGTTCATCCTATTCTGGAGAAGAGAGGAGAGTTTGGAGAGTACACAGCTATTTTGTACACATTGATTTACTCACCATCTTCATTTCCAAGTTCTTCAGGAATGGATCGCCTCACATTATCCTTATAATCGTTGTCCTTGTAGTTTTTCTCTTTGTTATTAAAGACACAGGGGGGCTGGGACACAAAAGGGATCAGACGCTCAGCCACGGTGAAGAAAACATTAGTTACTTCAATGAAAGTGACACTCCAGTTCGCGACTGTCGGCTCTGATGACGCCATCACCACGCCTTCTCTGATTGGTCAAGTGTTTATCAGTCGGATACGAGTTTTTAAAAAATCGACCTCAATCCGAAAAAATAAAAACTCGCAAAATCGCAGGAATTTGGAATTTCGAAGATGGAATTTCGTCAGTGGTGTGCACGTCCCCATTGACTTGACATTGATTCAAAAGAAAATACTGTCGTGTGAATTAATCGCACTAAAAAAAACGTGTGCAAAGACATTAAGACTATATATTGTGATTTTTTAAAACTTAATTCATCTGTAGAGAAACCATCCCATCATTCTAAACACTCCAACCTGTTTCACACTTTAAGACATCCAGTTTTATTACTAGATCTAGTAGATCCACTCGAACAAAGAAGAAGGTGGAAACAGCCACAAACCACCAGTTATACTTTTAATTTAACTACAAAAATTACTGTCATCATTAATGGTTCCATTCAGATTCCAAAAAATTCATTGCCAACTTCTTTACATCCTAAATTAAAAGTTTAAACAATTGTAAAGGTTATTAATTTTAATTATTCTGAAACCAAACTAAATCAAATTTCATAATATTCTGATTCTCTATAAAAACAAAGTTTTAGAGCTGTAGTTTCAATATGTATGGGAGGCCCCTGATGGTTATGAGGCCCTAAGCAGCGGCTTAATTTGCTTCTGCCTTGGGCCGGCTCTGATGTTAACACTCTTCCCGAAACATTCATCAGCCTCCAGAAAAAAAACAAAAAAACAGCTTTTACTCAGTCGACGTGTCTGAGAAATCCCAAAAAGTTTTCCTGATGGAACAACAGGAAAGTCGAAACACCTCAATGTTACAGTCCAGAGGGAAATAATTCTGTTTTTCATGTCAGTGCTTGACTTTGTTTGGTAGTTAGATTATTTGCACACAAGAGGGCAGTATTGTGCCAGAAGCAGTAGGCGTGGTTACCTTGCCTTCAGGTAGAGAGATTTGATTGGTCGGCTGTTTCCTTTGTTCACCTCAGTGTTTGGCAACCACAGAGATGCTTCTGGTATGTACGTTTACTTATTTTTTGTAAATTATCAAGAAAAACGTGAACTTGTTTAGGTTTACATTTTGCAAGATTGTGTGCATATTTAAGAAATGTACAGTTAAAGTCTTAACTTTACCCAAGTTTTCAATGACTTTTATTGAGGTATTTAATTTATTACCTGAAGCAAGTGTTTAATTTATGTAACTTTGCTTGTTTAATGTTATCAACCTATAACTTATCAGTCAATAAGAAAAATAAAAGGACTAAATGAGTCCTCTGTCGGGTGCCATGCCTGTTAGAGGTTAAGCAACGACAAGGACGATCTAAGAAGGAAAACTTTAGATTCATCCACTCCTAGTCAGCTGCACCAGTAACTGCGTTCCCAGTGAAACCAGTTAAGCACGGGTAGAGAAGATCAGTTCTTGAGCCTCCTGAATTTGTTTCGGATGATTTTTACGTGTGTCCGAACAATCCTGAGATTTCACCAGACGCTTCAGGAATTTTCTTGAAAATGTGGCCTTTCCTAAACATTTCCCAAGACGACGTCCCAAATCTCTAGACGTTCCCAAATGTCCTCGTTATTCCGAGGGGTTTTTCAAAAACCATCCGACCATCAGAATAAATCCTTTCCTTGCCCGCTGTTTTCAACCTCCTCTGAAACCTCCAGCCTGCAGGAAGCCAGACGTACCTCTGGGGGGCGTCAGCTCGATGTTATTGATCTCACAGAACCCGGCGGGGAAGATGGACGGAGACGTGGAGTGGTAACAGAACCAGTCGGAGCCGTCGGCTGCTTCCGAGCCGTCGATGCCAATCATCAGGTATCCGTCGGCCAGGACCTGCAGGGATAGACGGAGATGTGTGAGTCTGCGGCCTGGGCGGGGTTGGGGGCGGGGCTTCTCCTCACCTTCCTCACGGTGGCCACGCAGATGGCGGAGAGGTTCAGCGGGTCGATGGCCTCCAGCTTCATCCCGTCCTGGAACCAGAGTCCGGTCTGATCCACCTCCTTCACCTGCAGGAGACAGACAACGTCCCTCTGAGGTCACAGGCAGGTGTTTACAGGTGTTAGCCTGCCCCCTGGTGGTCAGAACATGGAACAGGCTGATGGAGGCTGCATGTGATGACAGTAGAATGATTAAAAATGTATTAATATGAAGGCATTTAGTGGGAAAGTGAGTGAAATCTGAGGAGAATTTGTTAATTTTGTACTTTAATTTAATTTTCTAAAAAAACGTTATGGATATGAGAGAACTTTAAAAGGCTGCAGACCTAAAATATTGGTTAAGTTAGGTTTTCGCAACAGGAACACGCTAAAATTGGTTTATGATTTATACATTTCAGATCCGAAGCGGTTTTTAATCCATAAAAACCTGAAATATGAGCTTCTACCAACAGATGTGCGTCTCCTCCAGGCGGAGCCTCACCTTGGCAAACAGCTGTCCAGGAGCGTCCACCTGTCCGTGCAGCTTCTTCGTCCCGTCTGCAAACAAACACACACCTTCATCCTCCCTGTGTCCCAACGTCCTTCATCATCATCACCGCCCGACTGAAGCCACGCCCACCTGTCCGTTTGAAGCGGTGTCCGATGGAGCGAGACCAGCCGATGCTGTGGATCAGCGGGCTGTACATGTGGCACCAGAAGTCGTCCGTCCCGTCGTCGCACTCCTCGTAGACGAGCCGCAGCCGCCCGCCGATCACCTGCAACGACACGCCCGTCAGGGACACGGAGACCGTCCGTCCGACCCACCGACCCACGCTCACCTGTTCGACCAGAGCCACCCGAGTCCGACACAGGTGGGTCTTATCCACCACCTCCACCCTCATCTGCTTCTTAAAGGGGAACTGCATGCTCTCCTGCACCTGGAGGCACAAGTTACAGTCACAAGTTAAGAGCGATAATTTGGGTTCTTTATGGGCCATAAGAGAAATTAATGGGGGTTCATTTTACAAAACAATGTGATTTATTCATTTATAAATGTCACAGTTTCAAACTAAATATTTAGCTTCAAACTAAACATTTAGTTTGAAGCTAAATATTTTGCTACTATGCAAATTTCCTTGCTGATAAGCAGAATTAGACTACCAAAATAAAACATTTCAGCTTAATACGTAGGATGAGCCGTTTTAACGCAATTGACAATTCCAGTGTAGCGTCATAGTTACGTCACAAATCAAAATGGCGGATAGTGTCGGTGAAAACAAACCATCAGCAGAAGCGGAGGGTAGTGTTTTTCAATAGATTTTAGACGCTTAAATAAGTAATGTCTTTCGATTACTATGAAAACTTGCATAAAAGTAAATATTGTTTCCCCAAGAATTTATTCTTTCATATCTAATTTCTGTATTTCTTGCACTGTTAAATACAAAATAATAGCAGTAAAAGTAGCCGATACAGTTTACAGTTGCAGAGTCCTGCACTTTTCCATTTTTACTAAATCGCACCTGTTTAGATGATTTTTGAACCCGACCCTTTACCCGCAGTTATCTCCAGATTAAATCCCGATCCAACCCGCCGGTTGATTTAAAACCGCCATCGGTCTGTGTCCGCCGCAGCTACGCGCTCCAGTCCCTCCGTAACTCTCCATGGTGCTGTCAGCGGAGCTCTCAGATAGCGATGCTTTGAGTGTTCAGGTCTGAGATGATAATCAGTCAGATGCTCTCATAGTAGTATAATCTTTTTTTGATTGATTCAGTTATCTGAATTCTGTGCGTAAAGTAGAAAATGTCTGCACGTCTGCACCAAGTTTTCAGGGATGTGAATTGTAAACTGTCAAAATGATGGATGCAATTCAGATTTTTTTTGTCACTGTTCTCTGAAATGTCTCACAGCTGATATTAATTTTAAGCAGAACTGTAGTGAAATTTCTGCGCACAGTGCACAGAACGGCAAGGGAAATTCTTTGTTTTGTTTGTTGCGCATTCTTCTTCTGGGGCAAACATATTATTAATTAACAAACCTACGCCCTTGGTGCTAGCCCATGGCTTTTAGTCACATCGTCAATTAATGGCATTTATATTGACAATGGTTGAAGCTAAACGTATAAAGTATTCCGAAATCCAAAATAATGCTGATTTTATCAAGAGTCAAAACGATTCTTCCCACTTAAGTGTTCACTACAAAGGACTGCAGTCCTGCTTGGCATCCATTCCAAACCGTCCGGTTTCACTCTCTTGACCGCGTTAACCCACTTTTTCCATCGTACAGGGTCCGTGGAGAAAGTAAAGAAAGATAATTTCCGCTCCAGCAAATTATGGTTGGAACAACTAACTGCACAACAACTTTTAGGCATGATTTGCGGAGGTTCGTATGCAAATTGCTATCAAAAATGCCAGTTGTTTTCACTGACAAGGCGTGTTGCATTCTGGGTAATGTTGGAAAAGCCCGGATGTTCGGAATTGTCTATACTTCCTTCTTAAAATCCATCCATCCATCCATCCATCCATCTTCTTCCGCTTATCCGGGGTCGGGTCGCGGGGGCAGCAGCCTAAGCAAAGAGACCCAGACTTCCCTCTCCCCAGCCACTTGTTCCAGCTCCTCGGGAGGAACCCCAAGGCGCTCCCAGGCCAGCCGAGAAACATAGTCCCTCCAGCGTGTCCTGGGCCTTCCCCTGGGCCTCCTCCCGGTGGGACGTGCCTGAAACACCTCACCAGGGAGGCGTCCAGGAGGCATCCTGACCAGATGCCCGAGCCACCTCAACTGACTCCTCTCGATGTGGAGAAGCAGTGGCTCTACTCTGAGCCCCCTCCGGATGACTGAGCTTCTCCCCCTATCTCTAAGGGAGAGCCCAGACACTCTGCGGAGGAAACTCATTTCAGCCGCTTGTATCCGTGATCTCGTTCTTTCGGTCACCACCCAGAGTTCGTGACCATAGATGAGGGTAGGAACGTAGATCGACCGATAAATCGAGAGCTTCGCCTTTCGGCTCAGCTCTCTCTTCACCACGACAGACCGGTAAAGTGCCCGCATAACTGCAGATGCCCCACCAATCCGTCTATCGATCTCCCGCTCCATTTTTCCCTGATTCGTGAACAAGACCCCCAGATACTTAAACTCCTCCACTTGGGGAAGGACCTCATCCCCGACCCGGAGGAGGCACCCCACCCTTTTCCGGCTCAAGACCATGGCCTCGGATTTGGAGGTGCTGATTCTCATCCCAGCCACTTCACACTCGGCTGCGAACCGCTCCTACTAAAGCTCTAGATCAGGTTCCGATGAAGCCAACAGGACCACGTACTGAGGCCACCAAAACGTATCCCCTCAACACCTTGGCTGCGCCTAGAAATCCTGTCCATTAAAGTTATGAACAGGATTGGTGACAAAGGGCAACTTTGGTGGGTCCAACTCTCACTGGAAACAAGCCCGACTTACTGCCGGCAATACGAACCAAGCTCTGGCACCGGTCATACAGGGACCTAACAGCCCGTATCAAGGGGCCCGGTACCCCATACTCCCGGAGCACCCCCCACAGGGCCCCCCGAGGGACACGGTCGAACGCCTTCTCCAAGTCCACAGAACACATGTAGACCGGTTGGGCGAACTCCCACGCACCCTCCAGGACCCTGCTGAGGGTGTAGAGCTGGTCCAGTGTTCCACGGCCAGGACGAAAACCGCATTGTTCCTCCTGGATCCGAGGATCGACTATCCGTCGGACCCTCCTCTCCAGAACCCCTGAATAGACCTTACCAGGGAGGCTCAGAAGTGTGATCCCCCTGTAGTTGGAACACACTCTGTGGTCCCCCTTTTTTAAACAGGGGGACCACCACCCCGGTCTGCCAATCCAAGGGAACTGCCCCCGATGTCCACGCAATATTGCAGAGTTAACCAACACAGCCCCACAACATCCAGAGCCTTGAGGAACTCCGGTCGAATCTCATCCACCCCCGGAGCCTTGCCGCCGAGGAGCTTTTTAACGACCTCTGTGACCTCAGCACCAGAGATTGGAGAGCCTGACCCAAAGTCTCCAAACCCTGCTTCCAGATTGGAAGGCGTGCTGGTGGGATTGAGGAGGTCTTCAAAGTATTCCATCCACCGACCCAAAGCGTCCCGCGTCGAGGTCAGCAGCACACCATCCCCACTGCAAACAGTGTTGGTGGCAGACCGCTCCCCCCCTTGCTGCGGCCTATGGTGTCCTGGTGCCAAGTGCACATATGGACACCTTTATGCCTGAACATGGTGTTCATTATGGACAATCCATGACGAGCAAAGAAGTCCAATAACAAGACACCACTCGGGTTCAGATCGGGGGGGGGGCATTCTGCCCAATCACACCACTCCAGGTCTCACTGTCATTGCCCACGTGAGCGTTGAAGTCCCCCAGCAGAACAAGGGAGTCCCCAGGAGGAGCACTCTCCAGCACCCCCTCCAAAGAGTCCAAAAAGGGTGGGTAATCTGATCTGCTGTTTGGTGCGTTAGCGCAAACCACAGTCAGGACCCGTCCCCCCACCCGTAGGCGGAGGGAGGCTACCCTCTCGTTCACCGGGGTAAACCCCAACGTACAGGCGCCGAGATGGGGGGCAACAAGCATGCCCACCCCAGCTCGGCGCCTCTCAGCGGGGGCAACTCCAGAGTGGAAGAGAGTTCAACCCCTCTCGAGGAGACGGGTTCCAGAGCCAGAGCCGTGCGTTGAGGTGAGTCCGACGATGTCCAGTCAAAACCTATCAACCTCGCACACCAGCTCCGGCTCCTTCCCCACCAGAGAGGTGACGTTCCACGTCCCGAGAGCCAGCTTCTGCAGCCGAGGATCGGACCGCCAAGGTCCCCGCCTTCGGCCGCTGCCCATCCTACAAAGCACCCGACCCCTATGGCCCCTCCCACAGGTGGTGAGCTCATGGAAAGGGGACCCATGTAACCTCTTCGGGCTAAGCCCGACTGGGCTCCATGGGTAGAGGCCTGGCCACCAGGCGCTCGCCAACGTGCCCCGCCTCCAGGCCTGGCTCCAGAGGGGGGGGGGCCCCGGTGACCCGCGTCCGGGCGAGGGAACACTGAATCCAATTGACTTTTCCATCATAGGGGTCTTTTGGGCTGCACTTTGTCTGATCCCTCACCTAGAACCAAATTGCCATCGGTGACCCTACCAGGAGCAAAAGCCCCCGGATGGTCCTTCTTAAAATGTAGACCGCAAATCCTCTTGTTTTTTAGGTCTTCCATCCTTGTGTCTTGTAAAGACATCGCTCTTAGCCACTGTTTGCATCGTTCCACATCTCTCGGTAAGGCATTTATGCCCTTTCCTTGATTTGACTGAACATCCCGGTACCTTGCAATAGTTCACCATTTCAAAAGAAATAGTAACAAGGAATAATTCAAGAATGAGATCGCCAATGAATTTCAAATTCAAGCGGTAACGTTAGCTAGCCTAATGCTTTCTCCGATAGGCGGATTTCACATAGGCAGTGTTCTGGATTAGTGGGAGTGGCTTGTGGACCTGTGCAAATGTGTTGCATTGTGGAGGTTGTGGTTTTCCATACAAATGCGCCATAAAGTTATTTTCTGTCATAACTCGGTCAAAAAGGCACCAAATTCGAAAATTTTTATACATTTCGACTACATATATGACCCACTTTCAATGAAGATTAATGTTCCCATGGGTGAAATGCTCCTTTAATAGATTTACAGAAACAGCAGCAGGAGGTTATGTAGAGGTTAGCAAGACCCAGCTTTTATTTTGATAGTCCTCTTCCGCTTGTCGGAGAGCTAATTTGCACATTAACTTAACATTTAGCTCTGAGGATAAATATTCACCTCGACGCTATATATTTAGCTAGCCAGATTAGCTGGTTAGCTAAATATTTAGCTTCAAACTAAATATTTTGTTTGAAAAAGAAATTTATAAACTAAATAAAAGCACTCAGAGTTTCCAGGTGTTAAAATCACTTGATCCTGGTCCCACTTTAAACATTTACTGAAAATTTTATCAAAATCCATCAACAACTTTTTGAGTTATGTTGCTAACAGACAAACAAACATAAATATAAATATTGTTTATAATAAATGAATAACATTGACGCAAATATGACTGAACTGTGAACCGGAACTTTTTCTCCTATAAGAGGGTAAATAACCCAAATTATTGTTGTGAATCTTTGACCATGTAACTTTACAGACAGCACCCAATAGAGGAAGAGGAGGATACATCAAGCAGCTGCAGACCCACAAATCCTGGACACAAACTGTTCAGACTTTTACCTTCAGGTGGCGCTAATGGGACAGTACCTTCCCCCTCAGGCTGTGTCCCAGATCCAAAGCAGGCACTTTGATACCAACTCAACCTTGGATTCCTCTTCAGTAAAAAAACACTGCTCCTATTTTTTTATAGATTCATATTTCAAATAAAATAATAAATGTGTAACAGCCTGACCACGCTGCAGGCAGAACAGAATTCTCTGCATCGAATCATTTCCTGCGCTGAGTTCAGGTCCCTGTGGTAAATATCAGCCTCCTCCAGGATTCATTTACATCCACCGCGTCAAAACCAACAAATTTACTGATATTTTGGTCAATTTTGGGGCCGATATTTCTGTTTATTTACTAGCATTTATGCTTCATCATCTCAACAAGACAAAAAAACACCAGTTTATTTCACCGTATTTAGTCCAACTTGGCTCGGGGCGCCGAGTGAACCCTGCAGCGTCTGATGGAGCCATAAGCTGCGTGTTTAACACTTGTGCGTCACCTTGGACCAGAAGTCTGGCGGCAGAGTTTTGGACCCGGTCAGTCTCTTAACGAGGAACGTCTTCCAGTTGGTGAACCTGTGCAGGATGGCTGGGGAGAGAAAAAAAACACCATCAGCCAATCAGGACTCACCGTTCCACCTCGTTTAAACTAAACGGGCCGGTTTGCTGGCGTTCCTGCAGCGGACCGACCCGAGATCCGATCAGTTCAGGGGTCGGGATTTTACTCACTCTGAGGAGGAACCAGCGGTTTCCCACCGGACGCACACCAGCCCACCGGGTGGATCTCCGGCACGCACAGATTCAGCCAGAAGTCCCTGGTGGAGTCGCTGTCGAAGCCCTCGTAACGCAGCAGGGCCTTAAAACCTGCAGAGAACAACCAGAACCCGTCCCGGTTGGACCAGAACCTCCTAAGACGAGGTTCAGACCCGTCAGCGGCGCTCACACAGCTTACCGGCCAGCTTGATGATGCTGGCGATCCAGTAGACCTTCATGGGCAGACCGCTGTCGGTGTTCGGGACCTCCACCCGGACTCCCTCGCTGACGCCGCCCCACGACTTCCCCATCAGGACCTGAACAGGTGGATCATTAAATGTGGGCTGGAAGCAACAGAACCTTCAGCTCCAATGAAACCCTCAAATGAAATCCTTCTGCAGAAATCAGATAATCTGATTTAATGCCACCAACAAGCACCCATGACAACCTATAAATATGTAAGTATATTAAAGAAAAACCCTTATGGTGAATGTAATTTATCAATTAGCACTCTACAAATAAGACTTGCAACCTTAGGGAAAAGACTTTGTTAGCATTCTAGCCATGAGTGAGCTAGATTTGTTTTTATTTGATCAGCGTCCATCAAAATCCTACGACTCACTACTGTCAACATCTCCTTTTCCTTTGTCAGTTCTTCCAGCTCATCTTGGTCAAAAAACACAGTTTAACAGCGAATCACCGTTTATTATTTACGGTGGCCGGGAAGTGCAAAACAAGATTACATTAACCTGAAACACTTTTACATTTTACCGAAACACATTTACAAGTATAACAAAACACTTTTACAAAGACATGACCCGGAAGTGATACTGCGGGGAACGTAATCAGTTACCAACCGCCATTAAAGCAGAAGAAGAAGAAGAAAGAAGTTAACGCAGAATCGATCTTGTCAGCAGCTCAACCTGTAGAGATGTTTTGGCCTTGTAAACTTGTAAATGTGTTTCGGTAAACTTGTAAAAGTTTTTTTTATTGTAAAAATGTGTTAAACTTGTAAATGTGTTTTTTTTTGTAAAAGTGTTTAGGTAAATTTATAAATGTGTTTCGGTAAAGATATAAAAAGTGTTTCAAGTTAAGGTAATTTTGTTTTGCACTTCCCGGCCACCAAAATAATTATATAAATGTTTTTCTCTACTACAGAAAATCCACTTAATGACTTTTAATGGTTTTAAATGACCCTCAGAAACCCTGTACAAGCAAGAAATGTGAATTTATTGTGGATTTTCTTCCGAACGAGCCAAACATTCAGCTGAAGAAGACCTGCTATCTTCTGCCTCGTCTTCTTGATTCAGTGAAGCTTTATAGGGACTCGGTGGATCGACCAGGGCTCAGAACTCAGAGAATGTCCGCTTGAGTTGGGAAAAAGATTCTGAGACCAAGCCAGGACCACCAGGGCTCAACCTTGATGGTCAAATTAGCTTTTAAACATGAGAGCATGACAGTGGAGGTATCATGCAATGGGATATAGAGTTTCTGGGATGGCCTTCACAAAAACTCCAACCTGAACCTTGTTGCAGCCAAGCAGAGTGGTCGAACATCAACCAGAAGGAAGGTTTTGTACGTATCATGGTGACCATGAGATCTTCCAAGGCGCTGCATCTAAGCACCATTCTGGACTCACGGACGATCCGATTGGCTGTTCAGCTCGGGGTTTGGGATGAACTCACGTGTTTGAAGCAGCTGACCGGCGCTCCCGTCACTTCTCCGTCTCCGAGGTACCGCCCCCAGTCGAACACGTCCGCGGAGACTGCAGAACAAACGGCCGACATAAATAAGCCGCCAGCCACACGTTGGGACTAAAGGCTCGTTTATGCTTCTCCGTCTGCGGAGGTGCGGCGTCACGCAGCGACATTATTCGTCGACGGGGTAGAGCCCAATTCTTTAACTATCCGTCGAACGCAACGTAGAGCGCTCGTCTGTGATTGGTCAGCCTGACATCAGATGATTTATCCAGAACGGTGCTCTATAGTCGATGTAATTAGTAGTCAGTGCATCTTTTGGCCTCTAGATGCTTTATATAACAAGGCCAGTTGATCTAATCTGGTGTTTTGGTGATGTTGAACACCAGGAGGTGTAGAGAACAACAAACCAGACGCTGGGTTTGTTTGTTTCTATGAGTTTAGACGATTCTATGAGCTGCACTTCTAGTAAAAAGCTTTTCAGCTCAATCAAACTTCGCTCTCTGTCGGCCATTGCTCATTGAGGGGATGTGCGTTTACAAGCTGAAGTAAAATAAACTGTCGTCGACCAGAAACGTCACTGCAATGGAAGGTCTGGACCCCCTGCTGTCCTGGAGGGGAATTGCTTCGTGATGACGAAGAGGTATGAAAGGAAGACGTCTCCGTCTATACGTGTGTCGGTGCAAACTTGCTGACGGAGAAGCATAAACTAGGCCTTAGGAAACGTCTCTGCCCACCGCTCTTTCTGGCGCCGCCCTGCTGGCTGGGCTGGTGCTGGGCGTAGGCGGCCAGTTTGGTCATCAGAGGCTGTTTCTGCAGGACTTTGGCCTTCTTGGTGGGCGGCTTCCCCTTTAAAACAGACGGTAAGCAGATGATTAGAACTGTCCTGGTTCCCTGAAAGGTTCCTGCCCAGACTGGTGGGGTGGGGGGCTCACCTGCAGCCTGGCCAGGATGCTGGCCTTCTTGGAGTTGGAGGAGAAGCTCCTGGAGCAGGAGACGCTGCAGAAACGCTTGGTCTTGCTGTAGAAAGCGTCCCTGACCCCGATCATCCCGCACATCTCACAGGTGGCTGAGGACGAGGACAGAGAGACAAAAAGGCGTTCAGAAGAAGAACTACCACCTGCTGAGGTCTGCTGGAAACTAATCTCCATTTTATCTCCTGGAAACTTGTTCTGGTTCTACTGGAAACTAGATGTTCGGTCTCCAGACTGACCCATGCCCGCCTTGCCGTCGGGGTAGGTGTACACCTGCCCGTTGGTCTTAATGAGCATCAGGGAGGACGAGGATGACGAAGAGGTGGTTAACTGATTCGTGACTCCTCCCACTCCGAAGTCTTCGTCCTCGCTGTCCTCTGGGCTGGAAGCCCCGCTCCCCCCGCTGGAGTCGGAGCTGCAGCTGCTCCGGTCCTCCTCCAGACTGTCCAGCATCCCGAAGGAATCCTGCCGCTTCCTGGACGGACGCTCCATCTGAGGACGGACAAATGACGCCGAAAATACATTTTATTTCATGGACAGCGTCTCAAAGGGCTTACGTAGCTTTAAAAACAGAGATTAAAACAGAAATAAAAGATAAAATAATGACTTAGGACTGTAAAATATTTCAGTCCATTGCTTAAGCTGTGATGGATCCAGAGCAGGGCCAGAGAGCAGAGAGAAGAGGGAGTTTAAACCATCATAATGGGAAAGGATCATAACAAAGAAAGAGGAGCAGCAAAATCAAATGAGGTGGATTAGCAGAGCTTGGAGTCATCCAGGACATGTTACTGTGGAATATCGTCTCCGCTGCCCGGATATTGAGCTGTTAGCATCTCAGGGCAGCAACAGAGTCTTCAGTCAGAGGCTTATACGGATTTGTTGCAAGACTGACTGCTACAGGAGATCCTTCCTTAACATATTCATCTCTTTGCACTCTTTTGACAGTTTTGGACAGATTTGAGCCCCTGAAGACACTTGGAACAGGTAGAGGGACAAGATGGCCTCTGTCCTTAGTTGAAAGTTGTGGCACATCCATCTCTTTGTCTTCCCCAGACAGGGCGAAGACGGAGAAGCAGATAGACGAGGTGCTGTCATCAACTCAGCGGTGGAGAGAGAATCCACGATGGCTTCTAACTTGGCCAAGGGGTTGGAGATGGAGGACAAAGAGTCGGGCTGAGAACTGACCCCTGAGGAACCCCAGGAGTCACTATAGTCACTTTCGCGCTGTAGGAACCTTTTAGAGTTCCTATAACCTTTTCAGGAACCAGGCCATTTTTTGGCATGTAGGAACTAGGGACTACAACCCTTAGTTCCTATAACTGTTTTAGCTCCCACTCCGAGGCAGGGTCTTTACTGAGTCCCATAGGAACTCAAATACGTAGGTGTTTGGTGATTGGTAGAACTGACAAGCCACGCACCTTGCCTGATATGTGCTTCTCTTGGCCCCGCCATTTTAAAAAGTCTCACAGCCAGTGTTTACGAGATCGCAACAACAATAAGGGAAAAAATGGACTTTGTAGTTTTATGGCGGTTGACAACAATTTGGTGCATTACCGCCACCAACTGGCTTGGAGTGTAGACAGGAAGTTGTGTTTCTTTTAACTTTTCGCAATTTATGTTTGTTTGTTTTGCTGCTGGTTGTAGCGCTACAGTAACACGTCCCTGTCGCAGACGGTTGCGTCACAAATGGTCCTTATCAAGGTCTCCATTCATGTGCGAATGCAAAATGGAAAAAGTCCCCATGGGGAAGGGTAGTTCCTATAACTAAACTCGAGGCGGATAGTTCTAAGAACTGCGTTCCTAGAACTGGCACGTCTGAATGCGGCTTATCTGAGCATGATCTGTGATCTGGAGCCAGCTGAGCTTTGCTTTCTGCTTTTATTCTATAGAAATTGTAGAAATCCTATATCTATCCGATCAAGTTAGACACTCCAGCCTTCCTTCCTTTAAATGTTTCCTACTGGGGTTGAGATGTCCCTCTAATCTATGAAGGAACCACGGTTCTCCAGGTTTTCTTTAGACTTCTGACCATGTTTCCAGCCTGGGTTTTTGCACCATCCAGGTTCCTCCCTCTGTTACCAGTAGGAATATTTTAACCTCCTCAGATGTTTGCTTCTGCAGCTCATTAACATCTTAGCGATCAGACCCGGTTTCTGCAGCCCTGCACTGCGGTGCTCCGACCCTGCAGGACACCGCACCAGATTCCCCCCAGCATCCCTCCAATTCCGGCTCCCTGCTGCGTCTGAATCCAGGCTCCAGGTTCGGGAGCTCGGCTCGCAGCTTGCTTTCACCCATCAACACTCATCGCTTCATTCGGCGCTCATGCAGCGGCTCTGTGACCGCGGTGTGTGCACCAAATCGCTCCGTCAGCACCGATCATCGCTCATTCTGCCTCTGCTCTCTGGAGGAGCCGCTCGAACACGCAAAACAAGGCGGGAACGGAGCTCCGTCTCCGGGCAGAGGAGGCAGGGACTCACCGGATCCCTGGGGGTCTCCATGGGGCCGGATCCCGCACAGCAGGCCGCTCTGTGGATCGCCTGAGCCCGCAGGAAGGCAGGTTACAACCCAGCGGCAGACATAACAACACAATTAGAACAGCTCGGAGGCTGAATGCCGGCCGCTCATTGGCTGCTGGCTCCGCTTCGTGTGTTGAGTTCAGATGAGGAGACGATGCGTCCAGCGCCCCCTGCTGGACAGAGGCTGAAGCGCAACAACAAAGCTCAGCTCAGCTCGGTTTGATCTTTGTGGTTGAGCAGAAACATGGAGCCGCTGCTGCAGGATGTTCATTCAGATGCAAACAACACCGGATGTCACATGAATATTTAATAAAAGTTAGTTCAACAACATAAAAGGCATTATTATGATAAATAGCACGTCATTATTTCAGACAGAGGAAAAATGATGCAAGCAGTTAGTTCTTTTTTTAAAATAAACTGCAGATGAGTCTACTGTTCTCAGAGAGAAATTGACAGGAATTTGGCCCCAACAGGAGAGCCGTCAGCTGAAATCATGTGGAAATGACTCCAATTCAATACAGTTCGGTTTCATTTCTATAACTTTTCAGTAAAACCTGATTCTTCTCAGGACACCTTACAGGATAAACAGATCCAACCCCAGTCCAGCTCACATATTTCCCTTTAGACAAACAAACAGGATATGCTAAGGTCCTGGATTCCTCCCACTGTCTAGAAATATGACCATTAATATATTTGCCCTTAGATATAATACTTGCATGCATGTTCTAGGTTCTATTTGCTCAATGTAAAAATAACAAAATACAGAGTTTCTTCAGAAATTCACAAAAACACTCAGATGTTTGTGCTTTTTAACAATTTGGGAGGACATAGATGGCGCCGTAAGCCTGTGATGGGTTACTTCTCAACATCTGAGTTAAATGGAGAAACACTTGTGGATGTAGACCTGCTTTAAATGGGGTGGCTCTGAGGGCAGGCCCTGAGACAATAATAAAAACGATATTTTTTGCAATAATGTCGCCTAATGCGGAAACACAATGTGTTTCAGCTTTGTTCTGCAATTTAAGAATTAGCTTTTAAACATTTTTGTCAAAAAATGTATTTAGCTTGTAAAAGCATTTATCGAATTATTAGTAAGGAGTTGGAACGAATGCTGGAAGATAAATCAAAAAGCTGCTGAAGACCAGCAAAAGGTCTTCAACAAGCAGCAGACAGGAGAGCATCCAGCTGACAGTTCTGCTGCTGGTTATTTCCAGACAGTGGAGACAAATGCTTCCCAAACTCCACAGAAGAAAGGAAGAACCCAACAACTGAGGAAGTCCTTTTATTACCTTCTGCCATGGATTGTACAAGCGGGTCGTACTGAACCTTGCTCTGGTCATCTCAGAGGAATGAGAACTTGAGGAGGCAACAGCAGAGCTGATCGATGAGAAGAATTTTGTTCCTGAAAATCAGGAAGCAGAGATGAAGATGGTGGATGAATTCTTCTCTAGGGAACTTTCAGACTTGACCTGGGTATGTGATTTTATGTCGATGGAGAAGGAATAAGACGTTAAGATGGTGGAGTAATTTATCTCTGAGGAGAATTCAGAAATATTAGAAGGTAATGATGTTGTTTCTAAGAAAATTGAGTCAGATCTGAAGATGATGGATGGGTTCATAGCTGAGGAGCTTTCAGAGGCGACTAAGGTAATAGATTTCTCTCAAAGTAGAAAGAATCAGAAGTTAAGATGGTGGAGAAATTAATCTTGGATAAATTTTTGACATAACCAAAATCAATAGAGGTTGGAATTTAACACGTTAATTGCAGTTAATTAATTACAGAAGAATTAATGTGTTAAAAAGATTAACGCCATTGAAAAGTGTTGGGGACTGTCACAAGGAGCGGACTGAGGCTGGAGTTGAGCATGAAGAGCCCCACAGACAGACATGAGCTTCACATGTCCTATTCCTCTTGTCCTGGACATGAGCTTCACATGTCCTATTCCTCTTGTCCTGGACATGATCTTCACATGTCCTATTCCTCTTGTCCTGGACATGAGCTTCACATGTCCTATTCCTCTTGTCAAGCCGCTCCTGAACAACAAACAGAAGCGTCTTACCTGGACTAAAGGAAACAAGAACTGCATATTCTGCATCTCATTTAGAAACCAACGTTCCCAGAGTCTGGAGGAAGAATGGAGAGGAACACAATCCAAGATGGTGGAAGTCCAGTGTGAAGTTTCCACAGTCTGTGTTGATGCGGGGAGCCATGTCATCTGCTAGTGTTGGTCCCCTGAGTTTATTAAGTCCAGACTCAACGGCGCCATCTACCAGGACATTATGGAGAACTTCATGCTTCCTTCTATAGACCAGCTTTATGGAGATGCTGACTTCATTCTCCAGCAGGACTTGGTACCTGCCCACACTGCCTAAAGTACCAGAACCTGGTTCAATGACCATGGGATTACTGGGCTGGATGGGCCAGCAGAATGGCCTGACCTTTGACCCCCATAGAGAATCTATGGAGCATCGCCAAGAGAAAGATGAGAGACATGAGACGGAAAAATGCAGAAAAGCTGAAAATCTTCCATAACACCTCAGCAGCGCCACAGGCTGATAGCATCAATGCTACGCCGCATTGAGGCAGTCATTGATGCAAAAAGGAGCCCAGACCAACTACTGAGTATATATACAGGATTAGACTTTACACAGGTTCCACATTTCTCTATTAAAATCCTTGTTTTATTGATTTCATGTCATATTGAATTGAGAAATTGAATTTAGGGTTTTAATAAGCTGTAAGCCATAATCATCAACATTATACATAAAGGCTTGAAATATCTCGCTTTGCATGTAATGAGTCTATATCATATATTAGTTTCACCTTTCAAGTTGAATTACTGAAATAGATGAACTTTTGCAAGATATTCTAATTTTTTTACTTTCACCTGTTTAAATTGAAGACGATGAAGAAGAAATCTAAACTCTGAGAGTATACACTTTTTTTTCTTCGTTGCTTGGCAAAATTGTGAGTGAATCCACCCCCATGGTTGACATGAATGGTCTCAGGATACTGTACTGTTGGCATAAGACAGAACTAGTGGGAGCACTCACCTTTTTTCTCTCTGAACAATCCTTTTTCCAGATGCCCCCAAAAAGAGGAAAGGGGCTTCATTAGAGAACATGACTTTACCCCAGTCCTCAGCAGTCCACTTACTGCACTTTCTGCAGTATATCAGGCTGTACCTGATGGTTTCTTTTTTTAGAGAAATGGGTTCTTTGCTGCCTTTTTTGACACCGGGTCATCCTCCAAAAGTCGTCTCCTCACTGTGCACAAGCTCTGCACTGTTGGCACATTGATCTTGCAGCTGAATCATCTTTAGGAGATGTTGTGGCGCTTGCTGGACTTTCTTGGGTGCCCTGAAGCCTTCTTCACAGCAAAAAAATCTATGCATGTTAAGATTTTTTAATGCAACTCATTGATGGCTGCACGTGTTTCCTTGCAGGTAACCACGGTTAACAGGAAGAGCAATGATTTCAAGCATCACCCTCCTTTTAACTGATCAAGTCTGCTGTTCTAACTCAATCAGCCTTGTACTCATCAACATTCTCACCTGTGTTAATGTTAATATTAGTGAAATTATCTCAGCAGGTCATTTTGTGGCAGCAATGAAATGCATTGAACATTGAATTTTGGGGGAATCAAGTTAATTTTCATTGCAAAGAAGGACTTTACAATTAATCTGATTACTCTTCATGGCATTCTGGAGTAATTAGCCATCATAAAAACTGAAGCAGTTTTGACCCTGACTGTACACTTGTAATGTTGACCAGTGTTTGAACCTGACATCTCTCCATGCCACATGCTAGGAATTGGCCCTGGGAAGGCTTTTCGTGGATCAATGGCGCGTTTTTTGTTGTTGCTCCTGAGGAGGATGCGGCATTCTCCCCCCGTCCTACTCCCCCTACGACCACGCTGGAGTGGAGTGAACATTTCTGACCTGCGGTACTTGGAAAAAATCTTCCTCCTCTTTTGTCTCCTAGCCGGATCATCAGGTGCACTGCCCGTCACTCAGGTTTGCCCTGAGAAATGCCCGCTCTCTTGGGAATAAATCTTTTATACTTAAGGACTACTTCAATGACAGAGATCTGGACTTTTCTGTGTCATGCAAACTTGGATTGTTCCTGGTGAGTCCGGCGCCATCGCTGAAGTTTTACCAGTAAACTGCCCATTCATTAATACAACAAGTGCATCTATGTGTGGTGGGTTTTATTGACTCTTTTTAAATCTAACATCCCCAGCAAATCTGTTTTCTCCACAGTTATTTTTTCCAGTTTTGAAGTGAATGCTTCTGAACTGGGTCCTTCATCTCCCATTCTGTGTTCACTGTTTTATCGCCCTCCCAAATAGAACAAGGACCTCATTCATCAATTTTCTGACTTTTTGGCTGAAGTTTCCTCAAAGTATGGTCGGGTTCTCATTCTAGGAGAGTTCAATTCAATTAAATTCAGTTTATTTATATAGCGCCAATTCACAACAGATGTCATCTCAAGGCACTTAACAAGAAGTCATTTCAATACATTTATGCAAACATTCCAATCAGTTAAAAAGTTTCCTATTTAAGGAATCCCAGCAGATTGCGTCAGTCATTGGCGTGAGGTTGGGCCCCGTTGATGCATTCATGTTTGCTCTCCCAGGAAATCTCTCGTGAAAGACTTTATTGATGTTATGGATTCTTTCAGATTGGCTCAGTCTGTGAACACTCCTACCCACGAGCGTTCACATACGGTGGGGCAATAAAGGATTTTTGCAGCCATCGATTGTGCAAGTTGTCCCCCTTAAAAAGCTGAGAGGTCTGTAATTTTCATCATAGGTACACTTCAACTGTGAGAGACAGAATGTGAAAAAATCCAGGAAATCACCTTGTGTGATTTTTAAAGAATTTATTTGTATAATGGTGCAGAAAATAAGTATTTAGCAGCTACAAACAAGCAAGAACCATGGCCCTCACAGTCCGGTTACTTCTTCTATCCTCCACTCTTCTGATGATAGTCAGGTATTTGTCTCCTTACAACCTCACGACTCTGTATAACCTCTCCTTGACTGAATTTGTGACATAAAGAGCTGCCTCACATCAAATTGTCTTCTCTTAATTGATGCTAAGACAGATGTCATCATATTCAATCCTAATACCACCTCTTGCCTCCAATACAACCTTTCCTCTCTCTCATCCAACCTTAAACCCTCCATCTCACATCTTGGGAGTCAGGATGGACTCGGGTTTGAGAATGGATACTCAAATTAATCGAACTGTCAAGTCTTGTTTCTTTCAGTTGAGACGTCTAGCCAAACTGATGCCCGTTTTAAAGAGACGCCATCTCAAGTCTGGTTCATGCATTTATTACTTCTTGGTTATATTACCCAAACTCAGTCCTTTATGGTATCAATAAACCTTTAATCTTTCATCTTGAACTGGTTCAAAATGCAGCAGCTAGATTCCTGACAAGCTCCGGTTGGAGACAGCGCATCACCCCCATGCGAGTAAATCTACATAGGCTCCCTGTTCAGTTCCGGATACATTTTAAAATTCTGTTTGTTTGCATTTGATTTTAGCCATGGGTCAAAATAGAGACACTGTCTCTATAGGGTAATGGGTGGGTAACAGTACAGAAGCTGCAGAGAGGTGGGTTAACCTATGACTCTGCTACGACACTTCAATTAAATTGAATTGAATGAAACCTCAGTTAAAAAAATTTCTGAGGTTATTTGAAAATAAGTGTTTTTATTGTTTTTGGTTATTTTTTATGAACCCTCAGTTAAAATTGTTTTAGGTTATTTTTATTACGTTTTTCTATTATTTTTTATTATTTTTACTGAACCTCAGATAAAAAACCTTATGAGGGTATTTAAAAACATATATTTTATTCTTTGAGTATTATTTTATTAAACCTCAGTTCAAATCTTTTCTGAGGTCATTTGAAATTTTTTTTTTTTTTTTCAAATAAACCTCAGTTAAAAAATAGGTGGCAATTTGAACCTCAGTTCAAATCTTTCTGCACAGAACAGGTGGTGACCTCTCCAGGGTGTACCCCACCTTTCAACCAATGACAGCTGGATATAGCCTAGAGCCCCATGTGACCTTCTAAAACCAGCTGTCATGTCCACAGAGCTGTGCGCAGGATGCTTTGCGTGTGTCTCTCCAACTTCATTCTAGGGTGTGACCACCAGGTGTTTCCTCACACCTGGAGTTCATTCAGGCTCCTCTGGAGAAGCTTTAGGAGGAGCGGGTACCCTGAGACAGACGCCAGATTGTTCTGCTCACATCAGTTCTTGGACTCCATCAGACTGCTAACTTGTTCCTTTCGTCTCTTTTGGAGAAATCTCAACAAGAATGTACTGACCGATCCACAAGTCCATCCTCCAACGTTTCACCGATCCACAAGTCCAACCTAGACAAGAAGAACAAATGGAGACAATGACTAACTCCACCATTCACCAATCTCCTGCCAACCTCAGCATCTTTGGATACACTCACCTCCTCCATCACCAGTAAGAAACCACCTCCACTCCTTTCACAACACGTTCTCAACACACTGTCTTACCTCTCCCCCGTAGCACCGTCCTGGATTCTTGCTGCAAACCAAGAAGAATCATCCCTCTGTCCAGATTCCTCATTAAACCTTTCAAACTTTCCTTTTGTGTCCGTGATTATTGCCTACATGAAAGCCTCCTTCTTAGACATCAGCAGGCGTAGACGATGGATGGATAACTGATTTTTCAAAAGTAAATAGATTCTGGGTGAAATCATCAGTCAGAAACAGTAAATGAATGAATTTGTTTCTATCCTTGGATATTTATCACCAAGCTTACACTGCAGCCAGAAGGAAGCCAAGAGGCCATCACAAATTGTTGAAATGACCATACAGGTTTTGACCAGCAGGGGGAGTTGTGTTGACATGAACTGTTTGACTGATCTGGAAGCTTAAAACCCCTCATGTGGTTAAATCTGGCCATTCTGATTTTAGTTTTAGAGCTATGGGAATTACATAGAACAACATCAGCTACTTTAAAGACTTACCAATCTTGCGCTAGGACTGATTTTCTGCAGCATGATGAACTGGTCTGGGTCTGAGGCAGAACCAGCAGCTATGTTAGTGTGATTAAACAACATTTAAGGTTTTTATTTTACCGTGTCAATAATTTCCTCTTATGACGCTGTCGCAACGATGAATCTCTTTTTAGTGTTTCATTCCTTCATGATGCTAATCCTGTGGGCGGGGCCACTGAAATAAATCGTTAAATCCCAGCTGTCCCATTTATCAACACTTGGCTGTTTGCACGGCAGGGTTGACCTGCACAAACAGCTTGAGACGTGGACCTTGATCTACAATCAACGCCAAGCTCAAACCTAGACCAGATTCTGATCAATGATGTCCAATGTGGCTTAAAGCCACAGAACATGTCAGAAACCAGAGCTGACCCACACCAGCAGCACTAAGTCTGTTGCTAAATCTGCCAGAACCATCAAACCTTAAAGGATTTCCTGCCAGACCAGGACCCAGAAAAACTGCTGCAGGCCTTTATTTTCCGTCTCAGCTGGTCCAAAAATGCTGGTACCAGACTCCTGACAAACACCAAGAAAGTTATTCTGAACAGAACCAGTCCTCCAGTCACTTCTCCATGTAGGCCGATGAGACCAGTTCACTTCCCAGTCCACGAACCATCTACTGAAAACTCAAAATATTCCCAGAAGCCATTGGTACTTTCAGATTCAAGATTTATTTTAAATAGTTGACTTTTTATTATGTGACGGTTATCAGTCGTGTCATTGTCACACAGAGGGGAAATTCAGGTGTAGAAAGTCACAGAAAATCGAAGAATATTGATTCACACAAAAAACATACAATAAACTGAATTAAGAATAATAATATACTGTAGAGTAGTAGCTAAATTACAACACAAACATACAGTGAAGTTATTAAAAATAAAAATAGTGGGGGAGTTGATTGGCATAGTGATTAGTGCGGGCGCCCCATGTGCGGCCGTCCTGAGCTCGAGTCCTGTCCTTGTGGACCTTTGTCTACTTTCATCCCCCACTTCTCTCCACCTTTCTACACTATCCGCTGTCAAAACCTTAAAAAAAATTAAAATAGGATATTCAGATCCAAGAAATGTGCAACTGAGCAGGATAATTGAAAAATATCTTCAAAATGTGCTTTAAAAAACTGCTCTAAGAATACGACACCATAAAAATGGCTGAGTAACCGCAGTCAAAGAAGGTCTTCAGCAGCGCCCCCTGCAGTCCAATAGACCGCAGTCTGCTCTGACCCTTCCTGTAGAGCGTCAGTTTTGTGGCTCCAGTCCAGCTCATTGTTGAGGTGAAACCCTCAGGTACCTGAGTCCACCTTCTGGATGTCAGTTAAAATGCCCTGCAGGTCTTCAAACGCACAAGATGTTTAATGAATGACCTTGTTTTTTTTTTTTAAATATTTATCCCACAATTTTTCCCCATTATTTATCACCCAGTGCTCCTTAGTTCAGGTCCTGGGGTTCCACTCTCCCTCTGTGCCGGCCCCGGGAGGGGCCCTTCACTGAAACCCAAGCCTCCTTCGTGCTTGGGGAGTGAGCAGGCCCTTCTTTTCACCCGACGGGGCGGGGTTTCTCCGGCTGGACGTAGCACGTGGAAGGACGTGGAAGGTTATTCCAGCCAGATCCTCCCCAGCCCTGCGGGCGCCCCGGCCGGCCAGGAGGAGGCAGTATACAGCCCCAGGACTAATGCATGTTTTTGTGGGAGTAGCTCACATTAGCTGCTCAAGGGAACATGGGGAGAACATGCAAACTCCACACAGAAAGGCCCTTTCGCCAACCGATGATGTTCCGATGTGGGTTCCGATGATGTGGGGGAACAAACACACCCTCAGCACCCACAGCGTCCCCGGCGGTAATCGAACCCGGGACCTTCTAGCTGTGAGGTGAGCCAGGCTACCAGCTGCGCCACCGTGCCACCAAATGAATGACCTTGTTGAAAACATCAAAAAGTGGGGGGCACTTGGTTTTGCCGTGTGGAATACTATTACTGATGTGGGGGTTCTTGGCGTTGGGGGGGGTCCTTGGTGGTGGGATCACAGGGCGGATGGGGCGTGGCCCCTACCTGGGGTTGAGCTTTGATGGCTTTGGGTTGTAACTCCTGACGGCTGCATGTGGTGCCTTAGGGGGGTTGCACTGGCGGACATGGGTTGCTGGCATGGTGGCCGTGTTGCGCCTGGGTAGGGTCAGGGGTGGGCCTGGGGGCTCGTGGCGCCATGCCCCCAAGCTGTGGTCCTGGCTGGCCGGTGCCGGCCTGTGGGTGTTGGGGCCTCTCTCTTTTTCTCTGTGCCGTTTGTCATTGCCGGTTCCTGTATGGTGTCTCACCGTGTTTGCTTGAAGGGGTGTCCGGTTGCTGGTTGCGGCAGCTGTGCGGCATTTCTGGGCCTGATCAGTCTTATTCGCACTGGACTTGGCTCCTAGGTCTTGGTCTTTGTGAGCTGCGGGGCGCTGGGGTCGGGCGTTTGGCCGGGTTTGGTCGGACTTGACGTGTACTGGCCGGGTAGTGGGCGTGCAGGGCGGGTGGGTTGCACTGGGTTTGGTCGCTTGCCGAGCCATTGAACAGCAGTGGTTGCTCCCCAAGGGATGAGTATCGGTCAGGGAATGGGTTTGGTGGATGTCGGCATGGTGGGTCGGCCACCCGGGGCATCGGTTTGCTCCTGGTCTGGGCAGGTACGTCACCGGGGTTTGGGGCGCGGAGGCCTTCGATGTGCAGGTGGCGCTGGGGGCCTCCTTTGCTGGCAGGGAGGCTGTAAAAGAAAGAAAAAACAAAAGAGAACATCAAAAAGCAAATATTACTGGTGACCTTTTATTTTCTTAAACCAATGAAATAACGCAGGAGTTTCATCTTTTCAGCTGCCTGTGTCTGAGCTGGGCTCATGATGCTCACTGCAGCGGATCAACCAGAGACGGACGCTTTTGTGGGGTTGCCTGTGAGTGTTGCATAGATTCACCCTCGCTCCCCCGTCTTTTCCATTTATTATTAAAGTTAGTCTGTGTGTTTTCTGTTTTATCATTCGTTCCCTTTTTAACGTCTGAAGCAGAGACAGGCTAATTTATCTCTTGGCCTGCAGGAACATGCAGCTGTGTGCTGAATCATATTTCACATTTTATATCTTCTATTAACTGTGTGGCTGTGTTCCCGGGGAGATGTTTGCAGCCCGTTAGATTGTCCAGATTCATTTCAACAACAAACAGCTTCTTTTATCTGGGTTGTCTCCTTTACTGGAGCAGTTGAGTCTTCATTGATCCACAGACAGACCAGAGTTTCCTTCAAGGAATCTATCAGTTTTGCACCTGGCCAGGCCTTCATGAATGTCTCCGATTAATCTGCATCACTTTGCTTTGACTCACCAACTGCTGCAGATTGTAACTCCTGTAAACAGTCCAAGCAGGTTGTGTTAACATATTATGACATGTTGTGTTGCAGGTGTTCCTGGGAAGGTGTTGTTCTGGGTGAATGAACATGTTAAGGGTGGCAGGTGGCACCTGAGCTGCTTTATTCAGTAATTATGTGCCAGATGAATAGTAACAAACCATTTTTAAAGCTACATTGTGTAAGAACTTCTCCCATCTAGCGGTGAAACAACCAACTGAATATTACGTTCTAGCCCCGCCTCCCACCCCCCCATTCTGAGCGCGTTTTAACTCCTACGGTGGCCGTTTCATGCCAAGGTTAACATGGCTTCCAGTACTACGACTTCGTCCAGTGTTCCTTCCAGTGATGAGGTTACTTTAGAAAACTACATTGCATTTAGTTATATAGTCAGACGTCTGCCGCGTCGCGAGCAGACAATCTCCCTCTGGCATTCGTCACGGTGCAACTGAGTGTAGCCAAAGCGCGAAAGGCGGAGCTAGAATTTCAAGGAATGTCCCTCGTTGGCGAACGTGTTTCTAAGATGGAGGTTCAACATGGATTCAGCCATTCGAGCGACGCGAGCGTATGTATTCTGAATACTTTCATTAGTAGGTGGAAGTAATTACACATGAATGAGCACATATTTTTGAAAGAACAAAGGGGTTTTTGGTAAGAATTAACTCAAAAAATACATAATGTACTGTAGCTTTAATGCAGCTAAGGTGGGAAAACAGTCAAAGACGAGATATTTAAGCACTTCTGCTTCTTCAGAAACATTTTAATGACGTCCAGACGTCCAACTGGAGCGGCCACATGCTGCAGGGCTCAGGTAAGAACTGAACGTGGTACTCGCTGGTTATTTTCAGAAACTGAGCCGTGTTGACTTGAGAATCGGATTGCACGATGAAGCAGATGTTTGCACTGTTGCCTCATGTCAAGAACGGGTCTTCAACCTCAGTGTCATGTTCCTCTAGGTTCTCTCTAGCTTCCTCCCACAGTCCAAAATCATGCATGTCAAGTTGTCTCTGTGATGGATTAGAGATCAGAACCAGAATCTGAACCCAGTTCTATCAGGATAAACCGTTTAAACCCAACCGTCCATCACGTCTCTGAAGTAAATCAGAAACAAGCAGCGACAGCTCTGCTGAGCTGCGGAGCATCAAACAGAATGACTCCAGGCGATCGTCCCCACCCTGACAGGAGGCAGGTCTCTGCCTGTTTGGAGCTGACGGCAGATATTTCCCACAGGCCTTATGCAACGGTGAGCCCGGTGAGCTGTTGCAGATGGTCGTCATGGCCACTCAGGTCCGGTTCAGACACGGCTCCATCCAGCTCTGGGATCAGTAAGGGAAATATCAGGTGTGAAGTAAATCCCAGAGAATCTTGCAGACAGAAGGTTCAAAGCAGCGGCAGTTCTGGAGCTTTAGGGTGGATCTTTAGGAAAGTAAAAACAAATACAGGAACAAATCCTGGGATTTTCTCTGAGGAGTTGTAACACATTAATCTGGGATATGGGTTACTGGTGTGAAATCAGCTCAGACTGGGAGGACTCCATGATACCTGCAGGTTCAGGGGGGTCTGGACTGGTTCCACTTTTCAGTGTTCTTTCATATCTGTGTCTCAGATCTGATTTCATGCAAACCACCAAGGTTGAAACTGAGATAAGATCACATCAAACCTCTGTAGCTTCAGAGCAGATCATGGCAGACGGTCCCTCAGCTTCCCAATAACCAACATTCCTCTGGGTGGTGGGGGCTTCTCCAGCCTGCAGCAGATCTTCAGGTCTCATCATGTTTCAGCTTAATAATCTGTGCTCACAGAGGCCTGCTGGATCTTAACTCTCCTGAAATCGATCCTTTCTTTTCTTTTTCTTTTTTTACACGTGTACTGTCTGGCCCTGTGGCGCTCAGAATTGGTGTAGAAGCCCGACAGATTTACTATCACAAGTGGAGCATTACAGCTTTTGCTATAGTACTCCGCTCCAGGGGACGAACGGCATCTCCAGGCCAAGACCAGCCAGCACCCGAACACCCAGCTCAACCAGCTCCCGAATTTCACTCCCGCACACCACAGAGCATCAAGACCAAGCATCCAACCAAGGTCAACCAAACCCACCAATGAACTGACCAAGCACGAAACATACAGAACAGGAGATCAAGTGGAGACGCCGGACTCGACCCCCACCGAGCCACCCAACAGCTACCACCAAACAATGCCCAAACCAGCACAGCGGCTGACCGAGGCCCGACCCGGCAGGCGCCAGGGATGAACTGGCATACTCCCCGAGCACCAAGCCCCGGACACCAAGATGCAACCAACGCACCGGCGGGCAGAGGCATCAGTCACCGGCAGAGAGTGAGGGAGGGGAAATAGGCCCCTCATTTGGTGGGGGGCCTGAGATGCAACCAGCCAGCAGGCAGCCCAAGACCCAACCTGATAGATACACAATAACATACAGACTCAGTCATACGTTCCCTCCCTCTTGCACACATACACTCTCACCTGCACACCAAGACACACAAGAAAGGACGCTGAACACCAACTCAAACTCCCCATACACACTCTATACTCCCAGGTCCAAGTAGTGATACCCCAGCAGAGCAACCAGACCCAGGAGGTGGTCCCCCTACCCTCTAGGATGGAGACAAGCAGACCGCCTGTTCCTCCTCTCGCACCCCAACCCCTGATGGCCAATAGCAAACAGGGGTGTGGAACGACCCATAGTCTCCCTCCTCCTGCTCAAGTATGGTGTTGTCATAATGTGCATTTAAAACAGAGGGGTGGGATGTGGGGAAGGCAGCCACACATCCCCCATCCTCCACCCCGAGCCCTCAGTGTTTATATGCAGTTTAACACTGAGCACCGGCACCAGAGGTGAAGCTGATTGAACAGCTCCTCCTCTGGATGCCGAAAAGTCTGCCCACCCCAAATTCCCTACACGTGTGTCTCATGAGGATGTTATAAGTGGGGTTGTCTAAGTTGTACAGTAAAATTGGGAACCAGGCCGCCACAAGGTAAGATGGAAACCCCTCGCCACACCCCAAGGACCTACATGAGTGGTAAGGGCAACGCAAGCCAATTCTATTTGTATTGCACACTTTCAACAAGGCAATTCAAGGCGCTTAACATGATTAAGTGGTAAAATAAAAATAGCAGTAAAACACAGACAAAGCATATAATGTAAAAACAGCAATAAAGCATAAAACACTCAAAACACGATACATCAAAGCATTACTCAAAGGCAGCTCTAAACAGATACGTTTTTAGTTGTGATTTAAAAGAACTCAGTGTTTCAGCAGCTTTGCAGTTTTCCGGAAGTTTGTTCCATATTAGAGGATCATAGAAACTGAAAGCTGCTTCTCCATGTTTGGTTCTGATTCTAGGGATGTTGAGTAGACTGGAACTAGAGGACCTGAGTGGTCTGGTGGGGGGGGGTTGCTATAGTAACAGCAGATCTTCAACATACTTTGGTGCTAAGCCATGTAATGATTTATAAACTAGTAAAAGTATTTAGAAGTCTATTCTCTGAGCCACAGGGAGCCAGTTTAAGGACTGTAGAACTGGGCTGATGTTCTCTACTTTCCTGGTTCTAGTGAGGAACACGAGCAGCAGCGTTCTGGATCAGCTGCAGCTGTCTGATTGACTTTTTAGGCAGACCTGTGAAGACGCTGTTGCAGTAATCAATCCGACTAAAGATAAACACATGGATGAGTCTTTTTAGGTCCTGTTGCGACATCAGTGCTTTAATCCTAGAAATGTTCTTCAGGTGATAGAAGGCTGACCTTGTTATTGACCTTTATGTAACCCTGGAGGTTCAGGTCTGAGTCCATTACTACACCTAGATTTCAGGCCTGATCAGTAGTTTCTAGCTGGATTAACTGAAGCTGTGTGCTGACTGTTGATCGTTCCTCTGTAGGTCCAAAAGTAATTACTTCTGTTTTGTTTCTGTTCAGCTGGAGGAAGTTATGGCACATCCATCCATTGATTTGCTCGATGCATTTACTTAGGGTTTGGATGGGTTCAAAGTCACCTGGTGACATCGTAATGTAGAGCTGAGTATCATCTGCATAGTTATGGTAGCTAATCTTATTGGTTGTTATAATCTGGCCAAATTGGAGCATGTAGATATTAAATAAGAGGGTCCCCACTTTATACACCCAGCCTTTACACCGGTAAAGTGATGGAGCTGACTCCAAAGGCACCCCCCGTTCACCAAGATCCACCAAGAGAGGGAGGCCCTGGCGCGTCCACCACGAGGCCTATGGCTGCAGCACCACCAAGCCCCACGGAGCCCAAAGCAGTCCCCCCCCTCTGTAACTGAAAGACTGGCTTTTGTCTGCATGTTGCTGCTCAATCGTTTGAGTTTCCTTTTAAGAAATGGATCTGCAGGGATAACTCATCTGAAATCGCACTAATCGAATCAGCAGGACCCGAACCTGCAGATCCGAGGCGACTTCACACTTTTTCTTTGTTTAATCTTCGATTCATCTCAAAACAAAACAGGTGACTTTAAACCACAAAACCTGAAAACATGAGATCAGCAGTTCTGCAACCTGTACAATCCAAAGTATTCAGTCCAGCTGAATAGAACTCCTTTAGAGTCACTAATGTCACATGACCAATAAAATGATAAACATCAACTGCAGCAAATCTCTTTATTTTTAAAGAACCATCATTCACATCATTTCCAGCCTGATGAGGTGAAGAATCAAAAAATTCATCCAGGTACTTTTAGTACTTGTATAAATTATATGTATATTTAAAAACATTAGTTGGTTCTTTATTATTTTTAGCCAAACTCATTCAGAACCATTGCTGAAGGTCCAAACAGCCACCGGCTGCAAACCTCTAGTTCAGACAACAACTGAACTGAAACTGACTGGAAACCATTGATGCCGACGACTAACAGACAACAGGAGGATTCATGTCCTACAGGATCCTTCATCCCTGGAGCAGCTGCAGAGAGCCGGGCCTTCAGGTTCTGAGCGGTTAATGAGGTCAGTTCTGACTGACCCGAGTCTGTATTGATTGGGAGGTGAGTTGGAGCCGCTGATTTTTACAGCCTGAGGCCTCAGGCCTGCGTTTCCGGCGTTGGAAGATCAGAGAGCACACATCTATGTGACCGAACAATAACATCTGCTCTGTCGCTTCTCGCTCGGCTTCAGTTATATGTAGCTGAACCGCCTCCACCATCAGCCAATCACAGACGGGTCTTTTTCATGCAGAGTATTCTGTGGAATCCACCAATCAGAACCCGCAAATCAAAATGCTGAACAAACTACTAACATTACAACACAAAACGGGAGAACATAACAAAATAAACACATGAATTTTGTGGTCTAAGATAATTTAGTTAAGCATACGAATATGATTGCTTACTTTGTGCATTTCTTTTTTATATTTCCACATTTCTTGTGACGTGTAAAAAAGTGCTTGTGTCACATTTTCAGGAGTTTATTTCTTCCAGCTCCTGAATGGAAACGCCAAGCCCTTTGGTGTGTTTTTTTAAGGGACACCTATAAAAAATAGATCAATATTTAGTAGATTTACTGTAGATTTTTGGGGGAAGACCCAGATGAAAACACCGATAGATGTTTTCTCCCATCTATCAACTATTGTTGAATAAGAATACAAGAAGTCTATTACACATACAATCAGAAAATATGGAAATAGTTGAAAGATTATTTTAAAAAGTCAATATGTACATTAAAATCCAGGCGTTTATCTTATTATATTCTCCCATTTTGTTTTATAATGTCACGTACAGTAAGTTGCGAGCACAGAGCAGGTGTTATTGTTCGTGCACAGCTTGATCACTGCACGCTCAGGTTGGTGGCACAAATATTACGCCGTTTACAGGTGTAAGCTGAGCAGCAGGTAACATGTCCTTATAAGGTAAAAACATGGAGCTGCAGGAGGGGAAACAGGAGACGACAGGTCGGAGCACAAAGCTGTAGGGGGAACAAGAATCTGTCTCCTTCAGCAGATCGTTGTCCTTCAGTCCAGCTTCTGTGACCCAACATCAAATCTTTTATTTTACACCTTTCTCTGCTCCGTCTGATTTTAACAAGGAGAAGCTGAACATAATTTGGTCTTCACTAACTTCATATCCTGGTGAGGCCCCAAACATGGAACCGTCCTGGTTCTGTTGGGATTTTGGGGGGTTTGGTAAGTTTTGCTGTGTAACTGGTTCAGTCTGATCTGCAGGTCTTTGCAGAAAATCAGACTCACCTGGTCAGGTGTGCAAGAACTCTCAGTGACTTGGTGCCTGCAGCTCCCACCTGATTCCTGGTCGGGAATTCTTCACCAGTCGGGTCAGGATAAAACTCAGATCCCGTTTGTTTACAGGACAATGCAACAGGAACCGCGCCATTGTTCTGTCCTTAACAGAAACATGATCTCCGTCCTGCAGCTCGTCACAAACATCAAAACCCAGAACATTCTGCAGAACAGAACTCATGCTGATGCTGTGCCAGAGTAATTATATTAACTGCTGGAGTTTTATGAGCGCCTTGGTTTTATTGAACAGGTTCTCATGCTGCCTCTCTGCTGGGCGGGGTTGCTTTCTGTCAAACTGGAAAACCTCCAGCAGAGGCTGAAGTCCTTCCAGAACCTCAGCGGCTGGAATCGGGTCTGTTCTTTGGAAAAACACAAATCCACAGTCGTGGGAGAGTTTATGTTCCTGCCGGGTCCAAGAAGCAGAACCTGCGGTTCCTGGGCTGTGTACGGGAACCTTTCTACATTTTGTCTCATTCTAATCAAGCTTCAGTGGTTTTATTTGGACTTCATGAGACAAACCATATTTATAAATAAAAAAATCAGAAAGGTTTGGTGTGCATTTTTACTTTGTAGAACCACTTCTGACTGCAGGAGTGGTTCTACAGCTGCAGGTCCAGCTTTTGGGGGTCTTTCTCTATCAGCGTTGTCGACACACTGCAGGTTTTTCCTTATCTTTATTACGACACAGCTCAGATTCAATCACAATAAACAGGGAGTGTCTGAGAACAAGTCCTCTGTCTCCCCCATCTGTGTCGCCATTGAGCACACACACACATCCATTCTGGCTCTAAACTATGACGACATTCAGACCTCATTAATCATAAAGTCTAACATGTTCAACAATGATATGATGACGTGCATCATCTGCATACAGTTTGACTGACTCTGATTCCTTCCTACCACATCGCTCCCTTTTCCTGCTCCTGTGTTTCAGACATGCACATTGGGAAGAGCCGGAGTTAAATGTGGATAAAAATGATTTCAGAAAAGTCTAAACGTGAATGATTCATGCAATAACGTCTAAATTTATTCACTTAAAAGACTGATTGTTAATTGTTTGTTAAAATAGCTTACATTCAGCTGCATGTGTTCAATAAACAGGCCAGACTTTAAAGCATGAAGAGGACTGGGAGGGAAAAGCTGAAGCTGCCACAAATACATTTAAACTAAATAAATAAACCTGCAGAAATTAGTTTCTGCATTTTTTTCTTAGAGCCGAGTCATTCTTGAAGCTGCAGCTCAGATTTCCTGCTATTAAAAGTCCGAGTACTAGAAATAAAGCTAGTTAATCAATCTGTCATCTCATGTAAAAGGAAAGTAAGAAGTGACAACTGAGTGACGGAGAAGAAAAGCTTTATGAGATTGAGAAATGAGAAGGAATTCAGTGACGGTTACACCAAAGGAGGAAGAAGAGGAGCAGGACAATCTGTCTTCATCTCAAGAAAAAACTGATCTTTGATTGTGTACCTAATGTTTGTCTTGCAGATTATAGCTCTGTGTTCATGACTTCCTCAGGTGTTTGTCTCAAAAGGCAGAAGACATGATTCCTTGAACTTTTCCTGGAGAAGTTTTCAGGATTTGTTGTTTCTGCCAGAGATGAAGACTCGTGTTCCAGAATCAGACATGAATTACAGTTGAAGTCATGAAAACGAAGACATCAAACTCGATTTAGACTTGTGCCGTAACCACCCCTATAGTCCACTTACTGTGGTTCAAGTCAACTGAAGAGTTTAATTTGTAACTTTTTCCGGTGGTGCAGTTTCTTTTCACGCAGGAGAAAACTCCAAACATACCAGAACCAGTGACTAGAAACCAGAAATTCAGTCTGTTTATGGGTCAGATGGTTCCGGGGCGGAAGAATCAGATGTAAATACAAGAAGCAGACGCTGAGTTCTGACCCAGTGGAAATCATGAAGAATTTCAGTGTTATGTTTCAGGCGAAGTTCACCGAATGATTTAGAGAAGACGTCTCGAAAGTTGCATGGAGTTTAATGCTTTAAGAAAAAGAAGCCCTGCCATTGTTTATTAGTTTTAGTTTTACTTCACCACATCCCATAATGCAACACAAAGCGTGCTGTACAGTGGCGCAGTTGGTAGCACTGTTTCCTCGCAGCAAGAAGGTCCTGGGTTAAAATCCCGGCCTGGGGTCTTTCTGTGTGGAATTTGCATGTTCTCCCTGTGACTTTTAGGTTAATTGGTCTCTCTAAATTGCCCTTAGGTATGTCCTGTATGTCTCTGTGTTACCCTGCGATGGACTGGCGACCTGTCCCGGGTGTACTCCGTCTCTCGTCCAATGATAGCTGGAGATAGGCACTAGCCCCCGCAACCCTACAGAGGATGGGCGGGTACAGAAAATGGAGTTCTTTTTAAAAAAGCTAAAAAGTCATCTGTTTAGAGCTGCCTTTGAGTAATACTTTACTGTATCATATGTTTTGTGTGCTTCTTGCTTTATTGCTTTTTTACTTTATCCCCTAATCCTGTAAAGCACCTTGAATTACCTTGTTGTTGAAAGTGTGCTAGACAAATGAAATTGCCTTGCCTTTATTGATAATCCATCCATCCATTTTCTTCCGCTTATCCGGGGTCGGGTCGTGGGGGCAGCAGCCTAAGCAAAGAGACCCAGACTTCCCTCTCTCCAGCCACTTGTTCCAGCTCCTCGGGAGGAACCCCAAGGCGCTCCCAGGCCAGCCGAGAAACATAGTCCCTCCAGCGTGTCCTGGGCCTTCCCCTGGGCCTCCTCCCAGTGAGACGTGCCTGAAACACCTCACCAGGGAGGCGTCCAGGAGGCATCCTGACCAGATGCCCGAGCCACCTCAACTGACTCCTCTCGATGTGGAGAAGCAGCGGCTCTACTCTGAGCCCCCTCTGGATGACTGAGCTTCTCACCCTATCTCTAAGGGAGAGCCCAGACACTCTGCGGAGGAAACTCATTTCAGCCGCTCGTGTCCGTGATCTCGTTCTTTCGGTCACCACCCAGAGTTCGTGACCATAGATGAGGGTAGGAACGTAGATCGACCGGTAAATCGAGAGCTTCGCCTTTCGGCTCAGCTCTCTCTTCACCACGACAGACGGGTAGAGCGCCCGCATAACTGCAGAACACCAATCCGTCTATCGATCTCCCGCTCCATTTTTCCCTCATTCGTGAACAAGACCCCCAGATACTTAAACTCCTCCACTTGGGGAAGGACCCCATCCCCGACCCGGAGGAGGCACCCCACCCTTTTCCGGCTCAAGACCATGGCCTCGGATTTGGAGGTGCTGATTCTCATCCCAGCCGCTTCACACTCGGCTGCGAACAGCTCCAGCGAAAGCTGTAGATCACGTGCTGATGAAGCCAAAAGGACCACGTCATCTGCAAAAAGCAGAGACCCGATCCTGAGGCCACCAAAACGGATCCCCTCAACGCCTTGGCTGCGCCTAGAGATCCTGTCCATAAAAGTTAGGAACAGGATCGGTGGTAAAGGGCAACCTTGGCGGAGTCCAACTCTCACTGGAAACAAGCCCGACTTACTGCCGGCAATGCGAACCAAACTCTGGCACCGGTCGTACAGGGACCTAACAGCCCGTATCAAGGGGCCCGGTACCCCATACTCCCGGAGCACCCCCCACAGGGCCCCCCGAGGGACACGGTCGAACGCCTTCTGCAAGTCCACAAAACACATGTAGACCGGTTGGGCAAACTCCCACGCACCCTCCAGGACCCTGCTGAGGGTGTAGAGCTGGTCCAGTTTTCCACGGCCAGGACGAAAACCGCATTGTTCCTCCTGGATCCGAGGTTCGACCATCCGTCGGACGCTCCTCTCCAGAACCCCTGAATAGACCTTACCAGGGAGGCTCAGAAGTGTGATCCCCCTGTAGTTGGAACACACCCTGTGGTCCCCCTTTTTAAACAGGGGGACCACCACCCCGGTCTGCCAATCCAAGGGAACTGCCCCCGATGTCCACGCAATATTGCAGAGCCGCGTTAACCAACACAGCCCCACAACATCCAGAGCCTTGAGGAACTCCGGTCGAATCTCATCCACCCCCGGAGCCCTGCCACCGAGGAGCTTTTTAACGACCTCGGTGACCTCAGCACCAGAGATTGGAGAGCCCGACCCCAAGTCCCCAAACCCTGCTTCCAGATTGGAAGGCGTGCTGGTGGGATTGAGGAGGTCTTCGAAGTATTCCATCCACCGAACCAAAACGTCCCGCGTCGAGGTCAGCAGCACACCATCCCCACTGTAAACAGTGTTGGTGGCAGACCGCTTTCCCCCGCTGAGACGCCGGATGGTGGACCAGAATCGCTTCGAAGCCGTATGGAAGTCGTTTTCCATGGCCTCTCCAAACTCCTCCCACGCCCGAGTTTTTGCCTCAGCAACCATCCGAGCCGCATCCCACTTGGCCTGTTGGTACCTATCAGCTGCTTCAAGGGTCCCACAAGCCAAAAAGACCCGGTAGGACTCCTTCTTCAGCCTAACAGCATCCCTTACCGCCGGTGTCCACCAGCGGGTTCGGGGGTTGCCGCCGCGACAGGCACCGACCACCTCGCGGCCACAGCTTCGGTCAGCCGCCTCGGCAATGGAGGCGCGGAACATGGTCCACTCGGACTCAATGTCCCCTGCCTCCCCCGGGACGTGTTCAAAGTTCTGCCGGAGGTGTGAGTTAAAGCTCCTTCTGACAGGAGACTCTGCCAGACGTTACCAGCAGACCCTCACAACACGTTTGGGCCTTCCAGGTCTGTCCGGCGTCCTCCCCCACCATCGGAGCCGACTCACCACCAGGTAGTGGTCAGTGGACAGCTCAGCCCCTCTCTTCACCAGAGTGTCCAAAACCTGCGGCCGCAGATCAGATGAGACGACAACCAAGTCGATCATTGAGCTGCGGCCTGAGGTGTCCTGGTGCCAAGTGCACATTTGGACACCTTTATGCTTGAACATGGTGTTTGTTATGGACAATCCATGACGAGCACAGAAGTCCAATAACAAGACACCACTCGGGTTCAGATCGGGGGGGCCATTCCGCCCAACCACACCCCTCCAGGTCTCACTGTCATTGCCCACGTGAGCGTTGAAGTCCCCCAGCAGAACAAGGGAGTCCCCAGGAGGAGCATTCTCCAGCACCCCCTCCAAAGACTCCAAGAAGGATGGGTAATCTAATCTGCTGTTTGGCGCGTAAGCACAAACAACAGTCAGGACCCGTCCCCCCACCCTAAGGCGGAGGGAGGCTACCCTCTCGTTCACCGGGGTAAACCCCAAAGTACAGGCGCCGAGATGGGGGGCAACAAGTATGCCCACCCCAGCTCGGCGCCTCTCAGCGGGGGCAACTCCAGAGTGGAAGAGAGTCCAACCCCTCTCGAGGAGACGGGTTCCAGAGCCAGAGCCGTGCGCCGAGGTGAGTCCGACGATGTCCAGTCGGAACCTCTCAACCTCGCACACCAGCTCCGGCTCCTTCCCCACCAGAGAGGTGACGTTCCACGTCCCGAGAGCCAGCTTCTGCAGCCGAGGATCGGACCGCCAAGGTCCCCGCCTTTGGCCGCTGCCCATCCTGCACAGCACCCGACCCCTATGGCCCCTCCCACAGGTGGTGAGCTCATGGGAAGGGGGGCCCATGTTACCTCTTCGGGCTAAGCCCGACCGGGCCCCATGGGTAAAGGCCCGGCCACCAGGCGCTCGCCAACGTGCCCCACCTCCAGGCCTGGCTCCAGAGGGGGGCCCCGGTGACCCACGTCCGGGAGAGGGAACACTGAGTCCATCTGTCATTTTCATCATAGGGGTCTTTTGGGCTGCACTTTGTCTTATCCCTCACCTAGAACCAAATTGCCATGGGTGACCCTACCAGGAGCAAAAGCCCCCGACAACATAGCTCCTAGGATCATTGGGACACTCAAACCCCTCCACCACGATAAGGTGGCAGTCCTTATCATTAGTGATAATGGTACGTGTAATAAATGGAGCATTTTCGTAGGTTTGGAGTCGGAGGTCCAGCTCGGCGCTGTTGAAAACCCAGCAGAGTGGAGCCAACAAGAACAGAACCACCTAGCCGTCCTTCAACAGGACGTTTCTTAATGTTAAAACAGCAGCATCGCATGTAGAGTAGATGGTCCTTATTTCAAGACAAAATGTTTCATTCAATAAAGAATTGACTTGGAAAAAAAGTACAAAAATGACTCTGGCTTCTGCATGTTGACAGCAGTTTTGTTGCTCTTTGTTAGTTTGAATTTTCTTCTGCAGAGCTAAATGAAATGGTGCCATGACACACCTGAAGAAAAGAGATTAGGCCCCGCCCCTCCAGGCTCCTCTCAGGTCACACCTGCACAGCTGCAGTCTGTTTGGACTTGTTTGGCATGTAAATTTTCTGCATGCAAACATGAAACCACAAACCAGGAGAGAGCTCTGACTGTTTTATTCTGACTCCATTCAGGTTTTAATTGGTTTTTCATCCATCTCCTTGTTCAAAGCTTTATAAAGCAGGAATCGACACAGAAATAGAGATTTAAAAGGTTTTTACAGCTGAGTCATGTTGTCATTTACTTCCTGAGTCAGTGATTTGTGCTAAGTCATGTCAACTGCTGTAGCTCCGAGCAGCTGCCATGTTTCATCCTGACTACAGAACCGACACACGTAGGAGCCCTGCAGGGAACGGTGCTGGCAACCATCAACTTTCACAAAGCAAATGAACTCAGAGAGGAGGAGAAAGCTGCTCATCTAAACGTTCCTCCTGTTTTCTGATACAGAAACCCTGATGGAGAAAGTGGGAAAATAGATCATTTTTGTTCAAACAGGAAAAAAAGGAAAAAGTGTGAATGAATCTGGGTCTGAACACAGCAGCAGATCTACGGTCAGCACTCTGAACTCAGCTTGTTTGTTTGGAGAGAGAAAAAAACAAAACAGAAACCGGTTCTGCAGGATTCAGTATCCTCAAAGACCGCCGAAGGCATCCAATCAGGGACCAGAGTCCAGCTCTGCAGGATCAGAGCTCAAGGACTGAAGTGTTAAAGACTGCATAAACAGCTTCACATTGTGCAACATTCCTATTTAATAGATGATTTAATCCCATTTTATACACAGTAGCAGCGACCTTCAATCCAGGTCTCCTCAAGGTCTTTAACTAGACAAGCAGATCGATCCAAACGTAATGATAGGAACAGTACAGAGTGGTAGGGTGGGACCACTACCTTCTACGAATAGCTAAAATGTGTGAGACCTCCTCTGAAACAGCTTAGATCTGCCTGTTTTAATGGTTCAAATGCCAAATATACCTTAAGATACAATAATATGCTCTTTATTAGTGAGTGTGTTTATTACCTGTTTATAGCCTTCATGCCTGGAGAAGCAGTTTTCAGTTTCTATGATCCTCTTATCTGGAACAAACTTCCAGAAAACTGCAAAGCAGCTGAAATACTGAGTTCCTTTACATAAAGGCTAAAAAACATCTATTTAGAGCTGCCTTTGATTGACTGATTAATACTAGCTGGAAAATCATAACGGTGGTATGTTTTAATATTCTGTTTTGTAATGTTGAGCTTTTCTGTATTTATTGTTGTTTTATTGCTGATTTTATTGTTATTTTCCCATAATCACCTTGAATTGCCTTGTTGCTGAAAGTCTGTTATACAAATAAATTTGCCCATAAGACCCATCGCTCATCCATCCATCCATCCATCCATCCATCCATGCATCCATCCATTAAATCCATCCATGCATCCATCAGAATCAGAATCAGCTTTAATGGCCAAGTATGACACATACAAGGAATTTGACTCCGGCAACTTTTCTCTCCAGTACAGAACTTAAATAAGTGAAATAAAGAAATAAATACAAATAAATAGTAAAGGATAATATATACACCAAACCGGGGTTATTTTACAGTGAGTATGTACAGCAGTGCAGAGTTATAGTTTATTGTTATGTGAATGGACTCACACTCTGTGACTACACAGAGTTCATCAGAGCGACAGCCTGGGGGAAAAAACTGTTCTTGTGTCGGGTGGTTTTGGCGTACAACGCTCTGTAACGCCGGCCTGATGGGAGGAGCCTAAACAGATTGTGGCCAGGGTGTGAGGGGTCTGTGGTGATTTTTCTGGCCTGCTTCTTGACCCTGGACTGGTACAGGTCCTGAATGGAGGGAAGATCAGTACCTATGATCTGGACTATTGGTGTGAAGAAGATGGTCAGCAGTTCCTGTGGCAGGTTGAACTTTCTGAGCTGACGCAGAAAGTACAGCCTTTGCTGGGCCTTCTTTCTTATACAGTTAATGTGGGAGGTCCACTTCAGGTCCCGTGTGATGGTGGATCCTAGGAACCTGAAAGACTCCACTGTGGGGACTGGCCTGTTGATGATTATGAGAGGAGATGTTGATGGGGGTCTCTTCCTGAAGTTCACTGTCATCTCCACAGTTTTGAGCGGGTTTAGCTCCAGGTGGTTCTGACTGCACCAGAGGACCAGCTGTTCCACTTCCCCTCTGTTTGCAGACTCGTCACCGTCACGGATGAGTCCAATGATGGTGGTGTCATCTGCAAACTTCAGGAGTTTCACAGAAGGATCCCTTGACGTGCAGTCAGTGGTGTAAAGGGAGAAGAGCAGTGGGGAGAGAACACATCCCTGGGGGGCGCCGATGCTGAGGGACCGGGAGCTGGATGTGAAGTAATCCAGTTTCACCTGTTGCCTCCTGTCAGTCAGGAAACTGGTAATCCACTGACAGGTGGAGGGAGGCACACTGAGCTGGGACATTTTTTGATGGAGGAGCTCTGGGACGATGGTGTTGAATGCAGAGCTGAAGTCCACAAACAGGACCCGAGCGTAGGTACCTGCAGAGTCTAGGTGGTGCAGGATGTAGTGGAGAGCCATGTTGACTGCGTCATCCACTGACCTGTTTGCTCTATAGGCGAACTGCAGGGGGTCTAGCAGGTGATCCGTGATGTCCTTCAGGTGGGTCAGCACCAGTCGCTCAAAGGATTTCATGACAACAGATGTCAGGGCGACTGGTCTGTAGTCATTTAATCCTGTGACGGGGGACTTCTTGGGAACCGGAATGATGGTGGAGCGTTTGAGGCAGGAGGGGACCACACACTCCAGGGAGTTGTTGAAGATCTGAGTGAAGATGGGAGCCAGCTGTCCAGCACAGACTTTCAGACAGGACGGAGACACTCCATCAGGACCTGATGCCTTCTTAATCCTCTGTCTCTGAAATAGTTGACGTACATCCTGTTCAGCCCAAAAGACCCCTATGATGAAAACGACAGATGGACTCAGGATGGGCGGCGGCCAAAGGCGGGGACCTTGGCGGTCCGATCCTCGGCTGCAGAAGCTGGCTCTCGGGACGTGGAACGTCACCTCTCTGGTGGGGAAGGAGCCGGAGCTGGTGTGCGAGGTTGAGAGGTTCCGACTGGACATCGTCGGACTCACCTCGGCGCACGGCTCTGGCTCTGGAACCCTTCTCCTCGAGAGCGGTTGGACTCTCTTCCACTCTGGGGTTGCCCCCGCTGAGAGGCGCCGAGCTGGGGTGGGCATACGTGTTGCCCCCCATCTCGGCGCCTGTACGTTGGGGTTTACCCCGGTGAACGAGAGGGTAGCCTCCCTCCGCCTTCGGGTGGGGGGACGGGTCCTGACTGTTGTTTGTGCTTACGCGCCAAACAGCAGATTAGATTACCCACCCTTCTTGGAGTCTTTGGAGGGGGTGCTGGAGAGTGCTCCTCCTGGGGACTCCCTTGTTCTGCTGGGGGACTTCAACGCTCACGTGGGCAATGACAGTGAGACCTGGAGGGGTGTGGTTGGGCGGAATGGCCCCCCCGATCTAAACCCGAGTGGTGTCTTGTTATTGGACTTCTGTGCTCGTCATGGATTGTCCATAACAAACACCATGTTCAAGCATAAAGGTGTCCATATGTGCACTTGGCACCAGGACACCTTAGGCCGCAGCTCAATGATCGACTTGGTTGTCGTCTCATCTGATCTGAGGCCGCATGTTTTGGACACTCGGGTGAAGAGAGGGGCAGAGCTGTCCACTGACCACTACCTGGTGGTGAGTCGGCTCCGATGGTGGGGGAGGACGCCGAACAGACTTGGAAGGCCCAAACGTGTTGTGAGGGTCTGCTGGGAACGTCTGGCAGAGTCTCCTGTCAGAAGGAGCTTTAGCTCACACCTCCGGCAGAACTTTGAACACGTCCCGGGGGAGGCGGGGGACATCGAGTCCGAGTGGACCATGTTCCGCGCCTCCATTGCCGAGGCGGCTGACCGAAGCTGTGGCCGCGAGGTGGTCGGTGCCTGTCGCGGCGGCAACCCCCGAACCCGCTGGTGGACACCGGCGGTAAGGGATGCTGTCAGGCTGAAGAAGGAGTCCTACCGGGTCTTTTTGGCTTGTGGGACCCCTGAAGCAGCTGATAGGTACCAACAGGCCAAGTGGGATGGGGCTCGGATGGTTGCTGAGGCAAAAACTCGGGCGTGGGAGGAGTTTGGAGAGGCCATGGAAAACGACTTCCGTACGGCTTCGAAGCGATTCTGGTCCACCATCCGGTGTCTCAGGGGGGGAAAGCGGTCTGCCACCAACACTGTTTACAGTGGGGATGGTGTGCTGCTGACCTCGACGCGGGACGTTTTGGGTCGGTGGATGGAATACTTCGAAGACCTCCTCAATCCCACCAGCACGCCTTCCAATCTGGAAGCAGGGTTTGGGGACTTGGGGTCGGGCTCTCCAATCTCTGATGCTGAGGTCACGGAGGTCATTAAAAAGCTCCTCGGTGGCAAGGCTCCGGGGGTGGATGAGATTCGGCCGGAGTTCCTTAAGGCTCTGGATGTTGTGGGGCTGTGTTGGTTAACGCAGCTCTGCAATATTGCGTGGACATCGGGGGGAGTTCCCTTGGATTGGCAGACCGGGGTGGTGGTCCCCCTGTTTGAAAAGGGGGACCACAGGGTGTGTTCCAACTACAGGGGGATTACACTTCTGAGCCTCCCTGGTAAGGTCTATTCAGGGGTTCTGGAGAGGAGGGTCCGACGGATAGTCGAACCTCGGATCCAGGAGGAACAATGCGGTTTTCGTCCTGGCCGTGGAA